>JAKVDI010000048.1:0-349714 GCA_022836835.1 Pythium insidiosum | reverse complement strand
TACTTCTTTAGCTTGCACACGTAGTCGCTCGGCTGACTTGTGTCAATGTAGCCCTCCGGTTGCTGCATGTAGATGACTTCGTCCAGGTCGCCGTTCAAGAATGCAGTCTTGACGTCCATCTGGTGCAGTAGCAGATTGTACCAGGCAGCCAGAGCAAGCACGATGCGACAAGGAAAGACTGCAACTAACATCGGAGTGTTTGCCGCAGCCAAACTTGGCATGCGGGCGGCATGAGCCAGCTCTTCGTATTACTGGGTCGCTCGGCGAGGCGTCTTGAAACCAATGTCGACACGACTGTCGGTCGATATTGTCAACATTTCCACTCGACTCGTCAGCGACCATGATGCCAAGCTTGGCCCTTAGCTGCTGAAACTGTCCTGCTGCAATCGGCTTGGTCAGGAGGTCCGCGCGCATGTCTTGGGTTGGGCAGTACTGAAGCTCGATGTTGCCTGTCTCGACGTTCTCACGCACGAAGTGGTAGCGGATGTCGATGTGCTTGGTTCGCTTGTGAAATTCCGGGTTCTTAGCCAACGCGATCGCCCCTTGGTTGTCTTCGAGTACCACAACTGCGTCTTTCTCGCTGTGCTCGCCGAGTTCGCACATGAACGCCTTGAGCCAAATCGCCTCTTGAGTCGCAAATGACAGCGCGACATACTCGGCTTCAGTCGACGACAGCGCTCCGAGCGCTGCTTCTTGCTTTGCCAGCTCACACATCCGCCGTGGAGCAAGAACACAAAACCACTTGTACTGCGACGTGACTGAACATCGCCCGCCCAGTTCGCGTCCGAGTAGCCACAAAGCACGTTGTTGCTGGAACCGACCCGACTCGTTGTCCGAACACGAGTCCGTGTGACGAAGTTCCCTTGAGGTACCGAAGTACACGCTTCAATGCTTGCCAGTGCGTCGGGCACGGGTCTGCAGCAAACTGGCTGAGAACTCCCACTGCAGCGGCAATGTCTTGGGTGAGTTGCTACCATGAGGTACATGATGCAACCAACAGCACTTCGATACGGCACATTGTGCATCGTCGACTCATGCTTGCAACCGCCATCACACATGGACTTGGTCAGTTTGAGTCCAGGATCTTGTGGCGTCTTGACGGGGTTCGAGTCCGACATGCCGAACTTGTGCAGGATCGACCCCAAAAACTTGCTCTGCGAGACCGTCACAGTGCCTTGTTTGAGGTCCCGCCCGGGTGATCTGCATCCCAAGGCAAAACCGAAGTTCGCCGCGGTCTGACATCTCAAACCGATCACTCAGCGCGGACTTGATCGACTTGAGCAGCGACACGGAGCTGCATGCGATGATCAGATCGTCGACGTAGAGCACAACGAACGCCATGTCGTCGTCGCTCTTGCGCATGACCACACAGTGGTCGGACTCGCACTTGCGGAAGCCGAGTCCAAGCATGAAGTCGTCGATCTTCTGGTTCCACATCCGAGGTGCTTGCTTGAGTCCGTAGAGTGACTTCTTTAGCTTGCACACGTAGTCGCTCGGCTGACTTGTGTCAATGTAGCCCTCCGGTTGCTGCATGTAGATGACTTCGTCCAGGTCGCCGTTCAAGAATGCAGTCTTGACGTCCATCTGGTGCAGTAGCAGATTGTACCAGGCAGCCAGAGCAAGCACGATGCGACAAGGAAAGACTGCAACTAACATCGGAGTGTTTGCCGCAGCCAAACTTGGCATGCGGGCGGCATGAGCCAGCTCTTCGTATTACTGGGTCGCTCGGCGAGGCGTCTTGAAACCAATGTCGACACGACTGTCGGTCGATATTGTCAACATTTCCACTCGACTCGTCAGCGACCATGATGCCAAGCTTGGCCCTTAGCTGCTGAAACTGTCCTGCTGCAATCGGCTTGGTCAGGAGGTCCGCGGCGCATGTCTTGGGTTGGGCAGTACTGAAGCTCGATGTTGCCTGTCTCGACGTTCTCACGCACGAAGTGGTAGCGGATGTCGATGTGCTTGGTTCGCTTGTGAAATTCCGGGTTCTTAGCCAACGCGATCGCCCCTTGGTTGTCTTCGAGTACCACAACTGCGTCTTTCTCGCTGTGCTCGCCGAGTTCGCACATGAACGCCTTGAGCCAAATCGCCTCTTGAGTCGCAAATGACAGCGCGACATACTCGGCTTCAGTCGACGACAGCGCTACCGAGCGCTGCTTCTTGCTTTGCCAGCTCACACATCCGCCGTGGAGCAAGAACACAAAACCACTTGTACTGCGACGTGACTGAACATCGCCCGCCCAGTTCGCGTCCGAGTAGCCACAAAGCACGTTGTTGCTGGAACCGACCCGACTCGTTGTCCGAACACGAGTCCGTGTGACGAAGTTCCCTTGAGGTACCGAAGTACACGCTTCAATGCTTGCCAGTGCGTCGGGCACGGGTCTGCAGCAAACTGGCTGAGAACTCCCACTGCAGCGGCAATGTCTGGGTGAGTTGCTACCATGAGGTACATGATGCAACCAACAGCACTTCGATACGGCACATTGTGCATCGTCGACTCATGCTTGCAACCGCCATCACACATGGACTTGGTCAGTTTGAGTCCAGGATCTTGTGGCGTCTTGACGGGGTTCGAGTCCGACATGCCGAACTTGTGCAGGATCGACCCCAAAAACTTGCTCTGCGAGACCGTCACAGTGCCTTGTTTGAGGTCCCGCCCGGGTGATCTGCATCCCAAGGCAAAACCGAAGTTCGCCGCGGTCTGACATCTCAAACCGATCACTCAGCGCGGACTTGATCGACTTGAGCAGCGACACGGAGCTGCATGCGATGATCAGATCGTCGACGTAGAGCACAACGAACGCCATGTCGTCGTCGCTCTTGCGCATGACCACACAGTGGTCGGACTCGCACTTGCGGAAGCCGAGTCCAAGCATGAAGTCGTCGATCTTCTGGTTCCACATCCGAGGTGCTTGCTTGAGTCCGTAGAGTGACTTCTTTAGCTTGCACACGTAGTCGCTCGGCTGACTTGTGTCAATGTAGCCCTCCGGTTGCTGCATGTAGATGACTTCGTCCAGGTCGCCGTTCAAGAATGCAGTCTTGACGTCCATCTGGTGCAGTAGCAGATTGTACCAGGCAGCCAGAGCAAGCACGATGCGAAAAGGAAAGACTGCAACTAACATCGGAGTGTTTGCCGCAGCCAAACTTGGCATGCGGGCGGCATGAGCCAGCTCTTCGTATTACTGGGTCGCTCGGCGAGGCGTCTTGAAACCAATGTCGACACGACTGTCGGTCGATATTGTCAACATTTCCACTCGACTCGTCAGCGACCATGATGCCAAGCTTGGCCCTTAGCTGCTGAAACTGTCCTGCTGCAATCGGCTTGGTCAGGAGGTCCGCGCGCATGTCTTGGGTTGGGCAGTACTGAAGCTCGATGTTGCCTGTCTCGACGTTCTCACGCACGAAGTGGTAGCGGATGTCGATGTGCTTGGTTCGCTTGTGAAATTCCGGGTTCTTAGCCAACGCGATCGCCCCTTGGTTGTCTTCGAGTACCACAACTGCGTCTTTCTCGCTGTGCTCGCCGAGTTCGCACATGAACGCCTTGAGCCAAATCGCCTCTTGAGTCGCAAATGACAGCGCGACATACTCGGCTTCAGTCGACGACAGCGCTACCGAGCGCTGCTTCTTGCTTTGCCAGCTCACACATCCGCCGTGGAGCAAGAACACAAAACCACTTGTACTGCGACGTGACTGAACATCGCCCGCCCAGTTCGCGTCCGAGTAGCCACAAAGCACGTTGTTGCTGGAACCGACCCGACTCGTTGTCCGAACACGAGTCCGTGTGACGAAGTTCCCTTGAGGTACCGAAGTACACGCTTCAATGCTTGCCAGTGCGTCGGGCACGGGTCTGCAGCAAACTGGCTGAGAACTCCCACTGCAGCGCAATGTCTGGGTGGTTGAGTCTACCATGAGGTACATGATGCAACCAACAGCACTTCGATACGGCACATTGTGCATCGTCGACTCATGCTTGCAACCGCCATCACACATGGACTTGGTCAGTTTGAGTCCAGGATCTTGTGGCGTCTTGACGGGGTTCGAGTCCGACATGCCGAACTTGTGCAGGATCGACCCCAAAAACTTGCTCTGCGAGACCGTCACAGTGCCTTGTTTGAGGTCCCGCCCGGGTGATCTGCATCCCAAGGCAAAACCGAAGTTCGCCGCGGTCTGACATCTCAAACCGATCACTCAGCGCGGACTTGATCGACTTGAGCAGCGACACGGAACTGCATGCGATGATCAGATCGTCGACGTAGAGCACAACGAACACCATGTCGTCGTCGCTCTTGCGCATGACCACACAGTGGTCGGACTCGCACTTGCGGAAGCCGAGTCCAAGCATGAAGTCGTCGATCTTCTGGTTCCACATCCGAGGTGCTTGCTTGAGTCCGTAGAGTGACTTCTTTAGCTTGCACACGTAGTCGCTCGGCTGACTTGTGTCAATGTAGCCCTCCGGTTGCTGCATGTAGATGACTTCGTCCAGGTCGCCGTTCAAGAATGCAGTCTTGACGTCCATCTGGTGCAGTAGCAGATTGTACCAGGCAGCCAGAGCAAGCACGATGCGAAAGGAAAGACTGCAACTAACATCGGAGTGTTTGCCGCAGCCAAACTTGGCATGCGGGCGGCATGAGCCAGCTCTTCGTATTACTGGGTCGCTCGGCGAGGCGTCTTGAAACCAATGTCGACACGACTGTCGGTCGATATTGTCAACATTTCCACTCGACTCGTCAGCGACCATGAATGATGCCAAGCTTGGCCCTTAGCTGCTGAAACTGTCCTGCTGCAATCGGCTTGGTCAGGAGGTCCGCGCGCATGTCTTGGGTTGGGCAGTACTGAAGCTCGATGTTGCCTGTCTCGACGTTCTCACGCACGAAGTGGTAGCGGATGTCGATGTGCTTGGTTCGCTTGTGAAATTCCGGGTTCTTAGCCAACGCGATCGCCCCTTGGTTGTCTTCGAGTACCACAACTGCGTCTTTCTCGCTGTGCTCGCCGAGTTCGCACATGAACGCCTTGAGCCAAATCGCCTCTTGAGTCGCAAATGACAGCGCGACATACTCGGCTTCAGTCGACGACAGCGCTACCGAGCGCTGCTTCTTGCTTTGCCAGCTCACACATCCGCCGTGGAGCAAGAACACAAAACCACTTGTACTGCGACGTGACTGAACATCGCCCGCCCAGTTCGCGTCCGAGTAGCCACAAAGCACGTTGTTGCTGGAACCGACCCGACTCGTTGTCCGAACACGAGTCCGTGTGACGAAGTTCCCTTGAGGTACCGAAGTACACGCTTCAATGCTTGCCAGTGCGTCGGGCACGGGTCTGCAGCAAACTGGCTGAGAACTCCCACTGCAGCGGCAATGTCTGGGTGAGTTGCTACCATGAGGTACATGATGCAACCAACAGCACTTCGATACGGCACATTGTGCATCGTCGACTCATGCTTGCAACCGCCATCACACATGGACTTGGTCAGTTTGAGTCCCAGGATCTTGTGGCGTCTTGACGGGGTTCGAGTCCGACATGCCGAACTTGTGCAGGATCGACCCCAAAAACTTGCTCTGCGAGACCGTCACAGTGCCTTGTTTGAGGTCCCGCCCGGGTGATCTGCATCCCAAGGCAAAACCGAAGTTCGCCGCGGTCTGACATCTCAAACCGATCACTCAGCGCGGACTTGATCGACTTGAGCAGCGACACGGAGCTGCATGCGATGATCAGATCGTCGACGTAGAGCACAACGAACGCCATGTCGTCGTCGCTCTTGCGCATGACCACACAGTGGTCGGACTCGCACTTGCGGAAGCCGAGTCCAAGCATGAAGTCGTCGATCTTCTGGTTCCACATCCGAGGTGCTTGCTTGAGTCCGTAGAGTGACTTCTTTAGCTTGCACACGTAGTCGCTCGGCTGACTTGTGTCAATGTAGCCCTCCGGTTGCTGCATGTAGATGACTTCGTCCAGGTCGCCGTTCAAGAATGCAGTCTTGACGTCCATCTGGTGCAGTAGCAGATTGTACCAGGCAGCCAGAGCAAGCACGATGCGACAAGGAAAGACTGCAACTAACATCGGAGTGTTTGCCGCAGCCAAACTTGGCATGCGGGCGGCATGAGCCAGCTCTTCGTATTACTGGGTCGCTCGGCGAGGCGTCTTGAAACCAATGTCGACACGACTGTCGGTCGATATTGTCAACATTTCCACTCGACTCGTCAGCGACCATGATGATGCCAAGCTTGGCCCTTAGCTGCTGAAACTGTCCTGCTGCAATCGGCTTGGTCAGGAGGTCCGCGCGCATGTCTTGGGTTGGGCAGTACTGAAGCTCGATGTTGCCTGTCTCGACGTTCTCACGCACGAAGTGGTAGCGGATGTCGATGTGCTTGGTTCGCTTGTGAAATTCCGGGTTCTTAGCCAACGCGATCGCCCCTTGGTTGTCTTCGAGTACCAACCACAACTGCGTCTTTCTCGCTGTGCTCGCCGAGTTCGCACATGAACGCCTTGAGCCAAATCGCCTCTTGAGTCGCAAATGACAGCGCGACATACTCGGCTTCAGTCGACGACAGCGCTACCGAGCGCTGCTTCTTGCTTTGCCAGCTCACACATCCGCCGTGGAGCAAGAACACAAAACCACTTGTACTGCGACGTGACTGAACATCGCCCGCCCAGTTCGCGTCCGAGTAGCCACAAAGCACGTTGTTGCTGGAACCGACCCGACTCGTTGTCCGAACACGAGTCCGTGTGACGAAGTTCCCTTGAGGTACCGAAGTACACGCTTCAATGCTTGCCAGTGCGTCGGGCACGGGTCTGCAGCAAACTGGCTGAGAACTCCCACTGCAGCAGCAATGTCTGGGTGGGTGAGTTGCTACCATGAGGTACATGATGCAACCAACAGCACTTCGATACGGCACATTGTGCATCGTCGACTCATGCTTGCAACCGCCATCACACATGGACTTGGTCAGTTTGAGTCCAGGATCTTGTGGCGTCTTGACGGGGTTCGAGTCCGACATGCCGAACTTGTGCAGGATCGACCCCAAAAACTTGCTCTGCGAGACCGTCACAGTGCCTTGTTTGAGGTCCCGCCCGGGTGATCTGCATCCCAAGGCAAAACCGAAGTTCGCCGCGGTCTGACGTCTCAAACCGATCACTCAGCGCGGACTTGATCGACTTGAGCAGCGACACGGAACTGCATGCGATGATCAGATCGTCGACGTAGAGCACAACGAACACCATGTCGTCGTCGCTCTTGCGCATGACCACACAGTGGTCGGACTCGCACTTGCGGAAGCCGAGTCCAAGCATGAAGTCGTCGATCTTCTGGTTCCACATCCGAGGTGCTTGCTTGAGTCCGTAGAGTGACTTCTTTAGCTTGCACACGTAGTCGCTCGGCTGACTTGTGTCAATGCAGCCCTCCGGTTGCTGCATGTAGATGACTTCGTCCAGGTCGCCGTTCAAGAATGCAGTCTTGACGTCCATCTGGTGCAGTAGCAGATTGTACCAGGCAGCCAGAGCAAGCACGATGCGAAAAGGAAAGACTGCGACTAACATCGGAGTGTTTGCCGCAGCCAAACTTGGCATGCGGGCGGCATGAGTCAGCTCTTCGTATGTGCTCTCCCTGTGCGACTTGAAGCGCGAAGCAATGAGCGACGGGCTCTTGCTTCATGGCACCAACGATGTAAACGCCATCCTTTAGCTTCAGATCGAAAATGGCATCGCGATGAAAATGCCCAGTCTTCTTCAGATTTTTCTTGAAAACGTGATAGGCGATCGGGGCTCCATTGTCGACGAGCTGACGCACGAATGCGACAAGCATAGACGAAGTCATGCCGTCTTCAGCGTTATTCTTGTGCTGCCCTGTAACACTCTCTTGAATGAATGTAGCATCAACAGCCTCAGAATACATGCTGGGTTGCCCCAAAAGCTCTGCTGCAGTGCGAACAGCAGCAAAAGCGCATGTCTCATCATCATTGGCTGTCATGAGAAGCTGCTGGTCTTACTCATCCTGCCGCATGAACGCGGCAATGCTGCTGGGCTTTCCGGCAGCGATCCAGCGATCCACGACCTCCATCTCTTCGATGAAGGTCGGATTGTCTCGCAACAGTCGGCGCCTTGGCTCCCACGTGCGTGCACAGCGCCCACCCTCGGGAGACGCCCACAGCACGAGGTAGTAGGCCGACTCGCCTTCCCCGCGCCTGTCGAGGAAGTAGTGCACGTCAAACAGCTCCGATGGAGCGTGTCTGCGTGCCCTCGGCTTCGTCGAAGCGCGGGTGCCCTTGGCAACCTTGCTAGCGGTGGGCCGGACTCGTCCCATCGGGGTCCAGGAGAACCTGGATCCGGACCGATGGAGCGAGGAGCTTCCCGCTGGGCTTGCGCGTGCTGGCACCTTGATCACCGAAGCTGAAATGCCGTGTTGGGCAGAGCACCACCAGGCCGTGCGGACACAGGCGCACGTGAAGCGTCACCAACACGCAACTGTTCAGGATGAGGAAATTCTTTGAAAAATTATGTTTGAAAATTACTACTGCTCGTGGAGTACGGGTGTCTCTCCCACGGTCAGACCTCTTCCACGAGGAGACTCCAAATCCGAGGTCCCCAGCGTCTGAAACGCCCTGGGAGCCGAGAAACTGAAAGACGGCCCTCGAGGTCTCCCACAGCCCTCACTTTGACTGAAAAGGCAGACCCTTTCGAAATTCCCCTATTCTTGTTGAAAAATCCATCACCCAAAATGAGGTTAATGTGAGGTTAAAGTGGTCCGAGCCAGGGAGGGTGTGAAGGTTAGGCTCAGACCGAGAGTCAGATGTCTCGTGTAATTACGAATTGACCCAAAAGAAGAAATTTCTATCCTAATCTGGAAACTTGCAAAACAGTTCTCCCTTCAGTCAAAGGACTGGTGGGGACGATCTTACATACAGTTTTGTTATGGTATACTAGAACAAAGTCTAGATCCCTGTAACGAACAATCACGACAATATACTGTTGTTTTCTCTACCGACCGCCTACACCAGTTTCGTCCCTCAAGAACAAGACCATGCTTTTACAAATCAGCATTTCGACCGGTATTGTACCGGTACCTACTACCTACTGTCTTACACACAAACACGAACTTAGTGTGTGTCACATTAAGTGTGGACTTGTGTGGTCCACAATAATTGCTCGTCCCTCAGAATAAGCATTCCCGTTGATCGCACGAGCCGGCTTCTTAGCCGGCCAGCCAGCCCGGAGGCTGGCGCATCAATCTTCTCATTCGAAGATTATCTACCCAGACGCTAGCAAGGTACGTACGCTTTGTCACACAGCGACGTCAAGGTCGTCATTCCACTCCCCCCCCCCGCAAGATAAGGAAGGGCCTTGGGCCCGCGCAGGGTGTGTGTGCTCGAGATCGTGTGGCATCCATGCATCATCATGCATGTAGCGAAGCTCCGTCGCAGCCCGCAGCCTTCTCTCGATCGCTGTGGGTCGTGACGGCAAACTCGTCACACCACGCAGCACCAACTACAGATATCTTACTCTTACCGATCAGCGTCACACGCGATTGATGGATGTCCAGCGCGTCTGTGAGTCGGTGAGTCGGTGAGTCTGTGTGTCTGTCTGTCTGCAACGTCCAACGTGGACGATCGGCAAACGCGTCAGTCAGTCAGTAAATGAATGCCTGTTCAATCTCGACATGTCGCCTATAAAGGCGGTGCAAACGGGCGCGCACTTGTTTCGGGTACCAGCCATGTCGTGCAGTGCGTCTGGCATTTTCGACTCGGTCACATCAGTCAGTTCAGCCGTGGCGGCTGCCACTGTCGGGTGAAGAACCAACCGACCGACTCGAATCTGGTGTCGATATCAAGTCAGCAAGTCAGCGAGCAATTGGGAGCAGGAAAAGTATGTATGTATAGTGGATGTGCAGGCGATGTGCAGGCGGTGTACAGGCAGGCAACCAACCAGACAAGTGCTCCGTTCCAAGATTCAAGCGCCAGGCTATCCAAGTCAAAACACACTCGGGCGAAGCCGTGATGTGATGACTAACTGCTGGTCTCTTCCCGCCGGAATCTTGATGAGATGCACGTTGACTGAGGCCGCATTGTAGACGGTCACTGGTTCTGGGGTCCAGTGACCCGAAAAATGTTCAAGAAGTAGCAGCTGAAGCGATTGCGCTCCCCAAAGTGATGCTTGAGAAACGCCAGGTGGATATCTGCGTCCCACCACCCAGCCCTGTTGCCGTAAACAACTTTGTTGTGCTTGCGCTGGAGCGCCAGGATCTCTCTCCACGCGGTTCGACCGAACCCGTGCTGCATGGAGTCGTTGTACGCTTGCCTCGCCTTATCTTTGGCTGGCGTGGTCTTGAATACAATCCATGGGTCGCTCTTGGTCCCGTCCATCGCGCCCATGAACATCACAGTCGCACGGTCCTTCTCCTTTGCACCACATTTAATTCACACTGTCTTCTCGCCAGCCGTGTTGATAGTTTTCTTGGGAAGGAGCTAAAAAAGACGGCGGTTTGATCGGCGTTGAGAACGTCACCCGGGCCAATTTCCAGCTCTTCGATTGTTGCAAGAACGTCGCGACATAACGCTGCAGGTTCACGTTCGCCATCCTCCAGCCGCTGCTGGCTCTGATGCGTTCGGGTACGGTACGATAGGTCGTGTCGGCGGAGAAAACTAGCGCGCCAGCGATACGACGCCACGAAGCGGCCATCTTAGCCGACAGTCACAGCGACTTCAAGCGCCTTCTGCTGGAGCATGGCCGCAGAGACAGGTACCCCATCACGCCGGAGATCGATATCCACTCGACGATGCGCTCTTCGGCAGAGAGAGAGAGAGAGAGAGAGCGCGCCGTACCCGTCGCGCGTGACCGCGTTTTCTTTCTCATCCCACTCCTGCTTGTCGCCGCCTCCATCATAATGCGCTCTGCATCTTCAGCCCAGGCGTACACGAGCTTGAGTTTGGTCTCCCGGGCACGTTTGTTGTCGACATGCTGGGAGAAGTAGCGCGACAACGTCTTATGCATTCGGCCCTCTGGTGGGAGCGTGTTTTTCGTACATCCAGCCAAAAATTGCGACAGCACGGCGTCTTTGAATCGGTAGTCGTACACTTCTCGCGCTCGCGTCCCTCGGATTGGTGTCCTTCCTGTGATTTTGGCTCTCTGTGTCGGTCACCCAAAGCCACAAATCTATACGTACTCATGTTGGTTATGTGCGTTGGAGGTGACCCAAAAAAAGTCTGTTATATGTGTGATGAAGTAGTTGACATCGTAGCGGAGTTGAGTAGATTTTGCTTCTGTGTGGAGGGGGGAGCTGGCCAGCTAGCCCCCCGGTCCCAGCCCGCGAGTCACGGGGGTTGGGCAGCTAGACCATCATTCTGGTAGTTAGCCGACTGGTTCGATACCGGTTTCTAGAGGTCCACGCGTCAGCGTGCGAGCGACACGCAGTCGATAGTATCAGGATTAACAGGGAAAGCCCTTGCGGGCCCACCTGACAAAAGACTCTCGTTTTTCCCTCGTACCCCTCAAGTCTCCCTCCTCAGAGCGCAGCCGCCGCTAACTCAACGGAGTTGGCACGCGCGCTACAAGTAAGTCTGTGCGTGTGCTTGCGTGTGTTGGAGCAGTCAGAGCGTGTGTGTACCTGTGTGGGCGTTTGCGTGTGTGCGTGTGAGAGCGTGAGGACATAGTTCCTGGCATTCTTGCCGTTTGCTGAGGATCCTGGCTAGGCCAAGGGTCTGAAGCACTCTATCTGAGTGTGTATTCTGTATTCACTGCGTACTCTGGCTAGGAGAGCTAGTTGTATCGGTAATACACTTCATATTGAAACCCGCGAGTATCCTAGGAGAGGATAGCTCGCACCCCTCTTGGCTGGCTGATCGAGACCAACTCCGTCACAGCCCCACTGTATTCACCTTCACTGTGCGGCCATACTTCGGTTGGTTAGTGCCTGACGGAGTGAGCGGACTCGGGAAACTCCTTAGCAAGGATCCCATTGAAAGAGCTGCTTCGACTAAGGGTACACAACGTGAGGTATCGACCAGCGTGGAACTAGATCACTAGCTCTACGCGCGTCGTACTTATATTCTTTTAAGTGCTTGGCTAGCGCAGCGCTACCCCTTCGCTGCTGCTAGTCTCTCAGACGCCTGTCCGTTAGCTGCTGCCAGCTAACGAACGTACACCACTCTATCACATATGTGAGCGTCCAGTATAAGAAGTAGCAGACGGTATGGCCGTACAGTGAAGGTGAATACAGTGGGGCCGTGACGGAATTGGTCTACAGAATTCACACTCAGATGGAGTGCCTCAGACCCTTGGCCTAGCCAGGATCCTCAGCAAACAGCAAGAATACTAGGAACTATGTCCTCACGCTCTCACACGCGCTCACGCAAGCGCCCACACAGCTACACACACTCACTGACTGCTCCAACACATGCGAGCACACGCACAGACTTACTTGTAGCGCCTGTGCCAACTCCGTTGAGTAAGCGGCGGCTGAGGGGAAAACTTGAGGGGTACAAGGGAAATACGAGAGTCTCTTTGTCAGGTTGGCCCGCTGGGGCGCTCCCTGTTCAACCTGATACTACTGATTGCGTCTCGATAGCACGCTGACGGGTGAACCTAAAAAAACGATATCGAACCGGTTAGTCCACTCATTCAGCTAGCTCCTAGTGCTAGGATCCAGTGAGTTAGCCCCCTTGGTCTGGGACCGGGGGGAGGGAAGTTGGCTGGCCAACACCTAACGACATTCTCATTCAACACCTGTCCCTGTTTGCTACTCGCTCTATCACACTACCTCGACTCGCTGTTTGGGCACAGAAGTCCCGCATCGGAACCGATCATGCTTCTCCTGGACCACTTTAGTGGTTATTGCACCGACGATGGGGGTTGCGCGCTCCAAGTCCCTCAACATCGTCCTCAAGAAAACTCCTGTGGGGCTCACCTGGCGCGCGCTGGCGCGCGCAACCAGCTGAGGTCGCATGGATCAAGGGTTTCAAAGATGCTAGCGTTCCTGGGTGGACGAGCTGCGCTCTCAGCTGGCGCATCACCGCCAAGCCACCCCGACCGCCACGTTCAGCCTTGTCCCGCCCGATCGTCGGCATGTATCGCGAATACATGGGCGGGTACTCCGGGCTCGACAATTATCAACGGTTTCATCCGCTGCGGCTACTTCGATCGGCCAGCTGGTGCCAGTGTGGACGCAAAGGACGAAGCAGAAACGTTAGATGCCTCAGACGTTGGGGCGATCCTGGTGTAGCATGACGAAGTAATTGGGCGGTCATTAATGGAAGAAATGGATGTTGTAGATCAGGAGCAGGTCATCGAGAGTGAGAGAGAAGAGGAAGAGTAACAGAGAGATGTTAGTAGATGGTAGTTGTGGAATACAACACATATGTGCTTCGTTGGTGCGGGGAATTAACGTGCTCGATGTGGAAATCGAACCCGCGACCACCCTGCTCTCCGAAGAACCCTCAATTGACTCAGCCCCGACACGTCACCGGACATGACATCTTACAACCACAGTCCATAATAAGGGTACTTTTTTCGTGCATTTTTTGGAGCTTTAACATGACCAATATGGTACCTGAAACTTAGATGACCGCACAGGAGATTGCTCAACAAGAGTTCGACTACACAGGACTAGTGGGACTTCAGTACCTGGTCAGAGGAACCCGGCCAGATATCGCAAACGCAGTCAGAGAGCTCAGCAAATCCCTATCATGCTACAATGCAACCCACTGGGAAGCTGCGCTGAGAGTATCGAAGTACTTGAAAGGGACGTCTACGTACGGTCTTTATCTCGATGGCAAGAAACGAGAGGTGACCTATGAAGTGTACACTGACGCGAGCTTCGCGTGTCAAAAAAATGAACGCAAATCAGTCACTGGGCACGTGATTAGGATAACTAGAGCCAACGAAACAGTTCCACAAACTGAGAGAGAGGATCGGTGTCCGCGACCTTCACAAGGCCGCTGAGTGGGAGTGTAAGGACGTGTACATTAGGATAGATTCATGTACGTACCTGCCTTGTCATGCGACCGCGGAGGTCGTGTGAAGACAATCGAAGAGGAAGGGACCGTGAGGTTCCTGGACCTCGACCGGATGGTCGACAGGTGGGAGGGACCTCCACCACCACTGATCCTGCTGTACAGGATCGGCCAATCAGTGCGATGATGGTCAGGAGGCGAGGAAGTGGACTTGACTTTCCAATTTGCCTCAGACTGAGCACGTCTAGAGAAGGGCAAAGGAAAAGAGACTTAACTCTCAAAAGTGGGATCTTTATTAGTCATCTTGGTTTACTCATTCTAACGATGCATGCCTGAGCGTGCGCAGCATTCTTGCTGCTGAAGCCCGAGCGTGATGCAAGCCTGAGCGTGCGCAGCATTTTTGCTGTTGAAGCCAGCTAGCTTTATCGGATCCGTAGGAGTAAGAGGAGGTGGTCAGAAGGAAGAAGGAAGAAGGCAAAAATACATTGAGACTCACGTCTTCGACTTGCTCTTGCAGGTCGTTGCATGTCGTGATACGCTCGCACGTGCTGGCGAGGCGCATTGGACTCGTGCTCCCACGTTGGTGCCCAGTCGAGAAGGAACTCCGGGCCGTGCTTCCCGTAGCACTGAGGATCTGAGTGAAGTCGAACGTGCCTGCGACTTTCCTCTCTCGCTGCTCGGCTCGATGACCGGAGAGTCGGAGGTCAAATCCATCACCTGAACGTGCGTCGGTAAGTCCGATAACTCGACAATCGACGGTGGCCGTGACGTTGTTTCGGTGGAACGGGGAGGTGACGCGATGGGCGTTGCTCGACTGGTGGCGACTCGATGACTTGCGGTTGTGCTCCAGGTCGTTGGCGCGGACCTGCCAGCAGATGGAACACATACATGGAGTCAAAATCGGAGTCTAAATGTGCAGTCAATAAAACTGACTGGAGGTGATATCGGAAAATCGAGTGTCTCCGATTCGTTCGGCATGGTGTCATTGAGGAAAGAGGTCATTGAGAAGGGTAGAATTGTCGGGTCTTCTGAGCGAGCTGGACTGGAAAACACATCTTCATCTTGTGTGGAGCTACGTGCCCTTGAGCTTGCTACATGACGCGGCTGCTTCGTTGTGCATACATTCTGGACATTGTGGTGACGCTTTCCGAGTTGCTGAGATGCAACATGAGCTTGCTCAGTGCCCTTGTCCGGACGCCGATCCACGAGAACCCTGTCGTTGCACCCGCTGTGATACTTGCTTATGACGTTCCGGACGACATGTTGACCCTCCATTCGCTGACATGCCAAGATAGTGGGCGCGACGAAGGGACCACCTCACAGTTGTTTCATATAGCTTCGATGATCGAGCTGTCTTCGTATCTGAAACGATGAGCGCAGGAATTTCTTCGTTAGCTTCACTGGAATCATCATCGGACTGATCATCGATTGGAGGCTCCGCTCGATCGTCTTCTTCCTCGCTGGGCCCTACATGCTTCACAAAAACTTCGCCTCTGGTTTCGCTTTGTCGAAATATCACTCTTTTCGTCTTCAGAAGCGCATTCGCCAAGCGGACCACCCCCCCGCAACTTGAACGGACGAATCGACCACGAGGTCCGCCCGTTCAACGAAAAGGTTGTTTGTGCTGTTCAGCGCAACGCATGGACGGATGAGTCTATCATGCTCGAATGGATTGAGCAGGTAAGTGCAAAATGTCCAGTCTCGCAACCAAAAGGCACCAAATGGCGCCCATACATAAGCGTAAAATGACGATAAAGTGGCCATTATACTGTAGAGTATTACTTTATTGACGCACCCATCTGCAGCATACTGATTAACCCTTTCGTTGCCGAGAGGTAGTATAATGACCACTATGGTGCCTTGTGGTTGCGAGACTGGCCATTTTGTCTACCGAAAATGAGTACAAACCTCTATAAGATAAAGAAATTCAATTCATAGAGGCTTTTATCAAAACATACGAGCCCCATTCCCTTTATACTTTTATTCCGATACGGAACCTTATACAAAAAAGTATGTTCGGAAATGGCCTAAAATGACCACAATTCGGTCATTATACTAATATCTCCGAAAAATCCGCCCCCCAGAAGCAGAAAGGACGATCGGAAAACGGCCTTAAATGACCACTTTATCGTCATTTAAGCCCTTAACTATGAAAATTGCAGTATACTAGAATCAAGACAAAACAGTGGCAACGAAAGGGTTAAAACAAAAAGAAACATGAATATTTGTTCCCCATATTGTCAGCAAGCATCATTGGTGTCACGCGCTCCTTCGCCTTGCCAGTACTTCGCATCCAATCTGATCTGTTTTCACACCGCGAACATCGATTGTACGCTTTGGGATGAACGCGTAGTTCACAGCCGTCTCATCAGCGTTATAAATCGTCAAAATACCATGGCCCGACACCATTTGACGCACCGTCGCTGCAAACTGAGCGCGCACGGACTCTCCGTCCTCCGGTGAGCACTTTCCTGCACGGGTCGGACGATTGGAAGTCGGGATGTGTAGCTTGAATGATTCTCAAAATGTTTTCGTCATAAGAATCAGTCGGCTCAACGCAAATTTCCGCTGGAAGCTCGACTGCGTCGTCCAGGGTGCCATTGCCGATGTCTATCAGCTTCGATGCGAAACTTTGGAGAGCTTCCGAATCATCACCGATCATTTGTACACGTCGGATCCTCATGTTATCGTGAGACGAAGCAACCTGAAATGCGTCCATAGTCGAGACCGCGGGAAAGTTGCAGAAACAATCGTAGCTCTAGATGCTCCTGGGATGACTGGTAGAACTTGCATAAAATCACCACCAACAACAATAGGTTTTCCACCGAAAGGAATGTCAGCTAACATCGGACATTGCACACGCATGATGTCCCGATAAAGGCGGTCTACGGCTTCGACACAAAACCGATGCATCATGCCAATTTCATCCCATATGGTGACAGCTGAAGTGCGAATAAAAGCGGCGAAGCGTGAATTGACAGAAAGAGAGCAAACGGAGTCATGGCAAAGATTGGAAATAGGAATCTTGAAAGCAGAGTGAGCTGTTCTTCCTCCCTTGAGAAGAATTGCTGAAATGCCTGATGATGAAACCACTACGGCGTGCTTGCCCATTGTGGAAACTTTTTCAATGATCGCGTTGTAAAGAAACGTCTTGCCTGTTCCTCCAGGACCATCGAGATAGAGAAGCTTACGTATTGCTCGCACATCTTCGATGCAACGACAAACTTCATCATATACAATGCGTTGATCTGAGTTTAGGATCGCGTACGTTTCCTTGACATTTATGGCGGATATTGGAGCAGAATTGGTGATCGATGGGAGCAAACATGTGCAATCACTCGGCCCATGACGTTGTTGATCAGAAGGTCTTCAAGAAGGGCTTTGAGTTTCAAGTTGAAAACTCTAACGCAAATATCCGGACGGTCAGCGGCTTGCTCACCAGGTGCAAGTTGCTCGGTGATTTCGGTCCATTTGGGGTTGCAGGTGAATGTGATAAAAAGATCAGGCTTGAAGTATTTGCGGACGATAGCCATGGTATCTTGATAGTGCAGGTTCATGTGCCTTGGAGAGCCCGGAAAAGAAGACGATAGAATAATACGACGACCAACAGATATCGAGCTTACACCACCGGTGGAGTCCAGCGCATCACAAAGTCCACGATACGATTCCACTCTGAGCTCTTGCTGGTGCGTACGAATGAACAGCAATCGCTGTGCCTCGATTCGTGCATAAGCATCCACCACAAACTGAACGAATAGACGACCGAATTTGAAAATATGCGTGTCTGGACGAACCATAAGTCGATAGCTCGTGTATTGTAGCAGTGACACGCATGTTCTTGGTGTTGACGAAGAAGCAATCGCCGCATCCTGTTGCACTACGTGCGGTCCCGATACGACTGAATTTTGACGGCTGCGCTGCATGAGGGGGATGCCAATTCGCCATCCATCCTCACCTCTCGGGAAAAGCAAAGGAAACTGCATGGCACAGTAAGCTGGGTGACAAAATGGGATTCGATGCAACCGAGACGACTGGAACTCAATCACTATATCTCGATTACCGACCGATTGGTCTTCGCCAGTACCTGGTAGAATCATCGCGATTTCATCTGCACTGGGTAGGTTGTGCGTTCCACGTGTCCGCCCACCCCTTGCATCAACCAAGCAAACGTGAAACTGTTCCTGTCGGCAAGTCTTGTTGCTGCACGCTTCAGTACACCCGCGTATGGGTTGCAGTCTTCAATCATCTGAGTGAGCTTGTCGAGCATTCGGGGCAAGCGAAGAGTGCGATCTTGGACCACACGCATAAGGTACGATGGCCTTGCAACCAATGCTTCTTGAGCGTCGTCTAAGTACAACTGGGCAAAACGGGCTTCATTGTCTCTCGAGGGTAGGAGTGAGCCAATAAGGTGATGTAGCTCCCCAGATATAACGTAACATGGTGCTCCCGGCGACGCAGTGATGGATTCTTCACACACACCAGCGGACGTGAAGGCCAAATTAGAGTTGAAAGCTCGAATATGCTTCAGAAAATGGGAACAATCCGGATGTTCTCTGGATGTAACATCTCGTAACAAATCAGGCAATGATGGTACGGGAGGCAATACAACTTGTCCGTGATGACAGCATATGAGAAAAGAGCACATGGCTCTGGTGTTACGCTCCTCGGGCCACATTTGTGCCCGGCAGTAGCTGCAAGTTGCAAGCATATCCCTCAGCTTATCCCGTCCACTTACCACCGATTGCTGCCTCGACAACAATAAACGATAGTCTCCATGAACGGCTGACACAGCTCCGCATGTTGGCTGTCTCCGTCTCCTCTGAGCGCTGTCAGACTCTGCTCCCCTGCGTCCATGTTCTCGACGTTCACGACTCTCTTCTTCACGTTCGCGGTGCGCAGCTGTACCCTCATCTCTAGCTGGACATAAACGCGAGCGCGACGAATGTCCCTCACCACGACATCATCCACAACGCATGCCTCTGCTTCGCACGAACAGAGTCTTGCCTCTACTTCGCACAAACACAGTCTTGCCTCTGCTTCGCACAAACACAGTCTTGTTGGGTCATCGCGACCAAAAGACGTCGCACCCCAACACGCGCAAACTCACGTCGCTTCGTGAAGGGTTCTTTTCGCCTCAATCTACTGACACCCTATTTCTTCGAAGAACAGTGTGATATTTACTATGCATCTGTCCAACTGTAGTGAGTGCACCCCACTCCACAGTGCCCCCCACTCCTCTGACGTCCGATATTTTTGATAGAGTTCAGTAGAACAGTGATACAATTACTTGGCATCTGTCAAAATTTATTAAGCGCGTTTCCAAGGGCGTCACGCAACTCTAAAAATCATTACACTCGAACCTCGTACACCTAATAATTATGGATTGAAATAAACTCCGATAGCTAGTCAACATCCATCTCTAGCGGTCTTCTCAGATACTATATGTATCCGAATGGATACGATGCTATCTTCGTCCTTTTTTGTCCTACAGTGATTGATGCACCCTCCCATAGACTTGAGGTGAACACGAATAGGATGCCCACAAAGTCTAAGGAAGAGTGTCGCATGGTCTTTTTCTGGACTCTGCATCTAGGCTTAAAGCGAGCACGAATAGGATGCACGCAAAGCCACGAAAAGCAGAATGAGATGCCATTTTCCAGTCCGATGTTGTTCCAGTCAACTCAGCAGCTCTTGCCGCGGTCGCTCCCCGCCAGCCAAGAGCTGCAAAGGCGAGACAGAGAGCCGGCTCGCACGACCCCCCCCTCCCGCAAAGCGTCTGTCTGTGCGCGTCAGTGCCCCTTCTGCAAAGCATGTGACTGTCCGGCCAACAGCACATGCAACATCGGACGTGGCGCCTTGCAGTTCCCCTACACCTCCTAGTCTGGCTGCCCCTGGTGGGGCGACTAAAAAGCCAGCCACAACCCGGGAATCAGAAGTGCTGCCTCGTCGCTCTCAGAGGTTGGCCGCAAAAAGTGTCGATTCAGAGGTGATTTATTACACACCACGTGGAAGGTTTTATGTTTTTGAAATCTTTGACAGAAAAGGGGATCGATACTGTGTGCGCTGGCTTGGATACCCTGGTCCTAAGGATACGACTGAAGAGACACGTGAAAGTTTGGTCAAGGACGGGTTCGAAGATCTTTGTGATTACGTGGACAAATTCAAGAGTTGGCTGGAGGAAGCGCCGTCTGAAAAGCGCACTTTGGAGTGTTCAAGGCGTCATTCCCGGTATGTGCTGCTGTTGTGGGTTGGACCGTGTTTCAGCTGGCAGTGGGATGAATGATGTGATTTCCAGATTCCACGGACATTCACAGCTGACGGAGATGGGCTCTGCTATGTTGCCGCCATCCGCGCCGCTGCAAATCTTCTTGATCGATCTGACTACCTGACAGCTGGTAGACTCAAGAGATTTTTCGAAAAACATCGGCACACACAGCTGGCGGGGGTCTCGTGGCAGGAGCTGACAAAGCTTCTACAGCTTTGTAACAGCGACATGAAAAAAGATGGGTCAAGTGGGATTCGATTCCTCGCAAAAAAAAGAAGCGCAACCTTGTCAAGTGTCGCAACTACGGTCGGCGTGACCTTCTTCGCCTCCCCTCAGGCATATTCATCTGCTGCGTTGCGACAGCACTGGCGGGGCACATGTTTGTGATTGAGAAGACCGAATAACATCTCTGGGTTCGCGATTCGGCAGAGAAAGGGCCGAAACTGTATCGACATGCTGACTTCTCATGGGTCGTTCGGTGGCTTTCAATCCACCAATGGCACTTTTGACGAATCAACGCGCGTATCGTACGCATGACCCCCCTCCTCATCTCGCCGGTATTGGTCTGGCCGGAAGACTACGGCCGGATGTCACGAACAACACGTAGGCTTTTATTTATATAGATGTCATGGGTATCAAAAATCCGTTTTGTTACCACGTCGCTCAATGACGGCTTGGCACCGGCGAGGCATCGAATCGATTAGACATTGGAGTGTCGAATACGGGATCGCCTTCCACGCCAGTATGAACGCGTCATGTAGCTGTGATGAAGTAGTTGGCATCGTAGCGGAGTTGAGTAGATTTTGCTTCTGTGTGGAGGGGGGAGCCGGCCAGCTAGCCCCCCGGTCCCAGCCCGCGAGTCACGGGGGTTGGGCAGCTAGACCATCATTCTGGTAGTTAGCCGACTGGTTCGATACCGGTTTCTAGAGGTCCACGCGTCAGCGTGCGAGCGACACGCAGTCGATAGTATCAGGATTAACAGGGAAAGCCCTTGCGGGCCCACCTGACAAAAGACTCTCGTTTTTCCCTCGTACCCCTCAAGTCTCCCTCCTCAGAGCGCAGCCGCCGCTAACTCAACGGAGTTGGCACGCGCGCTACAAGTAAGTCTGTGCGTGTGCTTGCGTGTGTTGGAGCAGTCAGAGCGTGTGTGTACCTGTGTGGGCGTTTGCGTGTGTGCGTGTGAGAGCGTGAGGACATAGTTCCTGGCATTCTTGCCGTTTGCTGAGGATCCTGGCTAGGCCAAGGGTCTGAAGCACTCTATCTGAGTGTGTATTCTGTATTCACTGCGTACTCTGGCTAGGAGAGCTAGTTGTATCGGTAATACACTTCATATTGAAACCCGCGAGTATCCTAGGAGAGGATAGCTCGCACCCCTCTTGGCTGGCTGATCGAGACCAACTCCGTCACAGCCCCACTGTATTCACCTTCACTGTGCGGCCATACTTCGGTTGGTTAGTGCCTGACGGAGCGAGCGGACTCGGGAAACTCCTTAGCAAGGATCCCATTGAAAGAGCCGCTTCGACAAAGGGTACACAACGTGAGGTATCGACCAGCGTGGAACTAGATCACTAGCTCTACGCGCGTCGTACTTATATTCTTTTAAGTGCTTGGCTAGCGCAGCGCTACCCCTTCGCTGCTGCTAGTCTCTCAGACGCCTGTCCGTTAGCTGCTGCCAGCTAACGAACGTACACCACTCTATCACAACTGGTGCGTATGCCAGGATCCTCTAAGGGTCACGTGACTGAGTCTGCTTCGAACGCGCAACGCACTAACGAGACTCGAGTCATGGACTCGGAAGTGGAGGACAGGGCCGCGCTCGCCAGCGCTGGCCCGTCAGCTCGCTCGCCGGATATGCCGACGGGAGCGAGCAAACTAAGGCATCTCGTCGAGCGAGTGACTATCCTCGACAAAGAAGAGAAAAGTCACAGCACAACCGACACGGCGAAGCCCAACGAAGAAGACTTCCATTCGGCGCAATCAGTCTCTAGCAAGACTAGCGAAGAGGCTGAGAGCAAAAGACCGGCCCGAGGCCGAAGCCGCAAGAAGAAGTCCAGATCGCCGAGTCGGGAGGCCAGGTCGACAAGCCGACCAGCAGCAAGCGTTGCTGAGGAAGCTGACAAGCCATCGCGTCGTGACACCAAGGCTGGCAAGCAGGCCACGAAGTCGACCAAGAAGCTGTCGAAGCCGGGAGGGCCGAGCACAAGTCCGTCCGCTGGCGCAAGCATTGCCGTTCAGCCGATGACACTTTGGCCCGCCGGCTTACCCGCCGCAGCGCTTCGCTGGAGGAGGCACCAAGAGAATGATGCCGCGACTGCTGCGCTGATACGATTCTTGCGCGGCGAGCTCGAGGAACTCACACCACGCCAAGCGCGCGACGCCGCGAAGCTCGCAGATGCGTATGCGATCGATGACGATGACTTGCTGCGGTATGTCGGCAGCGCACGACGCCGACGGAGCACACACGCACCAGCCGACCGCCCCGACGATCAAGCCAGGCTAGTAGTGCCGAGCACGCTACGCGTAGATGTGCTGCATCTGGCCCACGACGACTATCAAGGCGGGCACCAAGGAGTCTCACGAACGTTTGATCGGCTAAGGCGTGAGTACCACTGGCATGGGATGTATCGTGACGTTGAGCGTCATGTGCGTGAGTGCACTGACTGCAGCACCGCCAAGGGCCAGCCTGCCAACCCTGGGCCGTCACCAGGCAATGTGCTGCCAGAACGCCCGTTCCAAGTTGTGTCGATGGACTTCGTCACGCCGTTGCCAGCTTCGAGACAAGGCAACACGTCCCTGCTGTTGTTCCAAGACTCGTTTTCTGGTTTCGTGATGGCCAAAGCAATGAGCGACACGTCGGCGCTAGCCGTCGCGCAAGCTTACGATGCAATAGTGTTCCAACGCTTCGGAGCTAGCTCCATCGTCCGCCAAGATCAAGATCCCCGCTTTATGAGCGAAGTCTTCACCCAGTTTCGAATGATGTTGGGCAGCAAGCAGCGCGCGACGCTAGCGTACAGGCCACAGGCCAATGGACAGCAAGAGCGGTCAGTTCAGACTGTAATCCGCTGCGTCCGCGCATACGTCGAGTCGCCAGACCAAGACGACTGGGAGGATGCTGTCTACAGGCTCATGTTTGCGATCAATACGTCTGTTGATGCCGTGAGGCGTGAGACTCCCTTCTTTCTCGTGCACGGCTGGGACGCTAGCTCTACAGTGTCCGCCATGTTAGCACGCGAGCCCCGAGGGCGCGACAAGCTAGACGCCTATCGGTGGCGCCTTCGCGTTCAACGGGAACACGAGTATGCGATCGAGCTAGCAAAGCAACTACAGCGCGAAGCAAAGGACCAGCGAGCCAGCGAGCGGAACGAGAACTGGGCAAGACTCCCCGACAAACTCAAGAGCGGGTTCGAAGTTGGCAACTCAGTGTGGTTGTACTACCCCCGAGTGAAGCCAGGGCTAGCGCGCAAGCTTGCGCACGCTTGGCACGGGCCGTTCCGGATCGCTGACAAGTCGGACGACTACCGAGTCAAGCTGAGCGTCACTGGCACGCCCTACCGCATCTCACCCTGGGTGCACGTTAGCCGCTTGAAGCCGCGCGTGACCCATGATGAACGGCCGACCCCAGAGTGCGTCGGCGAACTACCTGAGAGCGATGATTGGGATGCCGCCCTGCTACCCGAGGATAGCTGGCTCGCGGACGAATCTGCCGGTGAATTTGAAGTTGAGCGCATCCTAGACGTGCGATGGTCGGCCGGCAGAACCAGAGCGCAAGCTCGGCGCCGAGAGTATCTCGTGCAGTGGGTTGGCTATCAGGCACCGACTTGGGTTCCAGTCACCCAGCTCAATTGCGGCAGGTTGCTACACGAGTTCGACGCCTCCGCCAAGGCCAAGAGTCGATTCGCTGCCATGCAGGCGAGCGACGAATCCGGCGAACACGAATGACCAAGCCGGTGGTCATCGGTGCTAGCACTCCCGCTAGCAGACCGACAAGCA
Organism: Pythium insidiosum; assembly: GCA_022836835.1. Lineage (NCBI taxonomy): Eukaryota > Oomycota > Peronosporomycetes > Pythiales > Pythiaceae > Pythium > Pythium insidiosum. The sequence goes on along the minus strand of JAKVDI010000048.1, from coordinate 325,522 downwards.
AGTATCGTGGCTCTACAGGGAGAACCAAGAAGGTCAGTGTGCGAGCCACACAAGCACGCTGACGATGCCGGCGCTAGTGGCCCTACTAGCTGACCGGCACTACGTATTGCGACTCTGCAAGGGGCGACAACAAGAGAAGGAAGAGCGTGGTGACACACGAGTCGCCAAAGGTGTGAGAGTCCACGCGAACAAGAGAGACAAAGCTGAGAAGAACGACTTGTGTACGCAAGCGAAGCGACATGTACTACGTTGATTACGCTTGGATGCAGTGCCGAGAAGATGACGCGAAGGAACTGACGGGTGAATGCACGACGCAAAGCCAGCGACGGTCACACGCTGGTGACGAGGACGTGTTCAGGCGTCGGTTTGTAGCTTGGTCGTTCCAGGGTGCAGGCATTTCCCAGCATCGGCCGTTATTGGAATCAAGCAGAGCGAGCTGCTCGCGAATGAGTGCTTCAACAAACCGTCCAGGCGCTGACGCCCAGCCAACTCGCACTGGTTCCTCAGTGTCGATGCGAGTCAGCTGGTCCTCAAATGACATGACGCTTGTCTTTTGGAGCGGCCATGCACACTGGCTTGCGGGCACCCACCAGAAGGCCGGCTCCGACCAGAACAGCGCTGTGCTGGTGTTGGGCGGAGCCGAGTCAACCAAGCCCTGGAACGCGGTGACCAACTCGCGATCAGCAGCCTCACGAGCCTTGTATGCATTTCGAATTGACGCGTGTGCCCAGAACTGGCGAGAGAGTGTGAACCAATGCTGCCTCATCCAGTAGTGACGCCGATACTCGAACATGAACTGAAGCACCCGGTTCATCCACGCCACCTGTGCATCACTCAGAAGATTCGGGTCAAAAAGGAAGAGGTGGCGAGTGCGACCCCGCCACATGTCATCCCACGGACGACGATCAAGCAAGCGAGCCATTGACGCGAAGCCATCCGAGCCGTAGCAGTCGACTTGAGCCTGGATGACGTGCTTGACCGGCGCGTAATTCGGAAAGAATGGCGTTTGCCCGCCCTTGGTGCGCTGCACGGGAATGCCGAACCGTGTGCGAGTGTGGATTGCATCCAGCGAGGCGTATTGGAACACACTGCTGCGCCCACGAACTGCGGCCAGCGCAAACGGATGAGCGACGCTGGCGAAAATAGTGCTGGTCACTGTTCGCCTGCCACAGCACGTGGAACGTCCGTATAGTTGGCAATATCCACAACGGCAGCGACATTGTGGATATTGCCAACTATACGGACGTTCCACGTTTGCGATCAATACGTCTGTTGATGCCGTGAGGCGTGAGACTCCCTTCTTTCTCGTGCACGGCTGGGACGCTAGCTCTACAGTGTCCGCCATGCTAGCACGCGAGCCCCGAGGGCGCGACAAGCTAGACGCCTATCGGTGGCGCCTTCGCGTTCAACGGGAACACGAGTATGCGATCGAGCTAGCAAAGCAACTACAGCGCGAAGCAAAGGACCAGCAAGCCAGCGAGCGGAACGAGAATTGGGCAAGACTCCCCGACAAACTCAAGAGCGGGTTCGTAGTTGGCAACTCAGTGTGGTTGTACTACCCCCGAATGAAGCCAGGGCTAGCGCGCAAGCTTGCGCACGCTTGGCACGGGCCGTTCCGGATCGCTGACAAGTCGGACGACTACCGAGTCAAGCTGAGCGTCACTGGCACGCCCTACCGCATCTCACCCTGGGTGCACGTTAGCCGCTTGAAGCCGCGCCTGACCCATGATGAACGGCCGACCCCAGAGTGCGTCGGCGAACTACCTGAGAGCGATGATTGGGATGCCGCCCTGCTACCCGAGGATAGCTGGCTCGCGGACGAATCTGCCGGTGAATTTGAAGTTGAGCGCATCCTAGACGTGCGATGGTCGGCCGGCAGAACCAGAGCGCAAGCTCGGCGCCGAGAGTATCTCGTGCAGTGGGTTGGCTATCAGGCACCGACTTGGGTTCCAGTCACCCAGCTCAATTGCGGCAGGTTGCTACACGAGTTCGACGCCTCCGCCAAGGCCAAGAGTCGATTCGCTGCCATGCAGGCGAGCGACGAATCCGGCGAACACGAATGACCAAGCCGGTGGTCATCGGTGCTAGCACTCCCGCTAGCAGACCGACAAGCAAGTATCGTGGCTCTACAGGGAGAACCAAGAAGGTCAGTGTGCGAGCCACACAAGCACGCTGACGATGCCGGCGCTAGTGGCCCTACTAGCTGACCGGCACTACGTATTGCGACTCTGCAAGGGGCGACAACAAGAGAAGGAAGAGCGTGGTGACACACGAGTCGCCAAAGGTGTGAGAGTCCACGCGAACAAGAGAGACAAAGCTGAGAAGAACGACTTGTGTACGCAAGCGAAGCGACATGTACTACGTTGATTACGCTTGGATGCAGTGCCGAGAAGATGACGCGAAGGAACTGACGGGTGAATGCACGACGCAAAGCCAGCGACGGTCACACGCTGGTGACGAGGACGTGTTCAGGCGTCGGGTTTGTAGCTTGGGTCGTTCCAGGGTGCAGGCAGTTCCCAGCATCGGCCGTTATTGGAATCAAGCAGAGCGAGCTGCTCGCGAATGAGTGCTTCAACAAACCGTCCAGGCGCTGACGCCCAGCCAACTCGCACTGGTTCCTCAGTGTCGATGCGAGTCAGCTGGTCCTCAAATGACATGACGCTTGTCTTTTGGAGCGGCCATGCACACTGGCTTGCGGGCACCCACCAGAAGGCCGGCTCCGACCAGAACAGCGCTGTGCTGGTGTTGGGCGGAGCCGAGTCAACCAAGCCCTGGAACGCGGTGACCAACTCGCGATCAGCAGCCTCACGAGCCTTGTATGCATTTCGAATTGACGCGTGTGCCCAGAACTGGCGAGAGAGTGTGAACCAATGCTGCCTCATCCAGTAGTGACGCCGATACTCGAACATGAACTGAAGCACCCGGTTCATCCACGCCACCTGTGCATCACTCAGAAGATTCGGGTCAAAAAGGAAGAGGTGGCGAGTGCGACCCCGCCACATGTCATCCCACGGACGACGATCAAGCAAGCGAGCCATTGACGCGAAGCCATCCGAGCCGTAGCAGTCGACTTGAGCCTGGATGACGTGCTTGACCGGCGCGTAATTCGGAAAGAATGGCGTTTGCCCGCCCTTGGTGCGCTGCACGGGAATGCCGAACCGTGTGCGAGTGTGGATTGCATCCAGCGAGGCGTATTGGAACACACTGCTGCGCCCACGAACTGCGGCCAGCGCAAACGGATGAGCGACGCTGGCGAAAATAGTGCTGGTCACTGTTCGCCTGCCACAGCACGTGGAACGTCCGTATAGTTGGCAATATCCACAACGGCAGCGACATTCGTGAACGTGAGAGGAGGAAGAGGTTGGTCTCGGGCAACACCACCAGCGCGCGGAGTCGTGACGTCAGCGTGCGAGGTTCGAGTCGCGGAGAGATCAGCAACGGAAGCAGGTGTCGATGCCAATGACGGAGAGCTCTGCGACTGCCCCAACGACGGTCGAGCGCGTCGATGCGTGGGAGTAACGTCGAGGCCTTCAGTGCCGAACTGCCGAGCTAGCTTGCGCGCTGACATTGCATCTTCGGCAACGAGAGATGCAGCTCGACGTTTAACACCACGAGGAGTATGTACCACGTCACCATCGTCTTGGGCAACACCATCACCAGCAGCATCCACGTCGATCACAACCGAAGATGGGGCGCTCGAGCTAGCATGATGCGTCGCAGGCGGCGCAGTCGTAGCTGCGTTACTTGCAGCAGTGTAACCTGAAGCAACTTCGTCGTCAACCTCGCCATCCCAATCTCGAGCAACATCGTCGTCGACCTCGCCCTCCACACTGCCGCCCGACACGTCGCCTCCCAAGGTATCAACCTCGCCATCGCCGCCATCGTTTGACCCAAGCGGCGGGCTACTTGGTTGACGAGCAGGGTCAGAATCGAAGCCGAGAACATCTCAGTGAGAGAGATCTGGCGCAGCATGAGCAGCTCGCTGGGAACGACCGGTGCGAACAACGATCAGTGAAGCATCCAGAGGGGCGCGCGACGGATCGTCGTGTGCACAGGCTTCGACCAGTTCACCCCACAACGCAACGTCGCCCTGGGCACACCCGTAGCGCCACAAGAAGGTGTACACGTGTTGAGCTTCGTCAACAGTCAGCCCAGCAAGCGGACGCAGTGGCACTCGCATGGCATCGGCAAGGCGGGTTTCGAGCTCGACGATGCGTTCCTCGCGACGTGACAGTAGCAGTTCGCTCTCTGCTAGCTGCTGACGAGCCGCATCGAGCTCGGCCTGCCGCTGGTCGTACAGCTCAGCGAGAACATCGTGCTGTCTCACCGCCTCGACTTCGCCTGCGCGCGCAGCCGACAGTTCACGCTCAAGCTCTCGACGCCGAACAATCGAAGCACGCAGCGCTGCATCCGATGAGCGAGCTGCCGAGCAGTCGCGTCAGCCAAAGCGCGTCCATGCTCAGCCAACGAAGCCAGTGGCAGCGATGCCTGTCCAATCGCAAGCTCAACGTTTTGGACACGGACGAGTTCGATCAGACCTTGCGCGACGTGAGTAAGCCAACCACACGCAGTCGCTGTCGATGCGATGCGCTCGCAGAGGCGATCGGAACCGAACCTCGAGCGAAGGACCGAGACCAAGCGGAGCGCCTCAGCCACCTCTGCCAGCGTGTCATCAGGCGAACTCTGCGACGACGCAGGTTGGAGAGCTTCCGGTCTGAGCAGAAGGTCGCTGTCATCCCCAAGCAACGACGACAAGACAGCAGTGGTTGGTGTCTCCCACGCGTCAACTCGACTTGTTCTCGCATCCGACGCGGATCGACTGGCGGCCGCGCGGAATCGACGCCCGAGATGTTGGTCGATAGCACGGCGAGCGAGTCCGACGCGCTGGCGAAGATCGTCTCGCGAGACAGTATCCGCACGACCCGCAGACGCTAGATCCACAAGATCGCGACCCACCTCCATCACCGCATCACGCCAAGACGTCGAGTCTCCAAGCGTCCCAACACCGAACGGAACCCAGCGACGCGTGTCGTCTGTGCAAGCATCAGCAGTGAGTCCAACGAAGGAGGCAGGCGTGGAACGAAATGCGCGACAGACGTACCAACCAGAGCAAGCTCCCGTGACAACGACGCCTGACCTGAAGCTCTAGGGGCGATCGAGCCCACCACGCTGCCCGACGCATGCTGGCCTCGATCGAGGGGCGGTTGTGATGAAGTAGTTGGCATCGTAGCGGAGTTGAGTAGATTTTGCTTCTGTGTGGAGGGGGGAGCCGGCCAGCTAGCCCCCCGGTCCCAGCCCGCGAGTCACGGGGGTTGGGCAGCTAGACCATCATTCTGGTAGTTAGCGGACTGGTTCGATACCGGTTTCTAGAGGTCCACGCGTCAGCGTCAGCGTGCGAGCGACACGCAGTCGATAGTATCAGGTTTAACAGGGAAAGCCCTTGCGGGCCCACCTCACAAAAGACTCTCGTTTTTCCCTCGTACCCCTCAAGTCTCCCTCCTCAGAGCGCAGCCGCCGATAACTCAACGGAGTTGGCACGCGCGCTACAAGTAAGTCTGTGCGTGTGTTTGCGTGTGTTGGAGTAGTCAGTGCGTGTGTGTACCTGTGTGGGCGCTTGCGTGTGTACGTGTGAGAGCGTGAGGACATAGTTCCTGGCATTCTTGCCGTTTGCTGAGGATCCTGGCTAGGCCAAGGGTCTGAGGCACTCTATCTGAGTGTGTATTCTGTATTCACTGCGTACTCTAGCTACGAGAGCTAGTGGTATCGGTAATACACTTCATATTGAAACCCGCGAGTAGGATAGCTCGCACCCCTCTTGGCTGGCTGATCGAGACCAACTCCGTCACAGCCTCACTGTATTCACCTTCACTGTACGGCCATAGGTTTAATGATCCAGAATTCCTCTTAACCCTTTCGTTGCCGAATCGCGTATAATGACCACTTTATCGTCATTTTACGCTTCACTATCGAATTATATGCGCATATAAAGTACGCACAATGACCACTTTTCGCACATTTTAGACCAATAGAAATGCACCACATGGCGAAAGATTTCAGTTTCTCGAGCGAAGATTGAAAACTACGTCGTATACTACGGAAAACACGGAAAACTACATGCTATCGAGGTAAGGCAGCCGGGATGACGTTGCATAGGCTGGCCAACTCGCTCCGTGATTTGAATCGTGGAGTTACTTGCGGCTTTATGTACATGGCCAAGTAGAACGAGGCGCATGGGCAGCTGCTGAGCACACTGACTCCAAATATCCAACACGATCGTACAACGTCAATGCTTCAAACAGAGGATGTTCGCACCTGATGCATGGTCATGCCGCTGGAGCTGTAACAAGATGCGCGAGATGACGGAGGCAGAGATAGAGATGAACGCAGCGAAAAGAAGATATGAATAAAAGCAAATGTGTATTGACGCTTAGAGTTGAACTATATACGCATCACTAGTGTCAGATGCATGTGCAATCGATTCGCGTCCCGCAGTGTATCCGCCGTCGAAGTCAGACGAGAAAATGCTGGATGCCAACTCCCGTGGACTAAAGATCTCTTGTAGACTTACCGATTCTTGGCCGAAGCTGTTGTCATGTGCTGACGGGCTGAACATACCTTGTTCGTCTTGCACTGCGTTCGCTGTCAACCCATCGAATGGGCTGAAGATGAGTGTTGGCGGGCTCTCTGGTTGCTGGCTTGACTCGACCTGACTGGTTTCGACAACGGTGTCGAGTGCGAGTTGACGTCTCGCTTGAAAAATCTTCGACGAGCGCTTGATTCGACCCTTCTCGTTGAAGACACCGCGCGGCAAGTAGTAGTCGTGGAACTTTTGCCAGCATGTCCAGTCAGAGCGAGGACAGATGACGCTGGAGAGGCTCTCTTTAGGAGGATACAGCTCGTGCAAACGCAGATGTTGTGCTGATGCAGTAGAGCGTCTTCATGGTCCACGGTCGTCCTTCAAACATGCACACCTTGCATCCACGTTTGCCGCGCGTGCCGCTTGGAAACTTGACCTTGGACAACGTGAAGTCGCACGGCGCGACGTATGGCGACATCACCTTGGGCGAGCTGGTAGTCGACTGTGACGATGAATGGCTGATGTCGTCGGCGAAGAGCAAACCATCATCTTCGGCTGTCTCCTTCCACTTCCCGGAGATCAGTTCCGATGCGAGATCGATCATGAACTGCCGATGCTGGTTGCGGAGACTCTTGTCGGACTCGTCCACCATGCACTTCGTGACATAGGCGTTTACACGCGCGATGTCGATGAAGCGAGCGCAAGCTTCTTGTGCCACTTTTGCATCGAGTGTCCGTCTGCCAAAGAGTACTTCGCTCGAGCTGATCGAGACGATCGACTCCTTGCATGTGCTTGTTGTACTCGGCGACACACTTCGGGCTGGGTAGCTGACGTGGTTTTTACCAATAAGCCGAGTCACTTCACCCATTCCTGATGAGTCCGCATTCGACAGATGTTGACGACCGAGCCATCCATCCAGGACGCCGCAACCATCTGTCCCGACTTGCTCACACCTTGAAGCGATGAGCCACGCGGCTCGTTTGACTTCTTCGCAAACATGTGTGCCTTGGGAAACAGAGCGGAGTTCTCGCGGATGGTGCCTCGACCGTACATCCCAACATCACGAAGACTAAGTAGCAAAGTCACAGACGTGTAAAAATTATCCGTGTTTACCACCCGCTTGGTGTTATGGAGGGGCTGAGTAACTTCGAGAACGATCTGACGAATGTTGGACGAAAACTGAAGGCGGTCGTCGAGATACTTGGCTTGTCGGTGTCGATCACCCCTTCAATCGATCTTCCATGTCGCTTGCGCAGTGGAGTCGGAAACCAACCATGAGCCAAGTTGTAGCACAACAACACGCGTAGATCTTGAAGTGGAACTTCCCGGTCGGCTTCGATGAGTTGTACACGATGAGGTGGCGACCAAACTTCGAACGACACGCGATACTTGACTCGTCGACGGCGACGTTTCTTCCCAACACGACGTATTTCGTGCTTGTATACTTGAGCATGCTTAGGAGCGGTCGGATTCGGGCGACAGGTCCTTCTTCAGCTGCTCGGGTGTAACCTTGTGCCTGAAGCACAGGTTCTTGCGGATGAACTGGAAGCGCTTCAACGTCATGAAGTTCTCGAGTCCGAATGTCGAGGTGACGCCAAAAATCTCGTCTTCCGCTTGATTCCCCCATAGTTGGAGTACTCGCCCTTGTCCACGATGTCATGTAGAACATGATGCCGAAGAAGCGCAACATCTCATCAGGTGACGAGTTTACCCTTGTCCGTAGCCGCATACGCGTTGGTCTCGTTCACCACAATCTTCCAAAACGCCAACGGCAAATACGCAAGAAAACTTGAGGAAGCTGTTGAAAAAAGATGCTTCTTGTCCTTTATTACCTTAGTCTCTGTTGTCCCATCCGATGAGTGTACAGATCTGAAGGCTCGCTCATCTTCTTGCCGGCTTGGAAGTCAGCTTCGTAATCTGCTCGACCATCTGCAATTCGATGGGAGCGGGGTCTTGGTTAAAAAGATCCGAACTTCCATCGAGAACACGTAGTCGTCGAGGTTCTCGCAGTCAACCATCGCTTCTGCCGACGGGACTTCACAGATGTGCTTCCATGTCGCTTTGTTGAGAGTGCTTCCGCTGAGGGTTTCGTAGTTCTTGATACCACGTTCGACAACCTCACGCGAGACGCGATGCGTGTACATCTTCGACTGGAAGTTGGTGACCATCCACCGAATCTCATATGCCGGGCCACCACGCTTTTCACCCTTGACAGTCTTCGCCACATGCACGCGACCGGAGAGAAAAAGACCGCCAACATCCTTGTAGAGCTTGGTCGGCATCCACTCCTCTTTGTCGCAGCAATACGAAACCATGCGACCCACCAACGGGTCGCGAGGCTTGGCTGGCGGTGACGCCTTTGGCTTGACAGGAGTACTCTTGGGCTTAGGCGGCGGCCATGCGGCGCGAGGAAGCTCCTGAACTAACGGAGGCTCCAGGGGCGACTGGATAGACTTTCTTGGTGATTTTCGAGGCGATGGAATGGGCTTGGTTGGTGTCTTCCGAGGCGACGGAACGGACTTGTTCGATGTCCTGCGCTTGGGCTGCGGTGTCGGTGGGTCATCAACCTCGAGGTCTTCAAAGTCGGAATCGCTCACGGGGTCGCGAACCAATCTCTTTCGCTTGGCGGCTCGAATCGCGCCAACACGACGATTGTAGCATGCCGCGCTGCAGTAGCAAGCATCGCCTGGGAACTCGGTGATGTCGTTACCACTTGCGTCCTTCAATGACAAGGCCTTGCAAACGTCGTTCGCACAGAAGTGATGCATCGGCTTCGCACATCGAATGCACGATCTTCCGACACCATCGGGACCCTCGCCGCAGGTTGCGCATACTTGCATCTCGTCAGGCTTGGATGTGGCAACATCGGGCTCGACTCGGTCACCCATCAACTCGTCATGATACGCCTTGACCGACTCCTCCGGCAGGTTCTCCTCGGGCTCCCACGTCTGGTCATCGAAACCGAGCCAGGCGACGAGATACTCGGTCACCGTGACACCTTTCTTGGAGGTCTTGCGCATCTTTAGCAGTTTCTCGACCACGTACTCGTCGGATGCTTCGGATTCACCACGAGGTGACGCGGGCATGGATGACGCTAGGTCGACTGCCGAGTCGCCGACAATAGTGTCATTGTCAATGTTGAGTCGGGCATCGAGTTGAACCTCGTCAGGATTGCATGTGGCAACATCGGGATCGACTCGGGCACCCATCAACTCGTCATGATACGCCTTGACCGACTCCTCCGGCAGGTTCTCCTCAGGCTCCCACGTCTGGTCGTCGAAGCCAAGCCAAGCGACGAGATACTCGGTGACCGAGATACCTTTCTTGGAGGTCTTGCGCATCTTTAGCAGTTTCTCGACCACGTACTCGTCGGGTGCTTCGGATTCACCACGAGGTGACGCGGGCACGGACGACGATAACGCTTCTGCAGAACTGTCTTGGTGATCGATAGCACTAGCTGACGTTCGAACGTGGTGGGTTTTGCAAAATGCAGTAACGAGATCAGGTGGTAGATTGCGTTCGGGCTCCCACGTTTGATCGTCATATCCCTCCCACGAGACGAGGAACAGGCGAGAGTCACGACCATCAACGGAGCCGACCTTGGTGTCCAGAAGTTCAGCGACGACATACTCTCGACTTCGCGGCTTCTTTTTCGTCGGAGGGCGCGACACCGGGTGGGTGGTCGGGACACGTGCTCTCCCTGTTTGCGAACGCGTGCGAGCGAAACTTGACCTTGTCACCATGTTGAAAAACACGAAATGACTGGCAGCTGGGTAGGTCGAGGGTCACGCGGAAAACGGTTGGTCACCCAGAATCGGCCATAAAAGTGTCACCCAGAATTAGGTCGACAGCGATACAATGACTGACTTGGCCCAAGTAAAACATCGCCGATAAAGTCCGCACGGTTGTCGTCGTCGCATTGGTCAAATAATTCTGAAAACTGTGTCGCGCTGTCGTGTAGCAAGTCTCCACACTTGACGTCGCGTCGCGCGGCCACGACCAGAATCGCAACTGAACATGTCACTGGCGCATTCGATGCTGCCGTCGTACCAACACGTTATGGTAACGTCTGACACGTCAGCGACGACACCACTATCGTAAAGTGATCGCCGTCTCTGTTGCCATCGGTTCGCCGTCGCGCGTCGCCGTCATCACCGCCGTCGCCGTCGCCATCACCATAGCCATTGTCGTCGATAGGGAGGTCGCCGTCACCACGCCATCACCGTCACCAGTGCCGTGATATTGACATCGCCAGTTGCCATCGACACTGACATAGGCATTGCCGTCGACACTTTATTCGACATTCGCCAGACTCGTGCATGCCATCATCATCCCAAATCGCAACCGACGATGAATGTGGTGTGCCTTCTTCCTGACATTTATGCTGATCGGGGCTTTCCTTGTGCTGACGAGGCAGCACTGGTACTCGCTCCATCACAGCATAAATGGACAGAAAGACACACTGGCCGCCTTATGTCACGCACAGGGAGGGCTAGATCCTCTCACGGGGGAGGATCGGCGAGTCCCTGTGCGTGACGGCAGACCCCACACCAATGCCAGCACGGATGGCGAAGTCTGATGAGCTGTTCAAAAAAAGAGTCCAGTCAGACACAATTACAAGCCGTAGGAAGACAAAACCCAAAATGATAAAGCCAAAGACCCACCTGCGCACTTGCTGGCAAATTCGGAAATGATTTGCTTGTCCAGAAATCCTTAGTATTTGATCCACAAAAGTCATGCCGAATTGCAACCATGAATAGTCACCCCGAATTGTTCGCATGAATTGTCACCCAGAATTGAATCGGTTCGAAAACCTGTTTTAGCCAATCATATGTTGTCCGGGTTCAACTGGCTGTTTGCTTTTCAGCCAATTCCATTTTCACCTCAGTTGTCTGAAAAACCTCATCGGTCTTGATCACCTGGTTGCCACACGTCCATTTCCATTTTTCTCCCCTCCAGCTCAGGTGCGTTTGTGTCGTTTCTCTGTTGTATGATGATTCCCATTGATGTCGCCTCCCTGTATGTTCAGCCGCGCAACCTCCAACGCCCACTTGCGCGGAGATCACGCGAGAGCAGGTCGATTGCTCTCGCGCCAGCTGCAGGTCGCTGTCGGCGTCAGCACCGACGCATCCGAGTGCTTGGGGCGACGTCGGCGTGGGGCCTGCCGTCACGCACGGGGACTCGCCGATCCTCCCCCGTGAGAGGATCTAGCCCTCCCTGTGCGTGACTCAAGGTGGCCAGTGCTGCGCTATCCCTTCGTTGCCTGCGTGTGAGTACCAGCGCCTAGTTGCGCAAGGAAATCACGCAGGATGACGACAGGCGACAGCGATTGTGCGCACCACGCTGGTGTTGTTCCGTCAGCCTCTGATGTGTCAAGCGCTGGCGCAGGTGGCAGCAGCACGAGCGGCGCAGGTGGCAGTAACACGAGCGGCGCAGGTGGCAGTAACACGAGCGGCGCAGGTGGCAGCAGCACGAGCAGCGCAGGCGGCAGCACCACGAGCGGCGCAGGTGGCAGCAGCACGAGCGGCGCAGGTGGCAGTAACACGAGCGGCGCAGGTGGCAGCAGCACGACCGGCGCAGGTGGCAACAGCATGAGCAGCAAGGCCAGCGGCAGCACGAGCGGCGCAAGTGGCAGCAGCACGAGCGGCGCTGGTGGCGGCAGGACGAGCGGCAATGTCAGCAGCGGCACGAGCAGCAATGCCAGCAGAAGCACGAGCGGCGCAAGCAGCAGCAAGCCAAGCGGTGCTGTTGGCAGCAGCATGAGCAGCAAAGCCAGCGGCAGCACGAGCGGCGCAAGTGGCAGCAGCACGAGCGGCGCTGGTGGCGGCAGGACGAGCGGCAATGTCAGCAGCGGCACGAGCAGTAATGCCAGCAGCAGCACAAGCGGCATGGCCAGCAGCAGCACAAGCGGCGCAAGCAGCAGCAAGCCAAGCGGTGCTGTTAGCAGCAGCACGAGCAGCAAGGCCAGCGGCAGCACGAGCGGCGCAAGTGGCAGCAGCACGAGCGGCGCTGGTGGCGGCAGGACGAGCGGCAATGTCAGCAGCGGCACGAGCAGCAATGCCAGCAGAAGCACGAGCGGCGCAAGCAGCAGCAAGCCAAGCGGTGCTGTTGGCAGCAGCATGAGCAGCAAAGCCAGCGGCAGCACGAGCGGCGCAAGTGGCAGCAGCACGAGCGGCGCTGGTGGCGGCAGGACGAGCGGCAATGTCAGCAGCGGCACGAGCAGCAATGCCAGCAGCAGCACAAGCGGCAAGACCAGCAGCAGCACAAGCGGCGCAAGCAGCAGCAAGCCAAGCGGTGCTGTTAGCAGCAGCACGAGCAGCAAGGCCAGCGGCAGCATGAGCGGCGCAAGTGGCAGCAGCACGAGCGGCGCTGGTGGCGGCAGGACGAGCGGCAATGTCAGCAGCGGCACGAGCAGCAATGCCAGCAGCAGCACAAGCGGCAAGACCAGCAGCAGCACAAGCGGCGCAAGCAGCAGCAAGCCAAGCGGTGCTGTTGGCAGCAGCATGAGCAGCAAAGCCAGCGGCAGCACGAGCGGCGCAAGTGGCAGCAGCACGAGCGGCGCTGGTGGCGGCAGGACGAGCGGCAATGTCAGCAGCGGCACCAGCAGCAATGCCAGCAGCAGCACAAGCGGCAAGACCAGCAGCAGCACAAGCGGCGCAAGCAGCAGCAAGCCAAGCGGTGCTGTTAGCAGCAGCACGAGCAGCAAGGCCAGCGGCAGCACGAGCGGCGCAAGTGGCAGCAGCACGAGCGGCGCTGGTGGCGGCAGGACGAGCGGCAATGTCAGCAGCGGCACGAGCAGCAATGCCAGCAGCGGCACAAGCGGCAAGGCCAGCAGCAGCACAAGCGGCGCAAGCAGCAGCAAGCCAAGCGGTGCTGTTGGCAGCAGCATGAGCAGCAAGGCCAGCGGCAGCACGAGCGGCGCAAGTGGCAGCAGCACGAGCGGCGCTGGTGGCGGCAGGACGAGCGGCAATGTCAGCAGCGGCACGAGCAGCAATGCCAGCAGCAGCACGAGCGGCAATGCCAGCAGCAGCACAAGCGGCAACGCCAGCAGCAGCACAAGCGGCGCAAGCAGCAGCAAGCCAAGCGGTGCTGTTGGCAGCAGCATGAGCAGCAAAGCCAGCGGCAGCACGAGCGGCGCAAGTGGTAGCAGCACGAGCGGCGCTGGTGGCGGCAGGACGAGCGGCAATGTCAGCAGCGGCACGAGCGGCAAGGCCAGCAGCGGCACAAGCGGCAAGGCCAGCAGCAGCACAAGCGGCGCAAGCAGCAGCAAGCCAAGCGGTGCTGTTGGCAGCAGCACGAGCAGCAAGGCCAGCGGCAGCACGAGCGGCGCAAGTGGCAGCACGAGCGGCGCTGGTGGCGGCAGGACGAGCCTGCCGTCACGCACGGGGACTCGCCGATCCTCCCCCGTGAGAGGATCTAGCCCTCCCTGTGCGTGACTCAAGGTGGCCAGTGCTGTGTGATGATGTGGCGCACGTTCTCACCAGCTACAGCAAGCTAGTGAGCGTATGTCCACCGACTAGCCGCCAGCGAAGGGGTCGCGCCGGGCTAGTCAGTACCTTAGACAAATACAGGTGGAGCTGGTAATCCAGCTCAACACCGGCCAATACCTCACGTTGTGTACCCTTTATTAGCTTTGCGGTCCTTTTGGATCTCTTTCAGAGAGTTAACTGGACTGCTCGGCGTTTCCGGCACCACCAAACCAAGGTATGGACGTACTACGAAGGCAATTAATATGCAGGCTAGCGACGGAGTCCGTCTCGATCGCTAGCAACGAGGGGAACCGGCTATCCTATCCGAGGATACCGGCAAAACACACCACTAGTAATATGAAATGTATTACCGTATATCTGGCTAACCAGCTAGATACGCAGTGAATACAATGGAACACTCAATATGGAGTGCGTCGGAGCTCTGACTTCGCCAGGCTCCTCAGCAAATGGCAGGGAGAGGGGTTGCTCTCGCTCTAACCAGCACACACCAGCTCACGCCAGCTCACACACACGCAGTCCACTCCGATATGCAATAGCACACGCACAGACTTACTTGCAGCACGTCCACCAACTCACACGAGTTGGTGCGCACCGCGCAAGGAGAGGCTTGTGGGGTTCGAGGGAAAAACGAGAGTCTTATTATCAGGGGGTCCTGTACTGGACCGTCCCTCTAAAAACCGGTGTCCTGATTACCCTACCACTGGTGAACCAGCACAATCGCACTTAAGGCGGCTGGTAGGAACCGGTACAGCCTGGTAAACCAGGTACAATAACCAGATCTGAGCTGAGCTGGTTAACCAGCACCGGTTAATTACCGGGGCTGGTTTACCAGCTACTGGTGCGCCAGCTCCCACGCGGGGGCTGGTTCGCGGTGGTTCATTCACTTTGTTACTTCGTCACAACCGCCCCTCAGACCAGGGCACGTTTGAAGTCTAGTGACTTCGAAGGTCCCGGGTCTGCATCCACCGGCACTTCGACACTTCGTCTGCGTGTGTCTCCGGGTGGTGATGTCCACGCCGCCAGCCAGCTCGCCGCCAGTGCCCGCATCTCCGTCCAGGGAGACGGTAGCTCCGTCGGGTACGGCTGCAGCTGAATCCGCTGAATCCACGCTCACTCCGACGCCCCGGCAGCCGATGCAGAGCTGCGCGTGGCTGGTGAGTCGGTTGCTAGCCAGGCGCTCGTCCTTGGTAAGTGCTCCTGGTCGTCTCGTGCAGGTTAGGTCGCTCCGTTGTTCATTCTGGCGTCGTCGCAGGCTCTTCCCGTGATTGGATACCGTTCGATCGTTCCGCTGCGTCTGCCTCGGCGCGGTGGCGCGACATCGCTGCGTCAATCGGTCTGGGTCTCCAGCGAATCGGCTCTTCTCAGTCGACAGACGGCGTTGATCGTATTCCAGGCGCGCTTGAGCAAGCTCGCCACGCCATCGATCTCCGGCTGACGTCGCTGTTGGCTGCTCACACTGATGCATCGGCCACTTCTGTTGGCTCGGAGGATTGGCGCACTCCTGCTGTCGAGGTGCTCTCAGCGTTGTTTCCCCGCGTCGACGAGTCTACCATCTTGGCGCCTCAGAGCGGGAGGGTTGAGCGAGACTCGACTGATCCAGTGGGCGTGGTCACAGACGCTTTGCAGCTCTATGCTGCACTGCGTGATCGTTTTGGCGCTCACGAGCTCGCTGCTCGAGCGCGGCGCACTGCTGATGCGTGCGCGTGGCTCACTCACCTCGTCGATGCATTGATCGAGCTGGTTCGAGTCCAAGACACCCAGTTGGCTGCCCGACAGACGCGCTCTCCCACTGCACTTGCGGCACTGCCTCTAGTCGCTTCGGCTCGTGTCCGTGCCGCTGAGGCACTGGCGTCGCGGCGCGCCGACCAAGTTGTGTCTGCGCGGCGTGCTATGAGCGAGCTCCGGTGCCAGTTGCATGAAGCTCAGGCAGACGAAGAGGAGGCCGTGCGCAACTGCCGAAAGCTGCGCAATCTGTTGCGCGAGTGCGAGGAAGAGCTGGAGGCTGCTGCGCACGTGGCTGAGGCTCACGAGGACTGCGAAGACGCCAAGGCCACTCTTCGAGCGCAAGTCACCGAACTCGAGGAGGAGTTGCTTGCTTCGCCAGGGGTGAATCACTTGCTCACGTCGGCGCAGGCTCGTCACGTCTTCCGGTTTCTATGGCAGCGTGGGTTTGCGCAGGGTGACGAGCACTTGTGGGCTGGTCTAGTCCACGCGTGCGCCATGGACGACCCTTCGCTCGTGCCAGACGGCGCTTCCATGACCGTGTTTCGCTCGCGTCACTCCGGCTCTCCGACACATGCAGCGCCCGATGAAGCACTCATCGATGCCCTTCTGATGACTGCGCCGTCGGCGGCGCCTGGCGGTGCGTCACCCGGCTTTGACTCTCTTGGTTCTGTTGGATCCGACGCAGCGGGCAGCGATGGAAGTGATGGAGTCGAGATACTGGAAACTCGCTCCCCCGGTGGCACTACGGCTCTCTTCGCTGGCACGGTCGCTGCGTCAACGCCGTCGGACTCGTCGCTGGCTCCAGATGCCAGTACGCCTAGAGGTGGCACCCGGCGGTTGGCCTCGCAGGTCGCTCTTGACGCCATGGAGGCACAACGGCTTGCGCGAGCTTACCGGACCGACGGCTTGGGGGCCGACGTGTCGGCAAGTGATCCTTCTCCTCCGGCGAAACGTCGTCTGCTTGATCCAGTGGTGTTGGCTGCTGGTGGGACGGCCCCCGACGCTGGTGGTAATAGCTCGGGCGCTGGTCCGAGTCGTACTTCGGTTGCTGCGCCGCCTGCATCACCCCGCTCCGCCACCGGACCCAGCGCTCTCCCAGCGGCGTCGACTGTTCCTGCCGGAGTTGTCGTCGATGGCCGTCCACTGACGTTCCCGCCGACAGATCCAAGACTCGCCGACTACCTTCGCGTGCCTGCTGGTGTCGGTGCTGCACAAACGTCGGTGGCCTTTGTTCGGCTGCCGTATCCTTATCCGCTGGGCGCCGTGCGTGGTCGCAGCAGCACCGTGCGCATGACAGACTTGGTGAATATCCACTTCACCCGCCCAATCGCGGGGATCCCGCTCCAGCACGTACGAGGTCAGACGCCATATTTCCCGAACTACGAGCCCGTGCGACAGCGCACGGCCAGTATCATCGAGCGATATGGCCCCCAGTTGAAAAACATGACGGATCTCTTGGCAACGAATCCGTGGGACGCCATGTGGGCTGGTCGCACTCGCCACTTGTTCCTGTTTGACCCGACGAAGCTGGATGACGCACAAGTCCAGTGGTTATTCCAGGTGTTGACGTTCATGTTCCAGTACCGGCGTCATATTTGGCAGCGATTGCACTGGTTCCCGCTCTCGCGGCAGCCCCAGCTTGGCGCGGTGTCTACTGCGATGTATGCTGCACGCATGACTGCTGACCGTGAGCTGACCACGGCGTTCGCCGCTCTCTGCGCCGTCGCGCCTCCTGGTGTTGGTACGTCGCTCTTCTGGTGTGAACCAGCCTTCTGGTGTCTCCCGGCCAAGCAATGCTCGTGGGTAGTTGATGATCCTTCGACACCATTCGCGACGCAACTGCGTGAGCTCGATCTCTTGGAACCAGTTCGCGTGGGGTGGGCGTCTGCTCCCGGTCGGTTCGTTGAGGCGTTAATCAGCGAGCAGCTGGACGTTCTTGATTCACACCAAGGCCACTGCTGGGAGCTCCCCGCACCGTGGAACGACCCTGCTTACCGCCCCCAAGTGTGATCACCAGCTCTAACTGGTGTATGGCGCCATCCACCAGCGTCGGTCGGCTCATAAGCCAGTTCTTCTCGTGCATGTGGTAGCGTAGCGCTTCGTTAACCAGAAATACACGTTTTCCTTCGCTTTCGCCCACGAGACTTCTTCACCTTCATGCCTCTTGGTTCCTTCTTCTCTCCACCCATGGTGCCGGCTACTGTGGGGTCCCACAGAGCGGCACCAGCTAGTGCACGACTGAGAGTACGTCGTACACCAGCTTGCTAGCCGATAACAGCTAGCTTTCTTGCTCGTCACCGGTCTGCATGCTTGCAAACCGGTTCCGGGCTTTGCGGGATGCGTCAAACTCGTGGAGTAGGCGCCCACAGTTCAGCCGGTCGAGTGGAACCCACTCCGGCTCTGGATAACCAGTCCATTGCACCAAGTATTCCTTCCGACGCGCTTGCGTTCTCGTGCGGCTGGTGGACCAGCGCACATCGAGGATTCGTTCAACTTCGAATACGCCAGCTTGGTTGTCAGCCTCCCAGCTATCCTCTGGCAGGAGGCTTGCATCCCAGTCATCCTCTTCTGGTAACTCAGCTTCTTCAGCTGGTGACGGCCGGTCTTCGTTCAGAACGCGCGGTTTCAACCGGCTCACATGCACCCACGGTGAGATCCTGTATTGCGAACCGGTGATACCCAGCTTGACACGATAATCATCAGACTTCTCGACGATCCTAAACGGACCATGCCATGCGTGTGCCAGTTTGAGCGAGAGACCTGGTTGCACGCGTGGATAATACAACCAGACTGCATTGCCAACTTCGAAACCGGCTTTGTATTTGTCGGGGAGCTGGTTCCAAGCCGCTGTCTGCTGGTTTGCACGCTGTGCTTTTGCTTTGAGCTGGTATTTTCGCGCTAACTCGATCGCCTTCTCCTGTTCGCGTTGTACTCGCAAGCGCCAGACATACGCATCCAGCTTGTCACGGCCTTGGGGAGCTGGTGATAGCATCGCAGAGACTGTAGACCTGGCATCCCAGCCGTGTACCAGGAAGAATGGCGTTTCCCGGCGCGTGGCATCGACCGAGGTGTTGATCGCGAAGAGCAATCGCATAACCGCATCTTCCCAGTCGTCTTGCTCCGCAGACTCGATATACGCGCGCGCACACCGGATCACCGTTTGTACCGACCTCTCTTGCTGGCCGTTGGCCTGGGGCCGGTACGCCAGCGTTGCTCGCTGTTTAGCGCCGATCATCATGCGAAACTGGGCGAAGACTTCGCTCATAAATCTGGGATCGCGATCGTGTCGCACCACAGAGCTGGCACCGAAGCGCTGAAACACCGTACTGTCGTACGCCTGGGCTACAGCCAGCGCGGACGTATCTTCCATGGCTTTCGCCAGCACGAAACCAGTAAACGAGTCTTGAAAAAGCAGTAGCGACGTGTTTCCCTGACGCGAAGCTGGTAGCGGCGTTACGAAATCCATCGAGATGACCTGGAAAGGATACTCTGGCATCAGATTACCTGGTGACGGGCCGGGATTACCAGGTCGCCCCTTGGCGGTGCTGCAATCCACGCACTCTTTCACATACCGCTCGACATCTCGATACATGTTGTGCCAGTAAAACTCGCGCCGCAGGCGGTCAAACGTGCGCGCGACCCCCTGGTGTCCACCCTGGAAGTCGTCATGCACAGCATGAAGCATATCCCTGCGAAGGGAAACTGGTATCACGAGCCTAGCGGCATTCAGGCGCGCGCCGTTGCTGGTTCGCCGGCTCAGGCTGCCGGTATATCGCAAGAGACCGTTGTCATCCAACGCGTAGCAGTCTGCAAGCTTCGCTACGTCGCGCGCTTCGTGCCGCGTGAGTCTAGCGAGGTCTCCGCGCAGGAACGCGATGATCTTCACGCATGCTGGGTCGCTTTCTTGGTGTCGCTTCACGCGACGCCAGCGTTCTTCTGTCACGGTCTCTGCAGGACGCTCGTCACCGCTTCCTTGAGCCGGTTCGTGCTGGTCCCGAGCTGGTTCGTGCTGGTCCCGGATGGGTGAATGTGAATGCGAACTGGGTGCAGTCGACCTGGTTATTGGCCAATCGGAGTCGCCCATTTCAACATCCGGTGTCGAGATTCGAGGTGCCGGCTCCTGATTGGCTGGAGGCACACCGCCAGCTGTCGCTTCGTCACCCCGTTGGGCTACTTCACTCTGGTTCGCGCTACTTCTGGCTGCGACACGTTGCGACGTGCGACGATCGCTGCGACTGCTTGAGCCGGCGTTCGGCGTCGGTTCACGAGCTTCCCCAGCTCGTGCAGCGCTCACACCGGCGCCCCTTGTCTTCTGCGAGCGCGTCTGCATGGCGAATGCAGATGCACCAAGCGCTTCGTCCTCCTGCTGCCGGCGCGCGCCTCGCTCGACGCTCGATGCGTCTGGAGCGGCGCTGTCGCCGTCATGTTCGCTCGGCACCTTCGTTTCTTGAAGCGCTTCACCGGTAGGAGCCGGACGCATGATGCGCCCGGGTAGCTTGTTGAGCGCTCTCAACTGGGCGCGCCCCTCATCATCGCCAATGTACGTGTCACCAGCTTGGAGTGCTCTTGATGCCAGGTAGTCTGCTGGTGCGTTGTACTCACGCTTGACGTGCACCAGCTTTACCAGCTCGAATTGCCGTTCCAGCGCTTGGAATCGGTTTAACAGCACTTGCAGCCTCGACTCATGGCAACGTATCGCGCCTTGGCACTGCTGGACGGCGATACGCGAGTCGCCGACCAGCACCACGCGCTTGATACCGAGCTCGCCAGCTCGCGCCAGCCCTCGCAGCAGCCCTTCGTACTCGGCTTCGTTTACGGTCACACCAGATAGCTGGAAGCTTCGTCCTTCGACGGGTAACCAGCCTGGTAAGCTCCACAATATATAGCTTGCGCTTCCAACTTTGGTCTTCAGTTTTGCAGCTCCGTCGAACGTTATCACGTGCCCTTCGTACTCCGCGTCTAGCATCTCGATGCTCACGACTGGTATACCAGCTCTTCGACTCTTTTCGGGCTCGAGTTCGCTGGTTAACCGGTCCAGCACTTCGCGTGGCGTGATGCTACCAGCTAGCAGGCTGGCTAACCGGTCTTCATCCTTCTCGATGCGCTGGATCTCGAGCGTCCATGGCGAAAGCAAGGTCGCCCACTGCAAGCACCGGCCCGTCACCGACTTGGAGGTCATCAACCACCTGAGTACCGAGTACCTGGTGTACACTTTGACTGGGGAACCAGCTACAATGGTGTAGAACGTCGACAACACCCGGAGCAGTGCCAGCACTTCTTTTTCGGCAATATGGTACCGCAACTCGGCATCATGGAGCGTTCTGCTGGTGAACCGGACTGGATGAAGGACTCCATCGTATTCCTGAGCTAGCACAGCGCCGACAGCCCAGTCATTCGCGTGCAAGATCACCACGAACGGTTTGTCGCGATTCGGATGCCGGAGAATTGGTGCAGCCAGCAACCGGTCCTTCAGCAACTGGAATGCCAGCTTCGCCTTCTCCAGATCGTGTCCAGCTCGTAATTGCTCGTCGGTAAGCTCGTAAAGGACACTGGCAATGCTGGCGTAACCCTCTATGAACTTGCCATAGTAGTTCAAGCTACCGAGAAACGATTGCATGCCCTTCAAGGTTACCGGGAATACCAGCTCGCTCAAGCTTTTCGCCGACTTGGGCGTTGCGCGGATGCCTTCACGATTGATCTCATGCGAGAGATAATCGATGGACCGCTTCCCAAACGCGCTTTTGTTCAAGTTCACCGAGATACGCCAGTATCGGAGCCGGTAAAGCAGGTTATCCAGCGTCTTGCACATGTCGTTCCATGTTTCAGACTTACTCGCGATGTCGTCGATGTAGGAACTGCGGCCTAGCACCGGTCCCATGCTGCGAGGAGCTGGTATACCAAGTTGGAAAACTGTTTTCGAGTCCTCCACCAGCTCAGGATCTCGTGCTCCGGCACGGGCTGGTTGTTGATCTTCGGCACCGGCTTGAACCAGCTCGGAATCAACGTCACCAGTGCTTGCCAGTCCGGAACGGTGATCGCAAGCTTTGACCAGCTCGGGAGCACGTTCACCAGCGTCAACCGGCTCGGATTCACGTATGCCGACTTCAATACCAAGCGCGGCTAGTACTTCTGGCTCTACCTCCGCTTCCAACGCAGGAGGGAGCCGTACGAATCCCCAGAGACAGTTATCCAGCACCTGCTGGTAAACCAGAGGTGCATTCTTCAAACCGAACGGCATTCTGACCCATTGAAAATGCCCCAATGGACAGACGAAAGCGCTAATATGCTGGGCTCGACGCGTCATCGAGATCGCCCAGAAGCCACTGGCCATATCAAGACTCAGGAACCACATCGCCTTGTCGAAGTTGTCGAGCATCTCGTCGATGAGCGGTAGTGGGTAGCTCATGAGCGTGATTAACTGGTTAACCTGTCTGTAATCAATACAGAGCCGGATATCCAGTCCGTTCTTCTTCATGACAATTACCACCGGACTTGCCCACTCGGAATCCGAGTATTCCACGATACCAGCTTCGAGCAACCGCTTCACCAGCTCGTACACCTTCTCCAGCAGGTGACCAGGTATGCGCCTAGCACGCTGGGATATGGGCTTCGTACCAGCTGGGACTTCAATGTCACAGACGACGCCCCTTGCCGGAGGCGGCACTGCGTTACCAGAACCGAGGAACACTGACTGGTGCTTGCGTAGAATTGAGCGTACCCGCTCCACCTCTTCAGGGGTACTTTCATCGGCTTCACCAACGTCGGCGGCAGATACGTCTGCCGGTTTGTCGTCGATAACCAGATCGGGGAGCACCGCAAGCTGGTCACGGAGCTTGTGCAGCAGTAAGTGATCAGTTCCTTCGTGATAGAAGGAGCTCGCGTCTTGCTCATCCGGCAACTTGTCCAGTGCAGCCACAGCTTTATACGTTGCAGCGAGTCTCGAAACCGGGTCAGGTGCGTGTACCAGCTCCTCTGCAGTGAGAAACTTCGCACCAATTACCAGCTTTGTTGGAGAACCAGCAGCGACTGGTTCGACACCACTGACACTAGTTTCTTGCTCGACCCCGGATTCCCGCGCGACGTCACCAGCACTAGGTTCTTCTACAGCTTGTGAAATAAAGCTGACAGCATCCGTGGTGCTGGTATTCCGGTGGAGGATCCTTGTTGGCGTGATGTACGCTGGTCGCTGGACCGCCGGGGGTAAGCGAGCGTTGTGACGTTCGATCTCACTCCGCTGTTCGCGCATGAACTGGGCCGAGTAGCTGCCTTCGAACGCTAGGAGCTGCCACTCCTCGTACCGAGCGCTGCCGATTCGGACTGGTCCACCAGCTCCCAGCGGCAGGTGACCAGCTTCAACCAGGTGAGCAACTGGCGTCCTGGACGCCACGTGCACCGGTCTCGCCGATATGTTGGTCACCTTCACTGACGCTGGCTTGCCTGCTGAGTCGAACTCGACTGTTGTAACCCATTGGGGTCCACGACACGCCCAGATTACCAGCTTTTCCGCAAGGTTCCGGCCATAAATGACTGGTATGCGAGCTGATTCACCAGGTGCGATGTAGATATCAACTGGGGAGCTGACTTCAATGCGAACTGGCAGAGTGGGTCGAGAACCGGGGCTGGCTAACGGGATCCGCTCTTCGTCTGGTAGCCTCACGGCACCTTCACGAGCGCCAAGGCGGACACCAGCGGCAATCATGAAGTCCATGCCGAGCAGGCACTGGATACCTTCACCGATGTTGCCACACCAGATCTCCAGGTAATACACGACGCTGGCACCGAGGGTGATCTTGACCGTCGCTTTGGCACTGACGTACGTTGTCACGTTGCCAATACCTTTGACTCGTAGGCGCTCGTCGAAACGCAGCTTCAAGCCGAGCTGGCGGGCCAGGTCGAGGCTCATCATGCTGGTTGTCGAGCCCGAATCGAGCAGGATCATCGTCCGCCGGTTGCACACAGCGCCGTGCACCAGCGCAATACCAGCTTGGCCTGCTGGTTGCGGATGATGGGACCACCATCCACGTCGTTCGCCAGGTTCCAACCGGAACGAAGTCCGCCAGTCACCTGGGTCTGTAGGTGAGTCACCGGTTACCATGAATGAACGCGCTTCATCTTGCTCATGTGTAACTGATGTCTCATTGTTGGCTTGGACAGCCTTACCAACGTATGCAAATACATGCATTGCGGAAGCTTGTAGCTCGTCGCGTACAGGGGTTCCATCTCCCTGCGAGCCTCCTAGTTTAAAAACTGGAGTACGTTTGCCGGCAACGGGGTGTTGCTGGCGTGTCCATCGGCCTTGTACCAGCTCTTCAAGCTCTCGAGCGCTTTCAAGACCTCGCATTCACCGGCTTGCGCGTGAATGCTGCCGCATGCTGGGCATTTCTTCCAGCAATTCTCGGCCAAGTGACCCGGTGTCTTGCACAAGGTGCAAGTCACGCGTGACGGGCACTCCGCGAGCCAATGTCCGCTTCCGCCGCAACCGAAGCAGCTCGGATCACGACGCGGACTGGCATCTCGACGAGGGCGCTGGTCGCTGCTGGTACGTTGGCTGCTGGGCCTTGGACTAGCTGGTTGACGCGTACCGCTGCCACTGGGGAACCGGCGTTCACCGGCGATGGCTTGGTACACCAGCTCTTCTGAGTCATCTGACTCGTCCGCCAGGTCGAACCGGACGTTCTTGTGCGCCTTGAAGTCGGTCTCGTCGTCTGCACCGGCGTCATCTTCGTACGCCCAGTACGTGTGAGCCGAACCGCGTGGCATCGAGCGATCACGGTCCGATCGCGACGCAGACGCCGACCTCTCGCGATGCGGAGTACGCCGGTCTTCGTCGACAACGGCATGTTCTTCATACGCACGGAGGGCTCGCTCCAGCTCCTCCAGCGTTCGGAACGGGCGGCCGATCAGCGCGACCCGGATATCCGAGTCGGCAAGCGACTTGATGAACCGGCTCACGTGGTGCCGGAGGTCATCTGGCGTCGAGATGGGGATCCTGGCTTTGCGCGCGGCAGCGTTCAAGCGCCACAGGTGCTCGCGCGGCGTCTCACCCTTGCGCTGCTTCAGCGTGTAGTAGCGCTCAGCTTCGGACTGGCGCGACGTGCAGAATTCCTTCGTAAAGGCTGCCGCGAGCGTCGACCAGCTCCTGCGAGCGGCACCCAGCTGCTGGTACCAAGCTTCAGCGGCACCACGCAAGTACAACTCCAGGTTCCGGCAGCGTTCAGCCTCCGACCACATGCCAAACGTGGCCATGTACTGGTACTCCTTCCACCAGGCTCGGCGATCCGACAGTCGGTCGGTGCCATCGAACAAGTCGAGGTAACGCTGGGGAATAAAAGGTCGGTGCACCGGCACTGGGAACGCTTGCGCTTGGTCTGGAATCGCTTGTGGCATCGCGTAGCAAGTCGCATCTGCCTGTCGCACTGGTTCCTGCGCTCCAAGACGATCGTGCGGCCAGCTAGCATCATGCATCGACACGTCGTCGTGCGATGCGACTGCAGCCGGCTGAGTTCCGACGAAGAATGCTGGTTCTCGCGTTGGAACCGGGTTGTGCTGGTGCGCCAGCGGCGCTGCTGGTTGTTGGAAGGCGTACGGCTGCGGAGCGACTTGCGTCACCGGTGGCTGCATGTACTCACCGGCTCCGTACCTCGGAGCCGGTACACGCGCCTGGTGGACTGGTTGCCCGGTCACGATCCCACCCAAACCGGGTCGGCGGAAGAACGCATCATGCTCAAGCACTGGTACGCGACGTGCTTCCTGCACGTCAAGCGATGACCCAACGCTAGCGGACGACTCGCGTCGAGGCTCGACTCCAGCTGACGAGCTCAGCCACGATTGCGGCGAGCGGAGCTTCGGCTGGCACCAGCGTGTTCTGTGACAGCCGGTAACCAGACCAGCACTCCATGAAGGATGCCAGGAGGAACAACGCGATGTCAGTATCATCTTCGACTTCCTTGGCTGTCACCCTCGACATGTGAGCCGGTAACGCCAGCTGCGCAAGGCTCGGCACCCAGTTGATGAAGGTGAAACCAGCTTCGTGAAGCGCGGACTGCACGACAGCGACACGCTGCAAGTGCGTGAAGCTGGCTAACTTGATCCGGTACAAGCGCATACGCGGTGGCTCGATCGGTAAGCCGTGCTGCATGACTCCGAACGCTCGCATCCAGGAGTCGGCGCTGGTAAACTTGGTCACCACCTCTGCCAACCGGTTGGTGAGGTACTCAGGAACCGGATGCTGCGGCGGCGACGCTGTGCTCGCAGGCGGGAAGACTCGAGCTGGAGCTTGCGGTGCTTGAAGCCACTTGTCGACGCACTCTTGCGCCAGGTAGTGGTCAACCGGATCCGCGCTGGTTCCAGCGCCCGCACCAGCTCGCGGCGGCGATACCACCGGCTCAACTTCGGCTTGCGGGCTTCTGCTGGTTCCGCAGCCTTCGTGCTGCGTGAACGAGCCTTGGTAGCTGGTTTGCCGGCTCGAGCAACGTCTTGAACCGGCTTTTGAGCTCGTTCTCCAGTCGGCGCCGTCTTCTTCTTCTTCGACCGGGTCTTGGATGGCTTCCTCTGCACTTCTTCGCTCGTAGCGCTAGAAGGCGACGACTTGATCGAATGAAAGTCTTCATCAACTTGCTTTGCCGTGGACGATGTGCTATGACTCTTGTGTTCTTCCTCATCGAAGATAGTCAGTCGTTCGATGAGCTTGTGCCTTGACTTGCCCGCTGCCGGTGGCACCCGGCGCGGGGTTCGGCGAGCCAGCACCCTGGGGTGCGGCTCCCGCCTTCGGTTCCGAGTCCATGACTTCGGTCTGAGGGGTGCGTACTGTATTCGGAGCAGACTCAATCACGTGACCTCTGTGAGATCCTGGCATACGCACCAGTTGTGATGATGTGGCGTACGTTCTCACCAGCTACAGCAAGCTAGTGAGCGTATGTCCACCGACTAGCCGCCAGCGAAGGGGTCGCGCCGGGCTAGTCAGTACCTTAGACAAATACAGGTGGAGCTGGTAATCCAGCTCAACACCGGTCAATACCTCACGTTGTGTACCCTTTATTAGCTTTGCGGTCCTTTTGGATCTCTTTCAGAGAGTTAACTGGACTGCTCGGCGTTTCCGGCACCACCAAACCAAGGTATGGACGTACTACGAAGGCAATTAATATGCAGGCTAGCGACGGAGTCCGTCTCGATCGCTAGCAACGAGGGGAACCGGCTATCCTATCCGAGGATACCGGCAAAACACACCACTAGTAATATGAAATGTATTACCGTATATCTGGCTAACCAGCTAGATACGCAGTGAATACAATGGAACACTCAATATGGAGTGCGTCGGAGCTCTGACTTCGCCAGGCTCCTCAGCAAATGGCAGGGAGAGGGGTTGCTCTCGCTCTAACCAGCACACACCAGCTCACGCCAGCTCACACACACGCAGTCCACTCCGATATGCAATAGCACACGCACAGACTTACTTGCAGCACGTCCACCAACTCACACGAGTTGGTGCGCACCGCGCAAGGAGAGAGGCTTGTGGGGTTCGAGGGAAAAACGAGAGTCTTATTATCAGGGGGTCCTGTACTGGACCGTCCCTCTAAAAACCGGTGTCCTGATTACCCTACCACTGGTGAACCAGCACAATCGCACTTAAGGCGGCTGGTAGGAACCGGTACAGCCTGGTAAACCAGGTACAATAACCAGATCTGAGCTGAGCTGGTTAACCAGCACCGGTTAATTACCGGGGCTGGTTTACCAGCTACTGGTGCGCCAGCTCCCACGCGGGGGCTGGTTCGCGGTGGTTCATTCACTTTGTTACTTCGTCACAGCTGCGCTATCCCTTCGTTGCCTGCGTGTGAGTACCAGCGCCTAGTTGCGCAAGGAAATCACGCAGGATGACGACAGGCGACAGCGATTGTGCGCACCACGCTGGTGTTGTTCCGTCAGCCTCTGATGTGTCAAGCGCTGGCGCAGGTGGCAGCAGCACGAGCGGCGCAGGTGGCAGTAACACGAGCGGCGCAGGTGGCAGTAACACGAGCGGCGCAGGTGGCAGCAGCACGAGCAGCGCAGGCGGCAGCACCACGAGCGGCGCAGGTGGCAGCAGCACGAGCGGCGCAGGTGGCAGTAACACGAGCGGCGCAGGTGGCAGCAGCACGACCGGCGCAGGTGGCAACAGCATGAGCAGCAAGGCCAGCGGCAGCACGAGCGGCGCAAGTGGCAGCAGCACGAGCGGCGCTGGTGGCGGCAGGACGAGCGGCAATGTCAGCAGCGGCACGAGCGGCAAGGCCAGCAGCGGCACAAGCGGCAACGCCAGCAGCAGCACAAGCGGCGCAAGCAGCAGCAAGCCAAGCGGTGCTGTTGGCAGCAGCACGAGCAGCAAGGCCAGCGGCAGCACGAGCGGCGCAAGTGGCAGCAGCACGAGCGGCGCTGGTGGCGGCAGGACGAGCGGCAATGTCAGCAGCGGCACGAGCAGCAATGCCAGCAGAAGCACGAGCGGCAATGCAGCAGCAGCACAAGCGGCAACGCCAGCAGCAGCACAAGCGGCGCAAGCAGCAGCAAGCCAAGCGGTGCTGTTGGCAGCAGCATGAGCAGCAAAGCCAGCGGCAGCACGAGCGGCGCAAGTGGCAGCAGCACGAGCGGCGCTGGTGGCGGCAGGACGAGCGGCAATGTCAGCAGCGGCACGAGCAGCAATGCCAGCAGCAGCACAAGCGGCAAGACCAGCAGCAGCACAAGCGGCGCAAGCAGCAGCAAGCCAAGCGGTGCTGTTAGCAGCAGCACGAGCAGCAAGGCCAGCGGCAGCACGAGCGGCGCAAGTGGCAGCAGCACGAGCGGCGCTGGTGGCGGCAGGACGAGCGGCAATGTCAGCAGCGGCACGAGCAGCAATGCCAGCAGCGGCACAAGCGGCAAGGCCAGCAGCAGCACAAGCGGCGCAAGCAGCAAGCCAAGCGGTGCTGTTGGCAGCAGCATGAGCAGCAAAGCCAGCGGCAGCACGAGCGGCGCAAGTGGCAGCAGCACGAGCGGCGCTGGTGGCGGCAGGACGAGCGGCAATGTCAGCAGCGGCACGAGCAGCAATGCCAGCAGCAGCACAAGCGGCAAGACCAGCAGCAGCACAAGCGGCGCAAGCAGCAGCAAGCCAAGCGGTGCTGTTAGCAGCAGCACGAGCAGCAAGGCCAGCGGCAGCACGAGCGGCGCAAGTGGCAGCAGCACGAGCGGCGCTGGTGGCGGCAGGACGAGCGGCAATGTCAGCAGCGGCACGAGCAGCAATGCCAGCAGCGGCACAAGCGGCAAGGCCAGCAGCAGCACAAGCGGCGCAAGCAGCAGCAAGCCAAGCGGTGCTGTTGGCAGCAGCATGAGCAGCAAGGCCAGCGGCAGCACGAGCGGCGCAAGTGGCAGCAGCACGAGCGGCGCTGGTGGCGGCAGGACGAGCGGCAATGTCAGCAGCGGCACGAGCAGCAATGCCAGCAGCAGCACGAGCGGCAATGCCAGCAGCAGCACAAGCGGCAACGCCAGCAGCAGCACAAGCGGCGCAAGCAGCAGCAAGCCAAGCGGTGCTGTTGGCAGCAGCATGAGCAGCAAAGCCAGCGGCAGCACGAGCGGCGCAAGTGGCAGCAGCACGAGCGGCGCTGGTGGCGGCAGGACGAGCGGCAATGTCAGCAGCGGCACGAGCGGCAAGGCCAGCAGCGGCACAAGCGGCAAGGCCAGCAGCAGCACAAGCGGCGCAAGCAGCAGCAAGCCAAGCGGTGCTGTTGGCAGCAGCACGAGCAGCAAGGCCAGCGGCAGCACGAGCGGCGCAAGTGGCAGCACGAGCGGCGCTGGTGGCGGCAGGACGAGCCTGCCGTCACGCACGGGGACTCGCCGATCCTCCCCCGTGAGAGGATCTAGCCCTCCCTGTGCGTGACTCAAGGTGGCCAGTGCTGCGCTATCCCTTCGTTGCCTGCGTGTGAGTACCAGCGCCTAGTTGCGCAAGGAAATCACGCAGGATGACGACAGGCGACAGCGATTGTGCGCACCACGCTGGTGTTGTTCCGTCAGCCTCTGATGTGTCAAGCGCTGGCGCAGGTGGCAGCAGCACGAGCGGCGCAGGTGGCAGTAACACGAGCGGCGCAGGTGGCAGTAACACGAGCGGCGCAGGTGGCAGCAGCACGAGCAGCGCAGGCGGCAGCACCACGAGCGGCGCAGGTGGCAGCAGCACGAGCGGCGCAGGTGGCAGTAACACGAGCGGCGCAGGTGGCAGCAGCACGACCGGCGCAGGTGGCAACAGCATGAGCAGCAAGGCCAGCGGCAGCACGAGCGGCGCAAGTGGTAGCAGCACGAGCGGCGCTGGTGGCGGCAGGACGAGCGGCAATGTCAGCAGCGGCACGAGCGGCAAGGCCAGCAGCGGCACAAGCGGCAAGGCCAGCAGCAGCACAAGCGGCGCAAGCAGCAGCAAGCCAAGCGGTGCTGTTGGCAGCAGTACGAGCAGCAAGGCCAGCGGCAGCACGAGCGGCGCAAGTGGCAGCACGAGCGGCGCTGGTGGCGGCAGGACGAGCCTGCCGTCACGCACGGGGACTCGCCGATCCTCCCCCGTGAGAGGATCTAGCCCTCCCTGTGCGTGACTCAAGGTGGCCAGTGCTGCGCTATCCCTTCGTTGCCTGCGTGTGAGTACCAGCGCCTAGTTGCGCAAGGAAATCACGCAGGATGACGACAGGCGACAGCGATTGTGCGCACCACGCTGGTGTTGTTCCGTCAGCCTCTGATGTGTCAAGCGCTGGCGCAGGTGGCAGCAGCACGAGCGGCGCAGGTGGCAGTAACACGAGCGGCGCAGGTGGCAGTAACACGAGCGGCGCAGGTGGCAGCAGCACGAGCAGCGCAGGCGGCAGCACCACGAGCGGCGCAGGTGGCAGCAGCACGAGCGGCGCAGGTGGCAGTAACACGAGCGGCGCAGGTGGCAGCAGCACGACCGGCGCAGGTGGCAACAGCATGAGCAGCAAGGCCAGCGGCAGCACGAGCGGCGCAAGTGGCAGCAGCACGAGCGGCGCTGGTGGCGGCAGGACGAGCGGCAATGTCAGCAGCGGCACGAGCAGTAATGCCAGCAGCAGCACAAGCGGCATGGCCAGCAGCAGCACAAGCGGCGCAAGCAGCAGCAAGCCAAGCGGTGCTGTTGGCAGCAGCACGAGCAGCAAGGCCAGCGGCAGCACGAGCGGCGCAAGTGGCAGCAGCACGAGCGGCGCTGGTGGCGGCAGGACGAGCGGCAATGCCAGCAGCGGCACGAGCGGCAAGGCCAGCAGCAGCACGAGCGGCAAGGCCAGCAGCATCACAAGCGGCGCAAGCAGCAGCAAGCCAAGCGGCGCAGGTGGCAACAGCACGAGTCCACGAGTCACCAGCAGTACGACCGGCCCTGTTGGTAGCAGAACGAGCGACAAGGCCAGCAGCAGGACGAGCGGCAAGGCCAGCGGCAGCACGAGCGGCGTTGGTACTTCGACCACGCCAAAACAAACGACGAGCGACTCGACTGATGCAAGTGGCGACGACGCCGACAGCGATGAAGGTGCGACTGCAGCGAGCAAGCCTGCGAAGAAAAAGAGCGACGCCAGCGACGCAAGCAGCGGCAAGGCATCCGATGCGAGCGATGCAAGTGGCGACGACGCCGACAGCGATGAAGGTGCGACTGCTGCGAGCAAGCCTGCGAAGAAAAAGAGCGACGCCAGCGACGCAAGCAGCGGCAAGGCATTCGATGCGAGCGATGCAAGTGGCGACGACGCCGACAGCGATGAAGGTGCGACTGCTGCGAGCAAGCCTGCGACGAAAAAGAGCGACGCCAGCGACGCAAGCAGCGGCAAGGCATTCGATGCGAGCGATGCAAGTGGCGACGACGCCGACAGCGATGAAGGTGCGACTGCTGCGAGCAAGCCTGCGAAGAAAAAGAGCGACGCCAGCGACGCAAGCAGCGGCAAGGCATCCGATGCGAGCGATGCAAGTGGCGACGACGCCGACAGCGATGAAGGTGCGACTGCTGCGAGCAAGCCTGCGAAGAAAAAGAGCGACGCCAGCGACGCAAGCAGCGGCAAGGCATCCGATGCGAGCGATGCAAGTGGCGACGACGCCGACAGCGATGAAGGTGCGACTGCTGCGAGCAAGCCTGCGAAGAAAAAGAGCGACGCCAGCGACGCAAGCAGCGGCAAAGACAAGCCAATACGCAAGCCAAAGTCTAAGGACAAAATCGCGAGGGATCGCGTAAAGCTCAGGCAAAAGAGACGCCGCCGCGCAATAGCTGACGTTGCAGCGGATCTGCCAAAGAAGAAGCGAAGTCAGCGCAAGTTGAGTGAAGTTGCTATAGCGACGTTGGCAGTTGGATCTACGTCCACGACGGCTCCCACCAGCATCGATACCGCCAGCAGTGTCAGTACACCAGCCCTGCCGTCTAGCGCGACGGCTGCTGTCAGCGGCTCGCGAGCACAGGGGAGTGGCGGACCCCCAGCAGTTAACACCCGATCGTGGACGGCCCCTGCTACCCCGACGCCTGCTGCATCTCCACCTGCAGCACCGCCCCCTGTTGAGACAAGTTCTGCTGCTGGCAAGCGCCGCCGATCTCGAGTGATCGAGGACGAGGAAGATGAGGAAGATGATGGCGACGAGACGGAGGTGGACGAGCGAGCGGCAAGTCGTGCTACAACCAGCAATAAGCGCCCACGGTACCAGTCGACTTTGGCATCCGCAGTTGCCGCGCCGTCGTCGTCCGCTGCCGCCTCCACGACATCGTCTGCTGCTGGTACCTCCACTGCTTGGACGCCGCCAGCCCGCAAGAGGCTCAAGCAGCGTAACCTCCCCAAAGACTTCCACGCAGTCAAGCGTGTTGTCAACTTCCGACGCACGGGTACAGCCATCACCGCGTATGAAGTCGAGTGGGAGAACCCCGGACCAGGCGAGTCACGGACAAGATGGGTGCCCGCGGTTGACCTTGCTGACACGAGTGGTTTTGCCGGCGACATCGCGCTCATTGAAGAGTGGCACAGAGCTGGTGGCACGGCGGCGTATTCCACTCTCGCCGCGTTCGTCAGGTCACCGGTTGGACGACGTGCAAAGAAGGCGACTGGGACTCGACATGGTGCCGGTGACAGCACCATGTCGTGTGGGTATGACGCTGTTGGCATCGCACTTGAGTTGCTGAGTCTGCCAAACCCAGTGACCGACGTTATGATCACCGCCTTTCGCGAGAATGGTGCGAAGCGACGAAAGGTTGATCCCGCTGAGATCCAGAAGAAGGGCGTGACGTGGGCTGCACTCCGCCAATTTATCAAGTCGCTCAAGCATATTAGCATGGATGTCGTCGATAAGAACCTTTTCACCGGCAATGGTCAAGGTATTCCCGCGCTCGCCCGACTTGGTCTCTCTGATGGCATTTATCTTGTCGGTGGATGGTCCTACGATCATGTCGGCCACTGTTTTGTTCTGGAGGTGACATGCGGTGGCCAAGGTGTGACGGTGCATGAGCGCGACAATATTGGTGGCGTCGAGTTGCTGAAGCACTGGCTCAGATCGATTACATTTGTTCGACGTGTTCTTCCAGCTACTCAGTGAGATTTTGATTGTGGTAAGACGAATTTATTATGATTTTTTATTTCTCTGCAAACGCGTCAACGTTCTCGCTAAATTGAGATGAACTGGGACTTCTTATACAAGAACAAGTCGATGAGCGAGTCAGTGTAAGTGACACTCACACGTATAGTTTTCTCAAGCGACCAGAATTTGCAGAAACTCTTGTCACAGCGCATGCTGTGTCGCACGCAGAATGGACGTGAAAGTGCAATTACTCGAAGACTCGGCAACCAGCATAACTCCTCAAGAGCGAAGTTCGCGAGGGACGTAAACAGCGTGTTATGGGAGAACAGGTGAGTGGTAGTTCGGAGGTCGGGCAACGCGCTGATGTCAGTCTCACCGATGTCAGCATCAATGATCTTTACCTTCAACAATCGAGGTTCTTGCTCAATATTCCTGGCAATGATGTCTCTTGTAATTCTCGTCAGCTCAGGCCTCATCTCGACAGCGATACAAGTGCCGAAATTGCTCTGAAGAGCGACTTGAATGACGACGTTTCCGATCCCGGCGCCGACATCCAAGAATACATCATCCTGATTCGCAGAGTCTATCGCTTCAAGGAGATTTGTCACACCGCATGGTGTCAATTCACCAGTATTATACTCGGTTTTACCACGTGGTTGGCGAACGTCTGACCGAGACACAGACTGCAACAACTCGGTGACCATCTCAACCGCGATCGCGTCAGAATACGGCGTTAACTCAACTTCATCACCCGACAAACACGCGTTGAACTCCTCCAAAAGTGTTAGTCTTTCACAGTGCTTGCGTTTTTGAAGTTTTCTTACTCGCGTTTGTTCTCCGTAGCAATATTCTCTTCCATTGGCGTGAGCGACAAGGTTTCAGCATTGTCGTTGGCCTCCGACACTCTAATCAGCATGCCTTGCGATAATCCCAATTCAATAGATCCATCCATGTTTCAGAGGTCTTGTGTTTTCGAAGCTTGTGCTTAACAAGGGAATTCTTGGATCGAAATGGTGCGTGTGAGCACATGTCACAGCTTACTTCGACTTGATCTCGGCTCTTGCGCTTGTTTGTTTCTCTTCACACTCATCACGCCGCGGGTTCGCCTTGCAATAGATGAGATGATCTAAGACGTTCTTCCACTTCGGAGCACGATAGGAACAAGTGCGAGTGCATGTTCTAAGATAGCTTCTTGGATACTTGCGAATATCTCCAACCTTTTCAATTGGATTGTAGGGGCAAGGAAACATGACAGGTTCAAAGACTGCTTTTGCCGCGTCAGCTTCGTCCTGAATGTAGATGAAGTGGCCACAGATAGCTTGTGATCTTCGACAAGAATAAATTGAGTTGCACCGGAAAATTCACCTCTTCCTCGCTGCAAAACATGCCTGTTCATCTTCGCTGTTGGCTTGATGTCTTTAGTCGTCGACGTTGACATCTCTCCCTCACCGTACAGGCAAACCATAATTGCCATTGCTGTATTCGAGTCTAACCAGTCCTGAGCCATAAGTTCGGTTGAATCGAGCCGATGGAGTGCGATTAGATTGCTCGACAGAAGCTTATATCCATGCAAACCATTCGCAGCCAAAAGAGCGTCAATAGCTGTGCTCAAAGCAATTGCCACAGGTCCATCTTTAAGCATATCCATCATTGGTGTGACCAGTTTGCCGCTTGCAGTTGCCTGAGCGTTCGCTTCAGCTTCAAGTTCATGCCACACTTCCAGCGGGAGAGGAATATCAAGATCGTGAGCGACAATCATGATGCTGATAACGACGATCTGAGACTATTTGAAGTCGGGATGACACTTCGGTCAAAGCAGTTGTTATCGCGATCAAAGTTTCACTGTGAGCCAGCCATCAAAAAGTGGTATGAATATCTTCGCGGGACTGTTTGTGCACTTTCCGAGAAAATCCCCATCCCGTAATTTAATGTTGACCCATTTTATCCAATCACATTGCTCTCGGAAATCGCCTAAAATGACCACAATTCGGTCATTATAGAAACATCCGGGAAATATCTGCCCTGAAAAAGCAGAAGGTGCAATCGGAAATGGGCCTTAAATGACCACTTTATCGTCATTTTAGCCCTTAACTATGGAAATTGCACTATACAAAAAACAAGTCAAAAATGCGGCAACGAAAGGGTTAAATCGAGCTATCCTCGCTCCCAAGAACGATGTTGTGGCTGATATCAATGCACGAATGCTTGATATGCTACCCGGTGTCCCAACGGAGCTACGATCGGTTGATACAATGTGCGCAAGCGACGGACATGGATCGATATATCCTTCCGAGTTTCTTAACTCACTGTCTCCTTCTGGAATGCCGGCTCATTTGCTAAAAGTCAAAGTTGGAATGCCAGTCTTATTGACACGGAATCTGAAGCCGAGTGCAGGACTTTGTAATGGTGTCCGCATGACTTTGTAATGGTGTCCGCATGATTGTGCGTAACGTTGGCACGCGCGTGTTGAGATGTAAGATTGCAGTGGGTGCATTTTCGGGCACTATGGTTTCGCTCCCAAGAATCATTACAAGTCCGACGGATGCCCGATATCCTTTTGAGTTTCAACGACTTCAGTTTCCTGTGCAGCCAGCTTTTGCGCTCACAATAACCAAAGCCCAAGGCCAAACGCTGTCATTCGTCGGAGTCTATCTTCCACCCGTATTTACGCATGGACAGCTTTACGTAGCCATGTCCAGAGATGGCTGCTGGGATGCTATCAAGATCCTCGCGACTTCTCAGCAAGCGCGACGTTTCATTACAAAGAACATCGTGTTCAGGGGGCTCTCGTTTGATCAAGGCTATCGGGTTTGAGGCCAAGCATTGCTATGTTTTCACTCCATGTGTACATGACAGCGGATGGCGAGCAACCAGATGCAGACTCACAAGAGCATATCGCCGTTCTTATTGCTGAAGCGATCGCGTCGATAGGCGTGCGAGTACGCGAAATACGAACCAATCCCCACCCTACGGTTCAACCAGCTCGCCCAGAACGTGCTACTGGGAATCCAACTGCGAACGTTTATGAAGTTTCGCTACCCGAGACCACCCACCACCATCCACGTCTCTCGCTCGAGATGGACGCAAGCATCGCGCTGACCAGCATGGCTCGCAATTGCTAAGCGTGGGGTACCCCTCCATGCTCAACAACTGCACTTCTTTGATCTTTTCCCCTACATAAAATCCGTGAGCACTGTCGCTGTGTACATTAAGTTCGATTCAGTTCGTTACGAATTGAACGGGCATCTAGTTTATAATTGTATGGTGTTGAGTGTTCACACATTGTGACCACATGCCAAGAACGATCTTTGTATGGGAGACCCGTGATCGAGGGCGAGATTGCGAGCGTTGTCACATTCATTACACGTAATTCGATGTGCCCTACAGCATATCCTAACGCGACGGTCTAACTCAAAATATTGAATATGTATGCTTGCGGTTTGTGTTGTTCACATCTCTTTGACCAGCACTTTATTTGCTTATTGTGATTTTTCCTGATAGGGATTAATGCTCATATCTGCACATAAGATGAATTTTTGCCAACGTGAGACCAAAAAGGAGGAATTGTTGGCCGAACATGCACCATGTCGTTACCTCTAGCGCTGCGCGTCTGCAAGCGGCTGATAGCAGGGTGACCTCAACAGATATACATCTACCCGTCCAGTGTTGGCTCTTTCAGCAAGAAGCGAATTCTTTTTACGGGGGAGGGGGGGGTTACCAAAATCGGTCTGGTTCACTGGGAGATTGCGAGTTAAAATGCTAGTTCGAAGTATGAAAGCGCTCCCTTGGTTTCGTATAACTCGCCAAAGGCTAATGGACATGCTTGCAGGTCTTGCAGTTCTTGTTCCAGATCTGGTGCGTGTGCGCGACAAACATGGGGCAATTGCACAGACGG
Organism: Pythium insidiosum; assembly: GCA_022836835.1. Lineage (NCBI taxonomy): Eukaryota > Oomycota > Peronosporomycetes > Pythiales > Pythiaceae > Pythium > Pythium insidiosum. The sequence goes on along the minus strand of JAKVDI010000048.1, from coordinate 288,321 downwards.
CACGGACCAATGATCGACGCGCGACGCGCGATTGTCTCCTTGTGGATCTCGATGCCCTGCATCGCCTGTGCGATGGCCTCATACAGCGGTCGCGCGGCGTTCGGGGCCTCAATGTGTCCGCTAAGGATCTCGCTCGGCTGCAGATCCCGTCCATAAAACTTGCGATTGAGGTCGCTTCGTGCCGCGATGATGGTTCCCTGAAGTGAGATGCCCGCGTAGAGCCCCTTGCTATGGGAGTAGCTATAGTTTGCGTTCAGGCCGGACGCACTGGCAGCGGCAGCAGCGACCGCGGACCGACCGTACGGACCGACCGCAATGTCGAGCCCCGCACCGAGGTTCACTTGAGGCTTGTGGAAAACTTTCACGGCGCCCTCGGACCCAAGAATGATCATCACCTCCACAATCTCGCCACCGATCTCGAAGCCACCACCCAGACCGATCGTGCCGATCGCGGCTGGAGCTGACCACGATCCGTCGGGTAGCTTGGCGACAACGAGACCCGTGCCGAGCTGACCTGTGACGAGGAACCCAGCCTTCACGATCGTCATGATCGCGAGACCGTGCGCCTTCTGTAGAAACGCCACGGGGATCGATCGATCGGCGGCAGCACCCCAGTCATCTCGGAAGAAGTTGCCGATGATATCCGCTGCGTTTTGACACTCCTTGAACAGCGAGTTGCTGTAGGGCACGTGCAGTCGCCCGCGCGCCTCGTGGATGTTATCTTCGTTGGCCTTTGCGAACTGAGCGACTAGCTCGTCTTGAACGGAGTGCAGCTGCGGTGCGCACTGGATGCACACGCGCTGGGGAATCGACGGATCGTAGCCCTTGGCGTTCTCGATTTCTCTGCCCGGTGGGATCAGCAGTCGAAGCGGCGAGCACGAGCTGCAAACATAGAGACCGCAGTGGCGACTGGACTCAGCACCACCAAATGTCAGTTCAACTGCCTCACTGCTCCTCCTTCAACCAAGAATCAAGACACGCACCATTGGTGACGCCGCTTTGTCACGTCGAAACGCACATTGCAGATGTCGCAGTTCGGGTGATCGCCGTATCGGTTCTTCAGGACCCCCTTCTGTCCATTGCCGCTCATGCTCTGTCGCTCACCAAGTGAGCTGCTTGAGGAGGATCTGGATTCGCTGTTGGTCACACACGCACACACACAAGCGTCCTCGAGTCAGCGCAACGCTCATGTTCGAAGCAAAAGCCACCCGCACTAACCGGTTCGCGTATCCAGTGTAGCCCCCGTATCTGGGCGACGGCATTGCTACGCCAGGTGCAGACGCAACAGGAACCGGTCGTTTGCTTGTGTTGAACTCGATGAGTTCGCGTCGACGGTCATCGTCTGGAACGAGGCGCGCTAGCTCTGGTACAAAGTCCAGCGTTGCGTCCTGTCCGAGTTCACGCACGAGGCTGTCGTAGAAGCTCTTGACGTCCATCTGCTTCAACCCGTACAGGCGGCAGTTCTGTTTGAAGGCCTTGACGCCTTCTTCGTTGTTGCCGCCACGCGCTGCGCGAATGGTGTGCACGCAGCGCTCGTAGCACTCCTGCGCCTCCATGCCAGACGCGGCGGGTGGCACAAATTCAACCGGAGCCGGGACAGCAGGAGGCGGTGGAGGTGCGCCTCCGAATGGCGTCTTATAGACAGTGGGGCTGCCACCCGCGGCACCGCCGGCAACTGGCACCGCGACGGGAACGCCGGTCGCGGAGCCAGACGACTGGCGCTGCATCCACGGAGCCGGTGGTGGCGGTGGCGGCGGCGGTTGGTGGTGCGCTGGTGAACCCATCTGCGGATTGGCTGGCGACTTGAAGCTGCCGCCGTTGCTGAACGACTGCTGCGGCAGCGGCTTTCCGTAGCGCTGCATGAACTCACTGGCCTTTGGCGCCGCGTGGCCGTTGGCGTTGGCGTTGGTGTTGGGATTGCTGTAGACGTGGGCGTTGCCATTCCCATTGCTCGCTTGCCACGCGGCGGCGACCGCGACCCCGGCGGCGGGCGGCACGGGAGGCGTGGGCGGCAGTCCCGCGGGCGCTGCGTCCGTGAAGCGCGTGCCGCACTCGGAGCAGAACTTGCCTCCGTTGGAGGCGGCGCCGCACTCGTGGCAGAACTTGGGCATGCTGGTCGCGCGGGCGGATGGATGATGCGAAGATGACGGACGCCCCGACGAACGCCCGCGACTCACGAATCACACCCGACAGACCAGACCAGCGCGTGCCCAGGAGTGAATGTTTACGCAGAAGCTGTGCGACACTTGCGCCGGTCTGATGTGGGTCACACCACATGGTGGCAGGACGTCGTGTCCCGTGAGACTCAACCCATTCGAGTGTCGCACGCAGGGCAACTGTCAGTCGGCGGTCCGGGTGAACATGGCCCACACTGAGTCTGAGTAGGTGCATCTGAGGCTGTCTCAGACTCAGTCTGGGACAGTTCTCGCCGCCCATTGCCTGAAGGAAACATGGGGAGCAAGGATGACCGAGAAGGTGAACAAGCCGTCTCTCTCTCTCTCTCTGTAACTCTATCGCTGTCCATCATCGCTCACGTCTGATGAATGACTGTGCAGACCGCATGAGCGAGCGCTCTAGTCGCCACAGCAAGCACTCACGACACTCCAAGTCGAGCAAGCACAGCCGCAAGTCCAAGAGAAGCCGGCGCTACAGTGACGATGTGAGCGACGATGACGCGAGCGTCCAGCTGCCGTGCGGGGCACCGCAGCTCAGTGAAGACGACTACTTCCTGCGTGTCGCGGAGTTTCGTGTCTGGCTTTTCCGGCGACGGTGCGTGTGCGATGTGCATTGGCGCTGTGCTGATCCGCGGCTCTTAAATGCCGTTGTCTGCATGATCATAACAGCGGAAAGTACCTTGAAGAGCTCTCGTCAGAGGACGCTGTTGAGCTCTTCCGATCCAAGTTCATGCGGCGCTGGAACGATGGGAAGCTCGACCGCATGTACTACGAGGGCATTCCCGAGAGCGTGCTCGAGCAGACGAAGCGCACGCGGCATGCGTGGGGGTTTGTCAAGAAGCTAAGCGAGAAAGAGCGCTTCGATCTCGCCACCGCCAAGGACTCAGTCGGTGTCGCGACGCGCAAGTCGGATATTCTCGTGTCTACTCGGCGCGAGCGCGAGCGTGAGCGCGATGACGATGATGAAGGTGAACGCCGCGAGAAGCGCCGAAAACTGGATGACACCAACGACCGAGATCGCGACGAGCGAGAGCACGACGAACTTCGTGCGCGGAGACGTCGCGATCGCAAACACCATGACGCTGTGATGGAGGAACTGGTGCCTCGTGAGACTGGACGAGAAGCGCGTCTTGAGAAGCGCCGCGAGCTCAGCGGCAAGCTCCACGGTGCCGCACGAGATCGCGAGGCGAATCGAGATGGACTTGATCTCGACGAATCGTTTCTACTCGGTAGCGGAGAACGCGACGACTTTCAGCGTAGACTCGCGCAACGCGCTGGTGTCCGCGAGCGACGAGAGCTCGAACAGCGTGAACGCGCAGCGGCAGCTGCGGTGAGTAGCCAGCAGAGATGACGCATCGTGGTTCTCCCCTGGTTAACTCTCGATGCGCGTGTGTAAATGACAGGCGAACGAGGCCGCTCGTATGGACAAATTCCTTCAGGACATGGGGATCTCGACGACAGAGAACCACGGACCGATTCGAATCGCTCCGAGACAATAAGTGCATCAGCAAAGTGTCGGACTAGCTACCATCATATTCGATGCGCACAACCTAGTGCTGCTCACGGTGCCTCCTCTTTCACCGGCTCGGACTGCACACGCTGCGCCCGTTGCTGCGCATCGTACGCCGCCATGAACAGCTCACGGAAGTCGAAGTCACCTTTGACCCCTTTTAGTCGCGCCTCGACGTCTCGGTACCGCAGAAACCGGTGGTCCGAGTCCACCACACGGAAATAAAGGTATTTGCGGAAGAACCGCGGGACCTCAATCGCCGACGCGTGCTGGATCAAGTCTGTGAGCGCCATCTCCTTCTGGCAGCAGCTGCACTTCACGTGCAGCAGCTTCTGCATATTGGTTGTCACCATCGTGAACTCCTTGTAGAACGTGTTGCTGTCCTTGGCGCCCGACGTCGTGTCGCGCATTTCCTGGCTACTGTCATCCACTTCCTGCATGTATCGGGTGTGACTGCAGACCAACACGAACTTGAATTGCGCCGGCAGGGAGTGGCCGCCTCGCTGCCTCTGCAGCTTCTCTGGGCGCTCCACGGGAGAGAAGCGCAGGCGAGCGATGTACTGTATCAGCTCGGGATCCTTTGCGGGTGCACAACGCGCCCCTGCGGTCTTGTCCATGACGTACGCGAACGCCGCAGGGTCAGCGGTGAGCTCGCGGAGGCAGCTCATCACACTTTGCAGTGGCAGCATGTGCTGCATATCGCGGCAGACCGCGTAGAGATACGGGTACGGATCCTGTTGCGGTTCCGCCATGAGCCGAGGGTCCGTGTGCATGACAAACTCGGACAGCGACATGCCTGCCTTCCCGCAGCACGTACAGTCGATGACGCTCGCGCGCTTGAGGCTCCAGCGGAAAGTACCTTGCTTCAAGTGGCCGGGGCCTTTCATGTCGCGCGTCTCGGAGCACGCGACGTCGAAGCGCGCCTTTTCTTTGCCTTCTGGCGGATAGATGGCGAGGAGTCGACCGACTGTCAGCTTCGACAGCGGCTGCAGCACGAGCTCGTCGATCGGCATCGCGTCCAGGGTGTCCTCGTCCGTGACGACGACCGGCGTCTCATCGACGTCGGCGTCGAGCCGCTCTTGAGACTCGGCTACGAGATGGGCGTCGTCCAACGACGAATGAGGCTCTGGGTCCTCTTCCATTTCCACGTCGCCGCCGGGTGTCTTGGTCTCCTTAGCTGCCGTCACGGCTACCTCAGCCGCCTGCTCAGCGCGAGCGCTGTTGTCAGCGGTCTGTGGCGCCTCGACTCCGCCTCGAGAGCGCGTCGCGCGCGTGCTCGTGCGCACAGGCTCGACACTCGGGCTTGCCTTGGCGCCCTTCTTGGCGGCGGCTTTGCCTGGCGCCTTTGCGCTCTTCTTGCGGCTGACCTCTGTGTTGTGCTCCTCGATGATGCGGCGCAGCATGACGCTGCGGTAGTCTACGATCTTCTCGGGAACGGACGTGCATGTCGGACAGGAGCAGTCCCAATGCCGCCCTTTGTTGTTGAAGAAGTCGATGAATGCTGCGGCGCACGACTGGCAACGGAGCACGGCGCCGCGGCCCTCGGGTCGATGAAGACGCAGGCGCTCGAGCTGCTGCTCGATCGGCTCCTCGTGATGTACCTCGCTCTGGAATGACTGCACCAGGCACTTGTCGTGGTACACGCGGCGGCAAGCACTGCAATGGTACAGCATAAACGCGTTGTGGAACTTTCGGCAGAGCTCGCACGGACGGACTTCAACTGCCTTGGACAAGGGGGCAGAGACAGCAACAGCGACTGACTGCTGGCCCACGGCTCCCGCCACGACGTCGCCAACGACCTCGTCCAGATCTTGCCGTGGCTTGCGCTCGTCCTTCAGCAGCTCCTCGAGCTGTCGCTCCGAGATGGACTTGCGCTTTGTGCCACCTCGGGCCGCGATCTTTCCTTGCTCTTCTGCGCCGCCTGTGTCCTCGTGAACACCGTTGCTGTTTCGCGTTCGTGATCTCTTCGCAGGTGTTGGCGCCGCCTTCGCGCGAACGGGTCGCTGCCGCTTCTCTCGAGGCACCTCAGAGATTGGAGGCGGACAACTGCTGCTTGTGGCGTCAGTGCCATGAGCGTCTTCTGTCGCTGTCGTAGTCTGCGGCGCCGAAGCCGAAATCCGTCGCCGCTGCGCACGAGTCGCACGCGTCGTAGGAGCCGGCGCGTGTTCATTACGCTGCTCGTCGTTCTTTGGTCGTTCTCTGTCTGCTGGGACGTCGGGTGTCGGCGTCGCCACCGCAGCATCGGACGCACCACTACGGGTCTCCGACAAGCGCGCGTCCTGCTCACGCGTCGCATCAGGTGCTTCGCTTTGCGGGAGCAGAGGCGTTTGTTCCACGCTGGGGCCACTCAGCGACATCAGCAGTCGCGCCTCCAGCGCGGACGACTCGGATTCTGGCGGCGTCGCGACGGCGCGGTCACCGTCGCCGTCGAAGCCGTCGCCGTGATCTCCGGATGCCGTGCTGTCCTCGCACAGCAGATCGCTGATGGAGACAGCGGACCGCGCAGCCACCTGCTGCTGCTGTGCGCGTCCCGGGTCGCTGTCGACGGCGTCATCGACACCACGATGTGGCTCCGACATGCTTCCTGACTGGCCTGTGGCCAAGGAGCAGATACGAACTACATCTAACTTACTTTTTCACATTCGGCAAAGTGTATTTTTATGAGCATTGCATCTTGAAGCAGTACCTTGTCGTCTCTGTTTGATTGACTGAAAATAGTTCGCATTATGACAAATAGGAGTGCTTCTCTTTCTGTCGAGACCTTCACTCTGCCGTCCCAGAGTTGAAGCTAGTTTGTATCGGTTAAGAACGCGGATCGGGTCGAGTCGTCGTCAGTCGCATTCTCTTTGCTGCAGGCGTCATCATCACTTGGGCTCGAGACGCGTCATGGCCAAAGCCATCATCTCGTCGGTTCGTGGCGCTCGCTTCGCTCCCCCCTCTCTCTATGATTCGTAGCTGACCTCTGTGCCCTCCGTCTCTCGCTGTCGGCGGCAGATTCTCGAGTCGCAGCTCGGCAAATATGTCGACGGCCTCAGCGGCGACTCGCTGCAGGTCGGTCTCTGGAGCGGAGAACTCGCGCTTCACGACCTTTCCCTCAAGCCCCACGCGCTCGCAGAGCTGCGGCTGCCTGTGACAGTCGTCAAGGGCAGCGTACGCCGCATCCATGTCGTCGTGCCGTGGAACCAGCTCGGCAGCGCCAGCGTGCAGATCACGATCGAGGGCGTCTACGCGCTTGTGACGCCCAACACGACGCTGCCGAGTGTCGAGGAGATGCGGCAGTTCAAGCGCAATCAGATCGAGCGCCTGGAGCTGCTACGGCAGCACGACCGACTGGCGGCGACGCACAACCGCGAGGGTGAAGACGAAGGAACATTCCTCTCGCGACTCACGGCGCGTATCGTCGACAACCTGCAGATCACACTGCGCGACCTGCACATTCGGTACGAAGACAACGTGTCGAACGCCGAAAGTCCGTTTGCGTGCGGCGTGATGGTACAGAGCTTCACCTTCCAGACGACGGACGCAGAGGGCAACGAGACGTTTGTCGACCGCGCGGCGCGACGCGAACGCTTCTTGCACAAGGCTGTCAAAGTCGCGTGTGCTGGTGTGTACTGGGATCGGCTCGCGCGTGATGACTCTCGAGCTCTCCTGCAGACGCGCCCGGATATCGTCGCGGCGATGGCAGAGATGGTACATGCCATGAGTAAACGCATGGCTGCGCGCTCGGCAACCTCAACCGAGAACCGTGATGACAAGCGCTTGTGGGTGCTGTGGCCCTGCTCGCTAAGTGTGCGTTTCACGAAGAACGAGACGAAGGACTTTAGTTTGGCGGCCAAGTACACGATTCAAGCGGACATGAACGGGGTCTCGTGTGCACTCTCACGTGAGCAGTATGAGGATATGCTCTTTCTCGATCGCGCGTTCGCAGGGCGACGAGCTGTGGAGTCTCATTTCCTGAGTGCGCGGTGCCGACCATTCTACAGCGCCACAATGCGACCGTGCGAGTGGTGGGACTATGCGGTTCGATCTGTGATTATTCGCCGCCTTCATCATCGTGTTAACGACAGCTCCAAAGCGGGAAGAACCAAGGGTATGCGCATGCGCTGGACAAGCGTTCAGAAAGCTGGTCTAGATCGTCGCCTCTACATTGAAGTGTACAAGATGCAGATTCGCAAGGGTGGCCTTCTCGATCCGAGCACTAAGGAGGCGAAACGCGCTGCTGAGTTTGAAATTGCATACCCAGCCGAGGTTGTCATGGCATTACGGAACGTCGCAGAGGATTTCGAAGTCGCCGAACAGGCGAAGCGTGAACAAGAAAAGGCGGCAGCTGCGACTCAAGCTGCTGCAGCATCAGGCGGAACATGGTATAGCTATTTTTTTGGTGGAAATCCAAGCCCATCGTCAACAGCTTCTGCTTCGACAAGCCAATCCAGCGCGCGAGAAACTAGTCGTCAAGTTGTATCGGAGAATGGGGCTCTGCATCAAGTTCTGACTGATGAGGGACGAGCAGATCTGAAAAAAGCGTATGATGAAGTTGTCGAGAACGAGAAAGTTTTGGCTGTTCCAAGCGATTGCAACCTATTCACTGTGAAGATTCATTTGAAAAATGGCAAGCTCGCCCTGTATCAGGCAAAGACGATGAAGCCATTCTTGACCGCGACGCTCGAAGGCGTTTTATCAGCGAACGTTCGTCCGACAAATGACTGGGAAAGCCAATTCCGCGTACAACAGTTTCAAATTCTGAACGGGCATGCCGAGGGTACTCCATTTCATGTATTTTGCGCCTTGGGAGCCTCCTCTTCTCGTGGTGGCACTATCGGTACAGCTGGTCAACCCTGTGTGAGCCTTCAAGTCGGCCACACTACGTTGCCTAAATCAGAGAATGATGCCGTGGAAAGCAGCGCCGTGCGTATTCGGTTGAGCATGCTACCTGTGCGCATATTTGCCGACCCCTCGTTCATTATGTTCTTGTACACATTTTTTGCGAGCATGCTGCCAGACGAGCAACTCGAGAAAGTTTGGAATTTTGCGACCTCATCAGTCTCGGAGTGGATATCGGCGGATGAAGATGAAGAAGCACTATACAGAACGAAGCTAGCTCAGAAGAGGCGCACAGAGTTCGATGTTAATATCGACATCAATGCTCCAGTCGTGATTGTCGCCGAGTCCATCGAAGAAAAACATTCTCCAGTTGTCGTGGTTGACTTCGGTAGACTTCAATTTCGAAATGCTGCACCGGAAGACTCCGATATGAAGGCCAAGAGACTCTACTGGGTTACAGACCTCACAAACGTCAATGTTCGACTTGGAGAGATGAGAAGTATTTGCTCAACTGAAGATATCATGATAGGCTCTTTGGCTCTTGCCCAGGTTGTGGAGGAGCTTAGTGTGACATTTCACATCGATTCAAGTGTTGCAGGTGTTCAAGGAGATATCAGTGTTCCAGGTATCTCGGCATCCGCATTTATTCCAAGAGTGGTGATGAAGGTTTCGGAAGCCCAGATTACCGCTCTGGGGCGTATACACTCTTCGATTCTTGCTCGAATCGCTGAGTCCACTTCAGGTGCTCCTGATGTGTCATCGCCAGACCATCGAGATCAGGTTGCTTTGACAAGATCAGCTTCCCAATCGACAAGTGTTGAACCAGAGTTATCATCGAAAAACCGGCGCTCGACGGGAGTGAAGGATCACTTCTTGATTTGTGTGTCGTTCAAAGTTGGAGATGTTGCTGTCCACCTCACGGACGTGAATGCACGTGATCTTTTTCTGTTGCAGATGTCAAAAACGTCCGCGGAGATGGAGATGTTTACATCACGAATGACGTTCCGAGCACGTCTACAAGCCCTACTGTTGGAAGATCATTTGTATGATTCCTCGTCTCGATTCTTTCGAATGATTTCGACTGGTGGTGAAGCAGTATCGGGTCAAAGTGATTTGATTGTTGTCGAAGTCACCAACCACTCGACTTCACCAGAGATCGCGAGCATGCTATGTCCAAACCGTGAAGCTGACACTCTGATAGATATACGGTGCAATGTTCTCGATGTGCAGTGGAATCCATCGTCAATCGCGCTCTTGTACCAGATTCTATCGGCATACACTATTTCTCTTCAAGCACACAACATCGTTCAGCAAGCAAACGTACCTTTCGGCCCTAGTGCGGAGTCGGAGGCGGAGGCGCAATGTTCAACGGAAGTCAGCGTGACCACAGTTTCAGCGTCGCGCCCCCAAGTGATTGCGAAGGGCTCGCTCGTACAGTTTAGCGTGACATTCAACAAGGATCAAATTGATCGACAACTACTGCAACTATCGGCTCAAGCAGCCACCATAAACTTCGTTCAGATGGAGGTGGATCATGTGCCATCAAATCGACTTGAAGGCAGACTCGGAAACTTCGTTGCCACGGACCTCAGTTTGGAGAAGCACAGTACGTTTACTCCGATGGTGGGTCTTGATAACGCGCATCTTGGAGTACCGTCACGTCAAGATAATCCAACAACCCGCAACGAGCCACTGCTACACTTCAAATACTTTTGGGAGGCTAATGCTAGTGCGCGGAGCTCACTAGAGTTGAACTTTGAGCCAGTTCGGTTTGTCTATTACCATCAGCAGCTCATGGAGTTGGTGGATTATTTGTTTGAAGGTATTCTCGGAGCAATGGTTGCACAGACCCTGGCCACTGCAACTCAATTACTGCTCACTCAAGACGAAGCAACCGTTGAATTTCGAATTACGGCAAAGAAGCCAACGCTGTTGCTCCCGATTTCTTTGGCGTCACCAAACTTCTTTGCTCTGACAGCAGATACCCTACGATTGGAACACTTTCCCGCCAGCGTTGTTCATCTTGGTGGATTTGACGCCCCAATCAATAAGCGCTCTCGCGCAATCAACTTTGGTGTGTCCCAAGATCGCCCAGTGAAAGAAACTCCACAAGGCCTTTGTTTCCGAGCAGACGGCAAGCGTGTAACAATGGACAACGTGCAGATCTACTTCGAAGGTGCACACTCATCGAACACACAACATCTGAACAATCAATCGTGGCTTCTCCGAAAACCCACGCTCGTCGTTATTGATATCGCTGATCTCGTTTCTGCCGAGACGTTTTCCGCAGAGACAAAAAGTTTGCCACGCTTCATAGTTTATGTGAAGGTTGGGAGTATTGACGTGCAACTGAAACAGATGCATTATCTCGCAGTCGTTGGACTACTCCAAGATAATTTCGGAGCAGAGCAATTGCTGGGACCAACAACAAATGCGCCGTCGCCTGACGGCCCAGAAGTAGCGGCCCGACCGGTGGTCAGCTACACCTACTCAAGAACTGACCTTGAGGCCGCCACGTTTGAGCTGGAATTTGCGATGAATGATGTGCGCTGCGAACTCGAAGTGGATGAGCAAAGGAATATTCATCTTGATCCAAACCACTGCTCATCTCGAACGTTGGCATTGTTGGTGTCAACAGAACTGAAGGCGTCATTTACCCAACTGCACAACAAGCCCCCCTCAATTCAAGTCCAGCTTGGTGGATTCACCTTTCAAGATTTGCTTACTGGCTCCCTTCGCTATGATTGCGCAGAGAACTCCATGAGGCTTCCAGGGGCTTTGGACGTTGACCGCCGATCCGGAATTATCGCAGTTGGGAAAAACAAGCTGCAACTCGGATACACGTGGGATGACGCTTTGCAAGAATGCCAGATTCATCTTCGAGTGAACCATTTGTATGGTACAGTGGTTCCCGAGTTCTTACTCGAACTACTTGCCTTCTTCACGGTTCCTGCTCCAAGCCGGAACCCATCTTCAACGGCTACGCTGACGAGGCGAACGAGTGTTTCAAACATGATGCAAGATTCCGTGCCGAAGCAATACGAAATGAAGATCGACGTCCAAGCGACCAACCTTGCAGTAGCTATTCCCCAGGATGTGTACGACGCGACCAGTGAACTGATTTCGCTCCGCTCGGATGTTGCTATCCAGTACACGTGGAAGCCGAATAGCAAGCGCACCGACGTGGCATCTTCTTCCGACTTGGACATTCAGAGTAACCTGATCGTCGATGCGACCAGTATCCAAGTTGTCATCGCGAACGCATGTCGACAGGGCTGTGTAAGGTCTTCAGCAGACGCGGTGCAGTCCCTTGTGCAAGTCGTCGAGCCGTGCAAACTTCATGTAGAAGTGAGTGACTTATTTGCTCACGCTGGCCAACAGCAGCAAATTGTCTCACTGAAGTTCAGTCCGATCGAAGTCTTTGCGTCCTACGATGACTACTGCATCGCTATGGAAGTGGCAGACTCACTTTCAGCAAGCGTGCAGCGTTTTAACGAGCGTTGTGCCAAGCCGGATGTGAGGGCCGACGGTGCGACCAGCGGCTCTGCTTCTGGTATGCTTTCTCCAAAAGCTTTTGAAACAACTGCCGTGGATGATGCGGTCGAAATCCATCGCTACTTCACATGTGACGTTGGCGAGATGTCGCTCACGCTGATAAATGATTGTGATGGATGCGATATGGGACTGTTACAACTGCAGACTCAGCGTTGGAACCTGTTTCTCAACCTGACATATCCTCCTCCGTGTACAAGACCAAGCGCTCCTGGGTTTTCAGCACCAGCAATCACGATCTCTGGTGGTGGTGGAATTGTGACGCTTGTATCCTATTATAATCCAGACACTCGAGATTGGCACCCGATGTGCTCGGAGTGGAGTGTCGATGCAGCTGTCCAAGGCTCCATTTTCGCTTCAAGCAGTGATGATGGGGCAGTCAAAGGCGATTCTACAGGCGAGAACGAACTCCATCTGATCCTCACAGCGAACCATCCACTGGACCTGGTTGTAACACACGGCTTGCTCGAGATGATTGCGTCGGCTGGAGGCGCCTGGAATCGAAGAAGCATCGGGACCACAAGTCGTCCCAGTTCCCCATCACAAGCAAGCGACAGAGAGAGCCCCCATAGTCGTGAGGAGATTGAGCGTCGAAGAAAAGCCCCATGTGTGATCCGAAACGAGACCGGGCTAGATTTGGTGTACTGGATGAATCGGCAGAATGAAAGCTCAGAGGAAGTCATGCTAGCATCGGGCAGTATGGGAGACTTGCACTACGCTCACGATAACGGGAAAGGTGACGGCGTCGTTCGCAAGTATGCGTCGAGAGATCGCGATGGAGGGATGCGATTGTCGATCCGCCTCGCTGGCACAACGTACCAGCCAGTGCGTGGGATCGAATTCGAGCAACTTGGCTCCCGCGCGTTTCCCCTAATGGATGAGAGTGGAAGTCTATCTCACTTCACGCTGAATTGCTGCGCGCGGCTTATCGACGGTCGAATTGTGCTTTCGATCTCGTCACAAATCAAGATAGTGAGTCAGTTGTCCATGCCGATCCAGCTTGTTGTCAATGATCCAGCATGGAGCTCACCGGTTGAGATAGGAATTTTGTATCCCCATCGTGAGTCGGCTATCCCTGTGTTGGCGTCTCTTGGAACGGAGCTTCGTGTTCGACCGCTGGCCGACGCAACGTACAGCTGGAGCGCTCCTATCCCAGTCCAAACTCGGTCTGAGGTCGAGCTACGAGTTGAGTGCACATCCCACGATGCTCGACCTGGTATCTTCTGCGTGAGTATGTCAATCGAAGAGTCTCTGCGTGTTGTGTGCTTCTCAGAGCCTCTAGTGTTGATTAACAAGCTTCCTGTGGAGATTGACTATCAAGTTAAAAGCTCGCGGAACGCAGGTGGTGGCTACTCTGCGCCCGACGAGATGACTCCCCACGGGGAGACTCTCGCTGTGGGGGCGAAGAGCGGCATTTGGTGGACAGACCAGCAGCATCGACCGCAGTTTATGATATCCGTCCGTGGCTGTCAGCCGAGTCGTTGGCTTGAACTTCTTCATAGCGGCAGTGTCAAGCGTGGTGAAGTGTTCTCCGTTATGTTGTCGCGCGTTGATGGACGGCCGTTCAAGTTGCTGATCCAGGTAGTGGAGCATCCAGGCAAAGCTCTCCACGTCTTTCTCTACGCGGAAATTTGGTTTATCAACCGTACAGGGCTTGATCTGGTATTTGGAAACGACTCGGAGAGCGAGGCGTATTTACCACCATCGTTTGCGCGGACACTGGTCGGTAACGCTCAGATCACAGCGTTCTCCAGTTCTGGTGAGAGCGCAAGCAGTGGTCCTCCATCCATCCGAATCTCGATGGGTACCACTGCGTGGTCATCTCGGTTTACAGCTGATCCCAAGCGCTTAAGCTGGCAAGATGAGTGTCTGACGCTTCGTTCACAGCGACCGAGTAACGAGCTAGGTTCGAACTTGCTCTACGAGTTTGGGATTTCTGCTGACTACGCTACTCGCCACTTTGGTTCAATCTCAACATTGATCAGTGTGATTCCGCGGTATCTGGTACTAAACAACTCGCCTTTCACGATATTGATGCTCGAAGACAATACACGCGACGGACAAGCTCTCAGCGTCAACGAAGCGCACCATATTCTCGCCAAGGGGGACGTTTACGCACTGTACTGGGTAACAGGCGCACGATCGAGGATTCGATTTTCTCTGATTGGCGACTCGCAACAGTTTGGCTGGAGCGAGAGAGTATCCCCGGATAAACTGAATACGTCAACAGTGAAGGTGCCTGCAGTTGGAACGGCCGGGCGAGCAGTTCACTTACATATCACAGTGAAGCAAGGCAGCATTTCTCAGTCGTCAATGGTTATAATGATCAACGAGGCGCCGGCAGATGATGATTCTCTTCATAGCGACATGGAAACCGAGTCTCAACGTGTACACGCCGGCTGGGATGTCTTTACCGTTCACAGTCAGCTCGCTGGTTTCATCGTCACGCTTGCCGACAAGAAGAATGCGGTGGATGCTCGTGCCGAGAACCTGTTCGGTCTTGGCGGTAAAAGTGCGTCGAATGTCGAGGCGATGAGTGAGAATGTCGCTCGCCTGACTGTGAGTAAAATCATGATGGAAACAACAACAACTCGATTCGATGTGCAGTCGAAGCTCAGTGTCGCGGGCGTACGGGTTGAGGATCTGTTACCGAAAAGCAAGAACGTGACTGTGCTCCGACCAGTCTCCAGAACCGATTCATTCGCTTCGAGTAGAGGGAGCGATTTACCCTTGAAGAGTTTTCTTGAGGTATCCTACCATGAAAAGGTCCACCCTCGCTACCGCTGGATTGAACGGGCTCGAATTGAAGTGCAAGATGTGCGCGTGACCACGTCAATGCGATTTGTCGATCGCGTTGACCGCCTCATCAAGGAGACCGTCAACCATTTTGAGAGCCATTCGTATTCGTCGTCATCATCAGTGGCAGCAGACCCCAGTGTGGACACCAACATTTTGGACTATTTCATTCCGAGCAACGCCGACGACGATACGTCAATGGCATCAATAACTGGGCAAAAGGTGTACATCGAGTCATGTGAGATCGCTCCTGTGCGCGTGGTCATCAGTTTCAGTCGCGAGAAGGGCGACGTGCGAGACGATCCCAACGCCGGTTTTTGGCTCTCGAATCTGAAACTAAAGATCGAAAATGCGTACGTGACCCTGGACGCGTTCAAGCTCACACACGCTTTGGCGACTCAAGAGGCGCTGGTCGAGTCCTTGACAACCTTCTACGAGAAGTCAGTGAAGGGGCAAGCGCTGGGACTCATCGAGTCGATTCAGGTGACATCATTGGTGACAAGTGCTGTGAGCAGTGGTGTCACATCTCTCGTCTCCACCCTGATTGGCAAGACAGACCCAACGCTAGCGACGAGCAGTCAGTTCCAGTATCAGTTCCTGACGAATGCCCAGATCATGGCAAAGCATGCGCGAATGCTCTCAGACTGTCGCTCGTCGTCCGAGTTCATGCGTCAAATCAAGCATCTGGTCTACGACTGGGACTCGAACCATACTGGCTTGGAAGCGCGTGGCTGTGTCGTCGTTGGAATCGTGAACAACTCGCGCCATCCGTTGCTTGTACAACCGAAGCTCAATGATGGGGCCGAGTTGCGCGTGCTTCCCGACGGTCGCACTCGGCTCGCGTCAGTGCTCGACAGCTCGAGAGCCTCAGTCGGTGGCTCAAGTCAATGGAGCTCGGATCGCGCGATGGTTGCTATTGGGTGGGGCTACACTCCAACGCTGCTCACGTCTGGCGACGTCTACTTCACTGTCGGATCCAATGCGTGCAACATTTTCGCGACACGGAAGACTGCGCGACTGACCGCGAACATGGGATACACGGCGACGTTCACCCACCAGGAAGTTCAGAACTGGTGGGCTGTGCACATCGTCATCATTGGTGATGACTTGCAAGGTCACACTCCAACATCCCAAAACCTGTTTGGTACAGCGATCGAGTCGCAGCGGACCTCGAGCTCTCACGGCTCCACGATGTCGACAGCAGATATGGCTGGGCGGACGGCGTCGTTATCTTCTCGAACTGAAGAAGGTCGCTCGCTGGACGACGAATACGAGGTGGTCTTCTCAATGCCGTCACTCGGATTGATCGCCAAGCAAAGTGGTCGCAGCGTGATCGTCCGTGAATGCTTGCGACTGCCGTCGGGAGAGCCTGGTCCGGCGCTCGCGACTGGTCAGATCGTGGCTGGCGACACTATCCTGACGGTGAATGGAGTGCGGGTGACCAACACGACTCACTTCCGAGATCTTGTGACAGCAGCGTCACGCCCGACGGTGCTGCGCTTCCGACGCACGGGTGAACGCTTCAACTCGAGCGCAGCGTTTGATCTTTTCGGTGAGCGGTCATCGGTGACGGCTGGTGATGGATCCAGAGCTACTTCGGTTGCGACAGACGCAGGCAACTACGATCTCTTTGGAGGTGGCGCCAGCAACTCAGCAAGTGACGACTATGATCTCTTCGGCAGCAGTAGAGGTAGCAAGTAGTAGCGGACGGTGGCGAGAGGCAAAGGAGAACAAAACAAAACTGTATTGTGTGAATTGATGCAGATTTCCACGACGAAAGCATGAACGTTTGTTTGCAAAACACAATCTACAACCGGCGCGACGCACGACCACTTGGGGACTGGTACGCGTTGTAGCCCCCAGCGTTGCTTGCAGTGGATTTCGCTCGCGAGCGACTGATGTTGCGGCTTCGTGCGCTGCCCGTTGTGCGAAGGGCTCGGCTTTCGGCGCGCTGGCGACGGTGTCGCTCGTTTTCGGCCTCGGCCTCGCGACGGGTGCACAGAACACCGTTCTTCCGCGTGCCTGCACCAATGAGAAAAACCACGGCAACAAGGCAGCACCCAGCGAGAGCGTACAAGTAGAGATACTCCTTCTCGATCATCGTTGGGCGCGTCATCATGAACGCGTAGCCCATTGGGAACAAGAAGAAAAGCGCGAAGAGGAAAGTCGTTGTCACGGCTCGACCCTTGGTTGTGAACATACCCACAGCTGCTGACCACAGCGCGGTCGTCGTGCCCAAGCCGAGGAAGAAATACGTCATGAGCGCGATCAGGTTGAAGAACAGAGTCTTGTTGCCCGTCTTGTCCAAGAACTTCGAGCTTTCATTGAATCCAAGCACACCAACCGCGAGCGCAACTGGAATCAGCGTGCCGAAGAGAATTGACTTGTGGTCGAGTTTATCGATGAAGAAAAACGATAGCAATGAGCCGGAGAGCTGAAGGATCACGCAGTTCACAAGGAGATAGCTGCCGCCTGTCGTCGAGCTCATCTTACCACTCATGAAGGAATACAGCATCGCAGTTGACAAGGACGAGACCAGCATCAAGAACACACCCAGCACGAACTTAAAGGACGAGGCGCCAGAAGTGTCATCATCAGCTTCTTCGATACGAATAGTCTTCAGCTCATCCTTGACATCAGGCTTACGACGGAGAATCACGAGGCAAGCTTCACATGCTTCCCATCCCTTTCGTTCCAAGATCCAGTAGGGACTTTCAGGGAAGATATTCACAGCGGGGGTGATCATTGCAATGATGATCGAAGCAGCGAAAGCTTGCCATACCCACCCGATCTGGTTGACGTAAGTGAAGATTCCATGGAGCAGAGTTCCACCAACGAAGCCAGTTCCGAGAAGCAGGATGGTTTTACCTCGCATCTCCCTGGTCGAAATCTCGTAAATGTACACCGCCAGAGACGGGAGCAGAATTCCAACGGACATTGACAGCAAACCGATGCCTGGAAGAAGGAGAGTCTTACGGAGCTCATCCCTTGCACAAACACCAATCATGCCCATCATGGTAAACAGACCTCCGACGACGATGGATAGACGACGACCGATGAAATAGTTCAAGAAACCTGACACGATAGCACCAACTGTGGCCGCACCGTAGACAACGAAAGTAGTCTTTCCATCGCCAACATCACCACTGAGAACTCCTTCGTATGTCACGACGTAGCTTGCGTAACTCGCAGAGTGTTCGAGAGTAGTGAGCAGGCTGAACAGCCAGCCGCATCCCGTACCACCGATAATACCCATAAGCGTAGCCAGTGACAATGCGTACTGCGAGGAAGCGGACATGACTTTCGAGAAGCCTTCATTATACATCATGCGCGTTTGGATGACGTTCAAGAACGGAATACAAGACATCACGAATAGCGGGATAATCAAGCAAAGGGAGAAGACGAAGTCGAAGAGGAAAGCAAGTTGCTGGAACACGATGTTTCCAGCGATGGAAGAGTTCGCGAAGCTCCACATGCGCGCCATTTCGTTAAATCCGTACAAAGCAGCCGCGTATCCGAAGAACAGGGCAACCATGTAGCGGAAAGATGCCTTCGTACTGTCGTTATCCTTGTGCACGATGTACCAACCAACGAAATACGCGGCGACACAAGCCACCACACAGAAAGCGTAGATAGCAGCACGCATGAGAGGACGAGCAGACCGCAAGCCCATGCCAAACCCATGCGCAAAACCGAGAAGCACGAGGGTAGCTCCAGCAGCAGCCAGCACCATGAGAACATACTTCGTGTCTTTGGTCTCCAGCGTCGCAACATAAAACATAAGCACGAAGTGACGGCTTTCTCGCAGGATCACTGTCAATCGAGCGACCATATTTGAGTTGTGCAGTTGCTCGAGATCTCCCTTCCACCAAGCAATCCATCCTCCGGTGTTCGTTGGATCGTCATCCTTGAAGGACTCATCAGCGAACATCCATTGTGCCCAAAGTGAGATGTCGACCTTCGTCTTTTCGTAGTCTAGACCATCCGTGTTGAAGATGAAAGGTGAGATCAACCAAAGGATCGAGATGAACCAAATCGAGAATGTCTGCACACCGTATCCTTGCGCAGTTTTTCTGAACTCATTGGCGAAAGTATCATCCCCACTCGAGCCTTCGTCTTTGCCGATGGCAAAGTTACCGAAAATCCCGTACACGATACACAGACCGACCAGTTCGAATGCTTTTCGGTAATGAGAGCTTGCGTATGCTTTGTACAGGAGGACAAACGTTTCTCGCGTGATCTTGAAGCCACGGCCAGTCGCCTGATACTTCGCGCCACCATGGATAATGTTGTTATCGAAGTAGTGCATTGTTGTGCCAACTTGAAAGACGAAAAACGCTGGGCCAGCTGTGATGAGCATCTCAACAAAGCGACTCATGCCGCGAATAAGACCGCCTTCACCGAAGTACACCATCATCAACGGCAACATCAAAAATGTACCGGCCTGGATGTAGAACTGTGTGTTCATGACAGCTTTCAAATCTGTCAAAACGCGATCGTCGAATCCATACATCGAGTTGCCCTTGATCAACACAGTCTGGTTCATCCCAAGAACCATCTCCTGCTGCACACCTGCCAGCGCAATGTACACTTTGCTGTACATGTACACAAAGGTCGTGACAATGGTCATCCAAGTTGCGAAGTAGAAACCAGTGTGCGAGTAGTACATCGAGTTGAGTCGGAAGAAATCCATGAACTGACCCATGCGATGAGCCTCGCGAGCAAGACATGTCTCACCAGCACCGTTCGCTAGCTTACCCTCGAACATGGAAATCTGAGAGAGCGCCACATCACGACCCTTGCCACACTGCATGAACTCAACGTGCGTAACAATACCACCACGAAGCGTAGAGTTGAAACCAGCAAACACATCCTCCGACAAGTTGATTCCCTTACTTGCCTTCGAAACACCACCACGAGACATAGCAATCACTTTATCGAAGATATCTGGATGGCCATAGTGCATACGGACACAGAGAGGGTCTGCGAGCACACGCTGCGACAGAGTCACGAACACCAGCTCTTGCCAAGACTTGAATTTCGACAAAGATGATGCGTTGCCAGTGAAAATATGCTCGCGCATACCGATAATGGATACCGGCTTCTTCGACGGATGCAGATCTGCGGTCACCAAGAGCTGCGGCATCTTCAGACACTCCTCAAAGTAGTGCTGTTGGTTCATGTCGATTGTCTGAATGAACTCGCCTCGGGTGAACTGCAGTGCGTTGTTCTGGTTTTCTGGTTTACCTTCACCCAAGATTGGATCACCGGGCAATTCGTAGCGATACACCTCTGCAATCTCCCCATTTTCGCTCTTGATTAGGACAGAGTCAAAGCGATCTCCACCGCCATCGCCACCATTCTTGATGGTGTCGACGTATGCAACTCGCAGGTTTGGGTATGTTTGCAGCAAGTAGTCGATATCATCAGCCTGTTCCTTGCCTTCCGCACGATGTTTACCGTACACCTGACACGCGCAAATGTATGAAAACTTGAGACGAACCATGTCTTCGAGCTGGGCCTGCTTTTGTTCAGCCGATCGGTGGGGACTCGACCCAATCTCTAGCCAGTGCAGAATCTTGATGGCATCTTCGTACAACATCATACCCTGCACCGTGCGGGCGAGAGTTTGCCCTCGGTATGATGCCCACAAACGAATCTCCATGGGGTAATTGGCTTGGGCCTCTTCAGCAGTGGACACGTCGACCCGCTCGAGGAAATTTTCCCACTCCTCGGGGTGAATTGTAATAAGATACTTGAGAATGGTAATGTTTTTGCCGTCTTCTTCGACTTTCTTGAACACCGGGTGGTTGGCAAGTGGGTTGTTTAGCTCAGTCAGGGAGAAGAGGACTGACTCGCTGTAGAACGGGGTGACAACAGAAAACGACCGCATCTCTTTGATCGCTCGGAGCTGAGGAATTTCCATCATGAGCGACTTCATGAAAAAGCCAAGACGACGTTGAGCTTCAGGAACCCGAGGCATTGCGTCTTCCTTTTCCAAAGACATTAGCAAGTACGCTCGAGTTGCAGCACCCATTGCTGTATCGTTGTGAAACAGGTTCACCAGCCCGCGAGTTGCGAACACATATCCATTTGCACTCGAGCAGAACTTGGAGTTCGCGAACCTTGATGCAAGATCTGGTTTGTTGGCAAAGATGCGGATGGCATTGAGTAGACTTTCCATCTTCGTAACAAAGTTTCGAACCACGCCCATCGAATGCACACGTGAAGATGTCATATGCGACGACTGCGCATCTGGGTCTGGCAGATCCATGACAGCCTCCAAAAACTCCATTGCCACTGTGCGAAGTTGGTTCAGACTCTTTGCATCAAATGTTCGCATAAAGCTTCCGCTTGCTGCGATGGTTTCCATCTGACGCAACGCATCCAGGATATCCGCGTCATCACTGCCAAGGAGAGCCTCCATGACGTACATGCACGCCGTGAAGAAGCTGCGTACGGCAGAGAGGCAATCTTTTTGAACAACGTAGACTTGAAGCTGCGAGTCTCCCTTACCATCCTTCGCCAGCTTGACTGCATACTCCAATGCCTCAACAAGTTTACCGGCAGACAGGAAGACAGGCTCGAAGACGTCACCAGAACTCTGAATGTCATACTGCAGAATCGCGGCCTCTTTATCGTCCACAAGGTCGCCTTCGCGGAAGGAATTGACAATCTCATTCCAAACAACCACAAAGCGGAGCATCATTTGTGACTGATAGGAGGAACCTGTCGTGTCTCCAGCAGCATCGTTCGAACGCGCCAACGTGGTGACAACCTTTTGGTCGAATAACTGGGGGGCAACACGGAATGCCTTGGTGATTGAACGAATGCCGTGGATCTCACCAGTCTTCATCATCACACCTTGAATGCCACCAAGAATGGCCTGGAATGTAGTGAAGTAAATTTGAGTGTCGTAGTTGAAGATAAAGATCACAGGTAGCCAGAGTGCCATGATCATTCCAAGATTGTGGAAAGACACAATGTTGCTACCATATGTGAGCTTCATCTCGTAGATGGCGAGCGACGGAAGCATCAACGGGCGCACGAGAATGAAATACGAGATGAATGCCTTGAGTCCCCAAAGCACTGCCCAGAACGTGATATACTTCACTTGGTAGCTCAGGGCGGGTGCCATGTTGCGTCCAACATAGCATGACTCGCCTTCACGGATGAACTTGGCCGCGAAAGTTTTGGTCACAAGTTGAGGCGCGAATGCCTGGGTCAACAGAACAGCAAGCCCGGGTGTAGCGAACGCGACAGCGGCAGTCGTTGCATTTTCAAGAAGAGCAGTATCTTGCTTCAGCTTCAGTGGCTCGTAAATCATCAATCCGAACACCCCCGAGAAAAGGGCATTCCAGATGAGGCGAACGGTGAGCGCACCACCGTAAGTGAACGAGCGAGACGATGAAACCGATTCTTCTCGCGCAACCAGTAAATGCCAGCCATGTGCCGCCTCGAGCAGACACTTGAACACACCCAGAACAGCGTGAGACAAGACGATCGAGATGAGAGCGAGCTTGAGGTCGCGCTTCGTGAACGGCTCGACAACTTCGCCAAGCGTGTCGAATTGGGCAAACCAGGAGTGGCCACCGCTTGGCGAAATTGCTGACGCAAAGCTGAGCACCGTCAAGCCAATCAGGAACATGAGATTGAACTGGAAGATGCGGTAGTAGTTGAGCACGAGCGTAAAGATACTGCGGTGTTCGTAGTATGTCTTTCCATGATTCTTGGAGAGCTCTTGCCCAATTCGCGTGACGTCGATGTTGAGGCAGTGCTTCTTCCAGAAGTACTCGTTGATGTCGTCGTAGTTCCGCACCTGGACGTGCTCGAGGTGCTTGCCGAGACTGTTCTTCCGCTTCATGTTGCTGCACTCGTTCCACACCGGCCGCACAATCTGGCGCAGGAACCAGCCTTCGCTTTGCTTGTCCTGACCGAGGATGTCGCGGTTCAGCATGGACATCATCTGGTGATACAGGTAGCACAAGCACTCGGGCATGTGACGCAGGTTGGCCGCCTCGCCCCAGATGAGCAGGAAGAGCATGATCTCCATGTGCATCGGGTTCTTGAGGTCGCCCTGCGGCTGTCCGACGTACGACACGGGCTGCACGCCGAGGAACTGGCACCACTCGAAGTAGTTGGAGAGCAGCTTCTTGTGGAGGTCGGCGACGTGCTTGCCCGGTGCGTCGGACGACTTGGAGCGCGCCTTGCCGTTCGCGAGCAGCAGCAGCACATGCTCGCGCTGGTTGTCGACGGATCCCGACTGGAAGCCAAACTTGTTGTAGAGCACCTCGCAGCAAAAGTCGACCGAGACCTCGTCGTCAAAGTCGCCCTGCATGCCGCCGCCCGTGAGCTTGCTGCCCGCGAGCCCTCCGGCGCCGGCGCCGCCCGGTGGCAGCACGTCCATCATCGAGAGGCGCCCCGAGAACGTGCCTCGGTCGCCGTTGTTGCCATATTGCGAGGGCTTGCCGTAGTACTGCGAGTTGTTGCGCTTGCGGTCGGCGTCCAGCTCAAAGTAGTTGGAGCCCGCGCGGCGGCGGTCCTTCTGCATCGGTTGCGCCATGCTCCTCCTCGCGCGCTCGGTCTCCACTCAATGCACAGAGAGAGAGATATGAGAGAGAGAGAGAGGAAGGCGGGAACCGAATTGAGCGAGATCTTGTTCTCCACGCACGTCCGCCCGACTTTCGCGTCTGCCGGTCGCGTTGATTTGATGGGGAGACCCAGACAGAGCGGAGCTTGACCCGAGGCAAAAGCGCCAGTCCAGAGGGGCTGGCCGTTTGCCAGAAATGGACCGCCTCCGCTTGGCGAGGGAACCCATGCTGATTGGCTGATACGCACTGCTCGCCCTGGCTTTTTTCGCCGATGGACGACAACGCCACACCCCTGCCCCTTGACGGATGGTGCCAAAGAACTGACTTGTGCACCCACACCTGCAACGAGGCACCCGAATGGGCAGGCAACTTCAGACCAGATACACCGGTGCTTTACCGGTTATTTGTGTATTCACTTTCAGAGGTCCTCTGGCAGTGGATGCTTGAGGTTTATTGAATGACCATCACTCCTGCCTTCGAAGTTGGCGCGGAAAGTCTCGTCGCTCGATGGATTCGAACGAACGACCGACCGACGTCAACGCTTGACCCCCAAACGTCATCCCAACATGGCGATCAGCGGCGTCCGCAGCTCGGCGCGAGACAATGGGCGGGCGCCACCCAATGACGCTGTGGTTGTGTGGGAAGCGCTGCGTGGAATGACGGACGCAGAGCTCAGCGCGACTCGACGTTCGATCGCTGGCTTCTTCGGTGTCGACATCGATGATAACCAAGGAACGGAAGGGAATAACAACAACAACGAACATGAGGACAGCGACCGCGCTGGTGCATCACGCGCTGACAACAACACAAGCACGATGATCCGTCTGCGCAGTAACGGCGGAGCGAAAAGCTCAACGAGTATCGACATCGCGCCGAATGCACTTGTTGACTGTGTGTTGAAGCACCTCGGAGAACTCGTGCACGACAATCAAGACGACAAGCGACCGAATGGGATCGCATTGGACTTGAGTAACAATGCTGCCACCCCACAGGTTCAAGCATTCTCGTTAGGTGATGCTGCTGAGTTCCCAACGCTTGGCGCGAACTCAAAGCCGAATACGACCCAAGCCAAGGCAACGACCACAGGAAAGCTGAACTCGAAACGAAGGATTACGACAACACTTATTAGTCTCGATGCCCCGGTGACTGCTGTCTCGCTGAAGCCTTCCGGTCTCCCCGCACCTCCGATTAGCACTGAGACGAATAACCCGTGGAACAAGCATGATCTGCTAGAGAAACGCATGATTGCAAGCCACACCACAAACCAGGCGCTCCCACCGCCAAGTCCAATGAAGAGCGCTGTGACGCGTCTAGTCCATCACGTTCGACCATCATCATCGACTGAAACACCAGAGCAGCTGCCTGGTGAGAGAGACAATCAGCCGTGTTGGAGCCCACCACCGAAGTCTCAAGTCCGCGTGGAGCGCAAGCCCCCATCGATATGCCATCAGCTGAAGCCCAAGAAGCTGAAGAAGGTTGTGGTTGAAGAGAGCGGAACAAACATGGCACCTTTGGTGTTCAAGCCACAGACAACGAATGTCCCTGCTGCCCGTTTGATTGGTTTTCTGATTTCCCATCACATCGTCCCTGACACATGCAAGTCGATTCAACTTTTAGTTAAGTTGCTGTTTCGAGTCTCTTGCGTGCATGCAGACGAAACACCGAAGAACGAGTTCTGCGCTCGGGACGTATCTCGGGAGTTCGCCGTTATTGCGTTAGAAGCGTGCGAGCAAGTATTGGCTAACCTCGGAGCGGACTTGATACAGCCCATTGTGAAGTGTCTCGATCAAGCTGAAGTGTGTGAACAGTTGTCACAACGATTGAAAGCGGCAATTCGAGACCGTGAAGAGAAACGAACAGATGAGAGTGCAAGAATTGGCTTTTCGTTACCTGTGGAAACGAATGGTACGTATCGTTGTGAATCCCGTGGTTTGAATTCTGAAGACTAACGAGCCTACTTTATTCAGTGTCATCATTTCGAGATTACACACTTCCTTTTTGTGAAGATGTCGACTCTCGTCTGAATTATCGCACTCAGGTCGAATCAGTTATCTATTCGAACCGAGAGAAGACGCGTGATAGCTTCCTGAACCTCCTCCGATCTTTCCAAAAGCGCCAACACAGTCTTTTGGGAAGTGATCAGCAGGCCGCAAATGTCAAAGCGGTGGATGATGCGAAGGGCTTGCTATCAACCGTCATGCCAGAGAATTTATGGTGGTTCGCTCGCTTTTTCGTGTTGGAACTTGTCCAAGTGGGATCTAACCCTCTGGGTGAGAGCGACAAGGAACTTGTGCTCAAAATCATGGAAGACAAGCAGGTCGAAAAGAATCCTGATCGACTACGCAAGCTTCACCGACGGTTTACCAGCCAGAAGCCCAGTGAACAATCAGGCCCTCCTCGCCATAACAAAACTCAGGTGCCCGGGCAAGGTTCCGCCGGAAGCCTTGCCGGTTCGAGTAATCCAAGCAAGGACAGAGCCGGTCGTAACCAACAGTTGAAATCGGGGCAAGCAAGCAACAAGAAAATTACTCCGAACTATAGCTCCAGTACCTCGACGATGAACTCTGGTCTCGGCTCATCCTTTGAGGATATGCTTCCAATGTTCTCGGACAACCAAGCGTTCTTCTACCACTTCATCTGCAGCTGTGACAGCTACCAGCTCACTGAACTCGTGAAACGTCACCTCGAAGGTCAATTCATGCACATCTGGCGGTCTAAAAGCTCGACGGATCCTCGCAAAGAATTCACAGAAACGGTTTTGCGCCTCAAAGTTCTCGCGAAGTTCATGGGGTTTCTTCACTTTTCTCCTCAGTGGAGCTGGTCATCTCTATCCAGTTCTCTCTCTGAAAAAAATGCTGCATTTGATGCTGCGCAACGGGAAGCTATTCATACACTTGAGGCTGCCGAGGTAGCGCGCAGGTTTGACTTGCTGGCGTTATTACGCGAGAGCATCACGACAGGGAAACTAGCCAAGTGCATTCCATGGTTATGTGACTACCTATTGATGATCCGAAATGATGTCGTTTCCTCATCCACGCAATACTATGGTGATGTCTTCGTGGTTTTGAAGAAGATTCGGCTTTCTCGCCGCCTCCGCAAAATTGGCGACACTGGACTTTTCATCATTTTACAGATCGAGAAGTTGTTCGAAGTCCTTCAAGTGCAAAAAATCCAAGACTCGAGCAACAAATCCGATGACCGTCTGCGGTGGTGTCAAGCAATGATGCAATCTCTTCCTGCCACAAGCAGTGAGCTTGATCACTTGCCGTTTTTGTATAGTAAGATGTTTCGACAAGTGTGCGTCGGAGCGCTCGACGATCTTCGCGGGTTCATCCAAACTCGAGCCAATCCTAGAGTCTACTCAGGGTCAACGAATCGTCGACAAGTCGCGAAGCCGGGTGGGTGTGAAACGACCGAGTCTCAACCTGCTATCCGAAAAGTGCGACCAATGCAGGTGGTAGCTGTTGGCAGTTCAGTTACCTCGACTACACCCACGTCGACATACAACATTGACGCACCTACCGGAGAATCAACGAATGATCCATTGATTGATGCACTCTTCAGGAGCCAACCGCAACTGAAACGTGCTATCGACTTTGTCGTCGAAATGGTAGTTACGATGGTATGCGAGCACGTGACAGTAACTTACGTCCGGCCTCGTGCTGATGAGCTGGTTAATTCCAGCCTGATGGAAGCACGCTCAATGTCGTCATTCAATGAATTGCCATTCCACGAGTTCCAGTCGTGTCTTGATCGAAGACTGGAGACGAGCATGGAAATCGCAATACGAGATGCCGTCGCCGCAACCAACGAGAGTTGTGACACGCGTGTCCGACAAGGGCTCACACCACTGCTGTCTCCGTCAACCCCCAGCCAAGTACTCATGGCGGCCTCCAAGATCGCAATAATGCGTGTCCGTCATGCAACAGCTTCAGTCATTGCTCGCCGACTTCGAGCAGAATTCCTCAAGCATGTGGCGATGCGGAAGCGCATAATCGCGAAAGATTTCGGTGCTTCCCAGTTGAAGGGTGAAAGTGAGAGCGTTGTACGGGCTTTGAGTTTCTCGTTGGACTCGTCAGGAGAAGATTCTGATTCAATTGAAGAAACACTGCAAGAGTTGCTACAGTATGCAACGGGAGTGAAGTCGGTCAAAGAGTGGCGGCAAGTTGCGGCATTCATTCGGCATACTCGAGGTTTTCGGCGGAGACTCAAGGATCTGATAGAGGAGTGTGGAAACACGAATTTCTTCGATCAGCACCGCGTGACGTTGTGCTGCAGTGTCTGGCGTGTTTTGAGAGCATTTGCGGCGACGTATGTGAACCTCTCTGTATCGAAAGACCGCGTCGAGTTCATCACATCCAGCGACAGAAGTGTCCGTCTAGTGGCTGAGCTGGTCGAGTTGGTCAAGTTGATGAGAAAGGTACTGGATCAACGCGGAGTTGACCGAGCCTGCCAGTTTTTGCGTGCGACCGCCAAGGAGACCATTCCAGCCTTGTACCTCCACCAAAACCGAGGACTGCAACTGGATGACACTGATGTCGAAGCATTGGCCCAGACGAGTGTTCGACTGTATTTTGTCACTCATGCGGCATCGGAAGGATCATTATCAAAGTTCACCTCCGATCATGAGGATGAGGAGTCTTGGAAATCACAGTTTGTCAGTGCACTGTATCTCTCGGGACGGTGACGTGTAAAGTGTAATGAAGATACAGAATAGATTTTTTTTTAATCTGAATGAGCTCATCGTGTTGTGTCTTCAATGTCTACTCGCAAGTGAGGAGTTGCCATGTTGTCATTCTCATTGTGCAGGAAGCTTTTGGTCATCTTGTGTGCCAACTCACAACGTCCTCATCAACCGATCCTCCACCGGTTGCCAGCTGGTTTTTACTTGAAGCTTCCTGTGAGATCTCGAATGTTCAAGAAAATCGGCGGAGACTACTGAGCCAATGAATTAGCGAATATTCGGTGATGTCGACCGAACCGTTTGAGCAGAAAGACATCAGAAATTCCTGCGTTCTATCAGTACACAGTACATTTCATTAGTGTGGTCGACAATCGAGCGTGTCACTGCGCAACGGCGGTGAGGAGCAGCTTGCTAGAACATCGTCACTGCGGATCCCACCAAGTCAGAGTCAAGATGCTGTCGCTCGCGAACCGGTGTGCACACGCGTCCGTGCGGCGTCGTGCGGCGCTCACGGCGCCTCCGCGCCACCTCGTGCGTTCTTTCGCGTCCATGGGTGGCCAGAACCAGCCATGGATCAATCCGGAGAACGTTCCGCGCGGCGAAAGCCTCAAGAAGTACGGCCGCGACCTCACTGAGGTCGCCAAGAATGGCAAGCTCGACCCTGTGATCGGTCGAGAAGAGCAGATCCGTCGCGCTGTGCAGATCCTCTCGCGCCGAACCAAGAACAACCCGGTGCTGATCGGCGAGCCGGGCGTCGGCAAGACGGCGATCGCCGAGGGCCTCGCGCAGCGCATCGCACTCGGTGAGGTCCCCGAGAGCATCAAGAACAAGCGCGTTGTGTCCCTGGACCTCGCGTCGCTTGTCGCGGGCGCCAAGTTCCGAGGAGAGTTTGAAGAGCGACTGAAGGCCGTGCTCAAGGACGTCGACGAGACGCAAGGGCAGGTCATTCTGTTTATCGATGAGCTGCACACGCTTGTCGGAGCCGGTGCCGGAGAAGGATCGGTGGATGCCGCCAACATGCTGAAGCCTGCGTTGGCGCGTGGAACACTGCACTGCATGGGTGCGACAACCCTCGACGAGTACCGTACGTGGATCAGTGATTGTCATGGGTCGATCTCAACCTGACAGAAGCATCTGAATTGTCTGTCTCTGCTGCAAACAGGCAAGTACATTGAGAAGGATGCCGCTCTGGCTCGTCGTTTCCAGCCTGTGGTGGTGCCTGAGCCAAGTGTGGAGGACACGATCACCATCCTTCGAGGTCTGAAGGAGAAATACGAGGTGCATCATGGCGTGCGCATCGCCGACAGCGCGCTCGTATCAGCTGCGACGCTGGCTCATCGGTATCTGACAGAGCGCAAGATGCCAGACAAGGCGATCGATCTGATGGACGAAGCGGCCTCTCGCCTGCGTCTTCAGCAGGAAAGCAAGCCCGAACCGATTGACAAGCTGGACCGCGAGATCATTCTGCGTCGTATCGAGATCGAGGCGCTTCGCAAGGAGACCGATGCAGCCTCGAAGAAGCGTATGGCCGCGCTGGAGCAAGAGGTGGAGCACTTGAACAAGGAGCTGCGCGTTCTCATGGACGAGTGGAACTCGGAGAAGAATCGATTGGAGCACATGAAGGAGTCGAAGCGGAAGCTTGAGGAGGCGCGACGCGAGCTCGTGACGGCGCAAAACAATGGAAACTATGCACGTGCAGGCGAGCTGTTGCACGCCATCATCCCAAAGCTGGAGCAGGAGGTCGCTGACGAGGAGCAAGGTACTGCGCAGCACCAACAGCAGCAACAAGCGTCATCCGAGTCCAGCGCGCTCAAGAAGTCTCATCTTGGAGACGCTGTGACTGCGGATCACGTCGCCGAAGTCGTGGCACAGGCGACCGGCATTCCAGCGTCGACACTGATGGCTGGCGAGAAGCAACGCCTGCTGCGTATGGAAGACTACATCAACCAGCGCGTCATCGGGCAATCGGACGCCGTCAAGGCCGTGAGCAATTGCGTGCGTCTCGCGCGTGCAGGTCTCCACGCGCACAACCGTCCGCTGGGCGTGTTCATGTTCCTCGGTCCGACGGGCGTCGGCAAAACGGAGCTGACGAAGGCGCTGTCCGAGTTCCTCTTCCAGACGCCGCAGGCGCTGACGCGCATCGACATGTCCGAGTACATGGAGAAGTTCAGTGTGAGCCGCCTTGTCGGCGCTCCGCCGGGCTACGTCGGCTACGAAGAAGGCGGCACGCTGACTGAGGCCGTGCGGCGGCGTCCGTACCAAGTGGTGCTCTTTGACGAGTTTGAGAAGGCGCATCGCGATGTGTCCAACATCTTGCTGCAGGTGCTGGACGAAGGGCGACTGACCGACTCGCAGGGTCGTCTCGTGGACTTCCGCAACACGGTCATCATTCTCACGAGCAACTTGGGCTCGGACATTCTCGCGTCGTTGCCCGAGGGCGAGGCGAGCTCGCGGGCCGAGGCGGACGTGCTGAGCGTCGTGCGCGGCCACTACGCACCGGAGTTTCTCAACCGCATCGACGAGATTGTGCTGTTCAATCGACTCGGACGCCAGGACATTCGGCACATCGTGGATCTGCAGCTGCGGCAGGTGGACCAGCTTCTCGAGGAGAAGGAGATGGCGATGACCGTGGACGACGAGGTCAAGGACTGGCTCGCGGCCGAGGGATACAGTCCGCTGTACGGCGCGCGGCCGCTGAAGCGACTGATCCAGCACGAGCTACTCAACCCCATGGCCGTGAAGCTGCTGGAAGGGTCGGTGGGCGAAGGGAAGCCCATTCACGTGGCCATGAGCCCCACGTTCGAGCAGGACGTCGTCCGCGACCCACACGGCGCCAAGCCATTGGTCATCCACTAAGTGACAAATAAAGAGAACAATAGCACTGTGAATCCAGCCCCATGGGATGAGCTGTTGTATCTGTTTGCTCATTCACCGCCACGCCATCAGCGGGTCCACACCAACTCGCGACAGGCATGCCACCCCCCCATGCCGCCTCTTTCGGCGTGGGGCCATGCCATCGCCAAAGCCAGTCGCGCAGCCCATCGCGACAGAGAACACGGCGCGCGTCGTCATGGAACCGCAAGTCGAGGTAACGCACGCATTTGGCGGCATGGCTGCATTACAGGATGAAGGGACACCTTGTCAAGTCCAAGAGGGACATCATGGCTCAACCCGAGGGACACATCCTCCGAGGTTAAACCATAAAACCCCATTCATACAGCTGGTCGATTGAGGTTTAAAAGGGGGTGGCTGGCAGCGAGCACACCATGGGCGAGGTGATTTGTATACTGCGCAGTCTCTGCGCATTGCAGGTGGGAGGCGGACTGTTCGGGAAAACGGGCCAGCGGCATTTTGGTGCAGCGAAACTTGATCCACGGTGCGGCTTCCAGGCGCATGAGCTCTCATGGACGTGCATCGCCACAGCTGCGGCCTTCACGAAAAGGTGCAAGGTGCATGCTCTCGTCGGCGCCTCGCTCGTTGCCGAAAATTCTCTGCCCCCTGGTGGGAGTCCCTGCTTGATGATTATTTGTATCAGACTTTCGTCATGCAGAAAACCCAGGAACAGCCCACGTGGCCGGCCACCTCACAGTGCTGGTTAGGGTCCAGCGTCTAACTGCATCCAACATCCAACAGTGTGTGCATGTACCGTGTGTGTATGTATCCAGACCAATCATTGGAGCATCCATCGCGTGCTGGATTGAAGGCGCCGTGTACGGATGGTGCTTGATACGGATCCTGAGTTCTCTCCAGCGCGAGGCGTCAGAATACTGTAGAGAAAGAGAGAGAGAGGGAGAGGGAGGGAGGCGAAAAAAAGCAAAGCGAAACGAAACAAAGACGGCGGATCCGGTCCGGTGGCGGAAGGAACTTGAACTGCTCCGCCCTCAAGATCGGACGCCTCTCCTTTCGAGTTCTTTTCTGGGAAATCCGGCAACGCCGTTCGTTCGTCCGCGGGCGAAAGTTGCCAAGACGGACGGACGGACAGAGCCAGTTGATCAGACTTTTCTCTTTTTTTTTCTTGTTGTTGTTGGTGTTGGTGTTGTTGCCTGCTGCGGCTGTTTTCTCCGTGTGTGAATTCACTGCCCCGTCTCGCGGCCGTGGCGGGGCGCGGGAAGAGACGGGGACAGACGGTGACACAGCCTGGCACGTGGTCCGGTCGCACCGACGACGACGACGGTCGCCTGGAGCAACCCGCCCTGCAACAGCAGCAGCAGCAGAGAGCAGAGAGCAACGAGCAGCGCCAGCGGATGGTCTAACGACCCCACTCATTTCCCAATTGGCGGCGTCTCCAACAAGACCGTTTAGACCACCTCGAGCCAAGATGCACGACGCGCCCGTCGCCCGCGCTGTGAACGGCGGCATGTCCAAAGCCAACAAGCATGCCGAAGACGTGCAGCGCATCACGCGCCGCATCGACTCGATCGGCGAGCGCCACCCAGGCGTCTTTTATGGGCTCTCGTGGTGGTACATTGGCCTCATCCTGCTCACGGGCTTTGGCTGGGCCATGGACGCCATGGAGACGATGGTGTTCATCTACGTCAGCCGCTTCATCGCCGAAGACATCACCATGAGCCCGCATCAAGCGTCGTTCCTCGCTGGTGCCGTCTTCGTGGGTTCCTTCGTTGGCTCCTTCCTCTTTGGATCGCTCTCGGACAAGTTCGGTCGTCGCCCCATGTTCATGGTGACCATGTTCATCTTCCTCGTCGGCCTCGGCCTCTGCGGTGCCAGCTGGAACATCACGTCGCTGACGGCTTTCCGCATCTTTGGTGGTGTCGGTCTTGGCGGTGAGCTTCCGGTTGTCTCTACTTTGGTGCAAGAACTATCGCCGAAGAAGACTCGCGGCCTCATCATTGTGCTGCTCGAGTCCTTCTGGGCGTTCGGCACGATGTTGGCTGTGGCGCTCGCGTTCGGTGTTGCTCCGCACACGGGATGGCGCAACATGTTTTACCTGTGCTGCATCCCGATTGTGTTTGCCGCCTCCATTCGATTCATCATCCCTGAGTCGCCCAAGTGGCTGGCCAGCGTTGGTCGATACGACGAAGCCGTTGCGATCGTGGAGCGGATGGAGCGAGCCCACGGCCTTGAGCCGTACGACGAATCGAAGGAGGTCGAAGGTGTGCGTGAAGTGCAAGCGCAGCTGTTCGTTCCGGATTCGCATCTCGATCGCATTGCTCTGCTCTTTAAGGCTCCGTTCTCGGTCCGCACAATTGTCCTCTGGACGCTGTGGTTTGGCATTTCCATGTCGTACTATGCGATCTTCATCTTCATGCCTGCGATCGTCGGCAAGACGGGCATCAATGTGAACGGCAAGTGGGAGCGCATCATGGTCATCACCGCTGCGCAGTTGCCGGGCTACTTCAGCGCCGCGTGGCTGGTCGAAGTGATTGGGCGAAAGGTGACGCTTGTGATTTACCTCATGGGCTCGTTCGCGTCAGCGATCGCCCTCGCGTATGTTCCGCACAGCAACTTCTACGCCGTCATGCTGTCTGCATGCGCACTCGCGTTCTTCCTTCTCGGCGCTTGGGGCTGCGTCTACGCATACACCCCCGAGAACTACCCGACTGCCATTCGCGGCATCGGCTCTGCGTACCCGGCCGGCTTCAGCCGCATCGGCGCGTTCAGCGGCCCGTATCTGTGCAGCGACATGCTCACGACCTGGAACTTTTCGCTCCAGGCGATTCTGTGGACGTTCGGCGGCGTCCTTTGCTTCATCTCCATTGTGACGCTTGTCTTCGGTTACGAGCCGCGTGGGAAGAACATTGAGAACCTCCACGAAGACGACGCGAAGGCTCCGCTCAAGGGCCAATTTGTTGAGGCGTCGACGCCCATCTAATCGTCTACAGTAGCAGGCAGCTGTGTGTGAATGTCGTAAGGGCGTCTCTAAATAACCATTGAATTACACGCGTACCCTTCATCTTTCTTTCCACGAACAGTCGCGCTTCTCATCCGCGTATCTTGCGGTGCCAACATCTAGAACACTCTGTCGATTCTGTATCTGGGCCGTCAATGGCTCGACACACTGGCTGGTGCTGGTGCTGCTGCCGCTGTTGGTACTCGGCTTCACCGCCGTCTCCCTCAACCGAGAAGCCGCAATATGTCTGTCGGTCGCAATATCTCTCAGCGCGTGCGCTAAGCCACTCACTCACGCTCACGTCCATGTCAAAAACTTTGTAGGAGCGGCTGCAGGAGACGTCGATGACTGCGACGAGCGATCGGTCGCCTCGAAGAAGCTATGAGCCGCCGCTCGAAAGCGCTGTGCTCAACACCGTAGCTCTTCAGCGCCCAGCGGTGCGTCCATCTCAACGGCATCTACCTATGTTTCTCGCATCATGAATGAACGCGCTCAGATCTTTCTTTACACTAGACCCACTTCACAGATTTCTCGCTGAGCCTGTCGTCCACGCCGCCGCAAGACGGGTACCCACCGCCGTTCTTCAAGCGGCTGGACAAGTTCATCAAGGAGAACGGCTTCCGGGCACGAGAGGTCTACATGGCGATCGACCACAACAGCGACGGCAGCGTCACCGTGGACGAGCTCATCACAGGGCTCAACCGCATCGACTTCAAGATTAGCAAGAAAGAGGAGCGCATGCTGCGCGACTGGATGCAGCAAATCGTCGGCCATGACCTGTCATTCAAGGAGTTCTCGCTGGCGCTCAAGCAGCGCGCATCGCTGACGTCCCCCCAGCGGATCTCCATTCTTAAGCTGAACAAGACATAAACTGCGTGCTACTCCGTCACCGACGCCCTCTCGCTGGTATTGCCCAGCATTCGGTAGCTGTCCACGTCGCCTTCGTCGCGGTCATCATGGTCGTCTCGTTCGCTCGTCAGCAGGCACCACAATGGGTCGATGCGCTGGCGAACGTGGCGAATGCCACTTGGCCAGCGCTCCTGGAAGCGCGAGAGGTGCAGCGGGTAAATCTCAGACTGCGTCACCAGGAGGCGGCGCAAGTTGATCGGGCGGTGCGGGCGGTACCACCAACCTGGATGGGGTCTCTTCTCGATCTGCTTGCGCAGTGCCATGCCAAAGACGTCATACAGCTCTGCTCCAAGCGCTCGAAACGCCTTGGCTGCCTGGGCTTGTCGGTTCTTGCGGCTCCTGTAACTGGGAGACCCAGGCTCGAGCGGCGCCCAAAACTCGCGCTCCCACACTGCCCGCGCGTGCTTGACCCAGAACTCGTCCCACCGTTCAAAGAGAAACCCATACGGATCCGTCTTGCGGTTGCTCTCGAACGGCATCTCCACGCAGCGGTACACAAACTTCCACGGCTTCTTCGCCTCGATCTCCTCAAAGTCGCTGCGCACTCGCTTCGTCACAGCCTTCGCATCCCACGAGGAGAATCGCTTCCACTGGCGCACCTGACGCACCAGCGGTGCACTCGAGTCGACGCTCTCGACATCATCATCGTCGTCAATGTTGTTGTCATCCTCATTATCCGACGACCCGATCGACGTCGAAGTGCCCTCGCTCGACGAGAAGGCGGATCGAGCGAGATACACGTCCTCCAACTCCTGCAGAAATCTAGATATCGACGTCGCGTTGCTGTGGTCATCGTCGTCGCTGCTATGCCGTTTGTCTGGGGCTGCCGTGTGAATGAGAGACCGTAACGCAAGCCGCCATCACGCGCTCAACGTCGCACCTGGTCCTGTGGAGTGCCGACTTCCTGGATCTCGCTTGACGCGGCGTCGACTGTCCGCTCCTGCTGCCGTCATCATCAATCTCATCAGCGCCACGATCGATGAGTTGCTGCTCGCATCTGTCATGCTGCAATTGTTCGCAGCGGTTGGGCTCTACCGCAGTGACTAGAAGGAAAGCGATGCATCCTCGTCGCTCTCCATCATGCGCGTCACCCGTAGTTCGTCCCCATCAGCACGTCACGTGACGAGGAATGACATGGACCCCAGTGTCCTTTCACATCATGCATGCTCCATCCCCAGCTCTTGGTCGAAAAAAAGCTATCGTTCATGTAACACTTATCAGAAGCGGTTTTAGCGAAGCGCTTGACTCCAGCGCCCCGCTAAAACCGTCAAGCCTTGACGGTCGATTTTTGTGAGACAGATTGAATCCCTATCCCTAATCCGAAATCGACCAATTGCTGCTCGTTGGAACGGAGATCGCTGTCGTCTGCTTGTGTGCGTCTGTTGTCGTCGGTGGGTGCCAAGGCAAAGCCTTTTTCTCGGAATCGCAAGCGGCGTTCTCCTGAAACCGGCGCCTTGTTCCGTCCGTCCTGTTGGCATACTCAATCCAACACAAACGCGGGGCAGCACCCACGCCCTGCCGCATTCACCCACGCTCCTCCTCCCTCCAGCCAGCGGCGATCTGATCTGTGTGGGTCATGGAGCAGGACGACGCGTTGGGAGACTACGTGACTCTGCAGACGTCTCGCGCGCATACGAGTGGGGAGCTCGAGGACTCGTCGACGCAGTTTTCGACGACAACGACCACCACTACCACGACGTACACGACGTACACGACGACGGCCGACGGCAACGTCGTGACCTCGACGACTACGAGCGCCACATCCAACACCAATTCCAATTCCAACGCCAACACCAACGCCAACACCAACGCCAACGCCAACGCCAACGCCAACGCTAACGCCAGGCGACTAGATCAAATTCAGACGGCGCGACCAGCGATGGGCTCGACGAGCGCCACGACGACGACCACGGCGACCACGGCCCACGCCACGACGGCCAGTGCCCAGCGCTCGATGCCCGCGACAGCGACGACTGCCGGCGCCGCCGCGAGCGACTACCGCATCGTTTCGCTCCCGTCGAAGCTGCCGAACCAGCAGGAGTCGGGCGAGACGTTTTGCTCGAACGTGGTCATCACGTCCAAGTACACGGCATGGAACTTCCTGCCGCTGTTCATGGTCGAGTCCTTCAAGAAGCTCGCGAATGCCTATTTCCTGCTCGTCTCGGTGCTCCAGTGTGTTCCCACCATCAGTAACACTGCCGGGTTGCCGTCCAACTTGCCAGTGCTTATGTTCATCCTCGCCGTCGATGGTGTCCTCGCGATCATCGAAGACCGCCGTCGTCATCAAGCAGACCACGAGGCGAACTCGGCGCATTGCCAGATCATCATGTCGACATATACGGGGCTAACCGCGCCTCAGTTCTGCAAGCCGACGGATGACCCAGATATCAAGGTGATCCAGTGGTCAGAGCTCACGGTCGGCACGATTGTGAAGCTTCGAAACCGCGAGACGGCTCCTGCTGATCTGCTCATCCTTGCCGTTGACGAGCAAGACCCGAATGACCCGAACGGAATCTGCTACGTCGAGACCAAGTCACTTGATGGTGAGACGAACCTCAAGCTTCGCCACGCGTGTGACTACACTCTGCATGCGCTTTCGGTGAACCAAGTGACCAATCTGCGTGGATTCTTGCGATGTGAGAACCCGAATCGTGTCATCGGACGGTTCGATGGAACGCTTACAGTCGGCGGAAAGGACGGAGAAGTCGCCCAACAGCCGGTGTCCATCAAGAATATTCTGCTGCGTGGCTGCCAGCTCCGCAATACCCAATGGATTTACGGTCTGGTGATTAACACGGGTCCAGATACCAAGATCATGCAAAGTGCAGCGAAGGCTCAGCCGAAGTGGAGCTCCATCAACGAGACCGTCAACAAGATGATCATTTGGCTTTTCATCTTCTTGTGCGCGCTGTGTGCGCTCGCGGCGACAACTCAAGTCGTGTGGCTCCATGTCAACAAGACGGACAGCGTGTACCTTCGTTGGCAACCCAACTTGGTGTCTCAATGGTTTGTTGGCTTCGGCTCGTACTTCTTGTTGATGTACCAGATGATTCCGGTGTCACTGTACGTGACCATTTCGATGGTCATGTTCATCCAAGCCATTTTCATGACGTGGGATATTGACATGTACTACGAAGACCTTGATGTACGAATGATTGTGCGCTCTATGGGACTGAATGAAGAGCTGGGCCAGATCTCGTACGTTTTCAGTGACAAGACCGGAACATTGACGTGTAACGTCATGGAGTTCCGAAAGTGTTCCATTAACGGCATCTCTTATGGAACTGGCACGACCGAGATTGGTCGTGCGGCCCTGAAGCGGAAGGGAATCATTGTTCCTGAGGAAGCCACGCCAAAGCACGGAACAAAGAAGCGTATGGCGTACGTCAACTTCGAAGATCCACGCCTCACGAACAAGCTGGATAGTGGTGACAGCAAGAGCCCTGAGGCCGAGTTTTTCTTGCACCTTAGTTTGTGTCACACCGTCATCCCGGAGGCAGTGGAAGGAAGTTCAGAAGTTCGCCTCTCTGCCTCTTCCCCCGATGAACAGGCACTCGTGAGTGGCGCCAAGTACTTCGGGTTTAGCTTTGAATCCCGGGGTCTTGGGATTGCCCGCGTTCGCATTACCAACACGGGCCTAATGACCAACAAAAATGCTGACTCGGAATTGGTCGAGTACAAGATCCTCGACGTGCTGGAATTCACAAGTGATCGAAAGCGCATGTCTGTCGTTGCCCAGTTCCCTAACGGAGAATACTGGATTCTTACGAAGGGTGCTGATAACATGATCTATCCTCTGTTGTCGAAGACGAAGAACCATCAAGACCTGCTGCGCGATACGATGGAACATCTCGAGACTTTTGGTGATGATGGACTCCGAACTTTGACGATTGCTCGTCGACGCTTGGATCCAACCGAGTACATGAACTGGAGTGCCCGCTTCAAGGAAGCAAATGCATCTCTCGAGGAGATTGAGAAGCGCAAGAACGGTCAGCCGAACAAGATCGATGACCTCATGTGCGAGATTGAGCAAGACTTGCTCTTGCTTGGAGCGACTGCAATTGAAGACAAGCTCCAACGTCACGTCCCCCGTGCGATTGCAAACTTGATGCGGGCTGGAATGAAGGTCTGGATGCTTACTGGTGATAAGCAAGAGACGGCGATCAACATCTCCTATGCTTGTCAGCTGATGGATAACGATATGAAGCAAATCGTCCTCAACATGGAGCTTTTCCCGACGAAGCAAGCCCTCTACCAGCATCTCGCTGAAGAAAACCGAGCAAGTGCGAGAGAGAAGTCACGCAAAGCCGTTGTTATTGATGGAGAATGCCTTGAGGTTACACTGCTTGATGACGGGTGCCGTCAAGAATTTCTCGCTCTTGCGTTGTCGTGCGAGGCTGTCGTGTGCTGTCGTGTATCGCCGAGCCAAAAAGCCGAGGTTGTTAGTCTTGTGCGAGCGACGAACAAAAAGGCGCGGACACTAGCTATCGGTGATGGAGCAAACGATGTGGCCATGATTCAGCGGGCCCACGTAGGTGTTGGAATCTGCGGCCAGGAGGGTATGCAAGCTGTCAACTCGAGTGACTACGCGATTGGTCAGTTCTACTTCCTTGAGAAGCTTCTTCTTCACCATGGACGACTGAACTATAAGCGGATGTCGATCCTTGTCGGTTATATGTTCTACAAGAACATCGTGATGGTGCTTTCGCAGTACTTGTACATGTTTACAACGGGATCATCTGGTCAGAAGTTCTACAGTGAGTTTGGCTTCCAGCTGTACAATATCGCGTACACGTCACTCCCGATCATTGTTCTGGGCGTTTTCGACTACGATGTGCCTTGGTCAGTCGGTCAGAAGTTCCCCGAGCTGTATCGCGTTGGACCGCGCATGGAACTCTTCAACACCCATACGATCCTCAAGTGGATCGCTAGCGCTGTGTACGAGTCGTTCGTGATCGCGTTTTTTGTCATCTATGGCTTCAACGAGGACCTATCGAATATTGGTAGCGCACCGATGGTTCAATATGGACTGATCACTTTCACTCTCGTGGTTCTTGTCTGCAACCTGAAGCTCATCATGCTCCAGATGTCGTGGACATTGCCTGGTGGCTTCTTTTGGTTCCTTGGTGTGATCGGATATCTTCCAGTCTCGATCATTATTTCAAGCTACTGGATTCAAGTCTTCTCCACTGATTACGGCAGCTTCCAAAACACGCTCTTCCAAGAAACATACTGGATGGTTATCCCCGTATGCTGTTCTGCCGCGCTGCTCCGTAACTTCGCTTGGACGGCGTTCCAGCGACGCTTCTACCCAGAGCCGTGGCAGATTGTGCAGGAGAAGTACGTTCTGGGCAAGTCTCGGCCAGTTGATGCCGATGACCTTGAGGCTGGAGAGCATGACGGTCACGACGATCGAACAGGTTACATCGCAGCAGGCGACGAAACTGTGCAGGTTAGTCCACGCGGCTGATGGGCGAGGGGCATTCATGCCGCAGTCTAATGTTTTGTTTCTTTCTGTCCCAGCGTGTCTCGGCGATGCAGTCTGAGCGAAAGAAGCGGGTATCATCGAGCGGTTTTGCCTTCAGCTACGATCCATCGACCACCATTGCCGAATCGTACATGGCATCACACAGTGTATCTGCTGCTGCATCAGCAATCACTGAGGCGGAAACCCGTCGTCGTGTCTCTCGCGAAGACTCGCGTCCGTCCGACTTCAGTGGAAGCGGGAGCATGCACGAGTCCTCTGCTATCAACAATGCACACAACGCACAGCAACGGTCTTCATCCACCGGCATGTTTGTGTAGGATGTTGCGATTTGTTTTTTTCTCTTCTCTAGGTTTATGCATGTACCGTGCCTCAGCTTTCCGGGTATTGTCGAAAGAAGAATACAGCCATCCGATTAGCTATGCATCATTCATTGATCAATTGTCGTACATCATTTATCTACCTACAGTGATCCACCGCCAAGAGCGACCAGCGCAGCCATGAGCGACACTGCAACAGCTCCGATCGATGCCGCCAGCTTGATACTCGGACTTGACGGTCTCGGCGTCGAGGTCGACGCAAGCGGCGCCGACGCGTACGTCGATCGACGGTTGCCACTCACTTCTTCCTTGATCGGTACTGGCTCGCTTTGCCAGTCAGGGAGCTCGACGGGGCGAGAGAAGTTGCATCCATCAGCGTAGCGCATGGCGACATGCACGCACGTCTTGTTGAACGCGGCTTCAAACGGCTCACTGAAAATGCCTGGCAGCAGGTACCGTGTGAGAGGAAAGATCTCACTTCCCTGAAGACACTTGCCGTCCTCCAGCAGCGCCTTCACGTCGAACAACTCGGATCGCTGCGTCAGGGGGAGGCCGTAGACCCACGTCGCGAGGCGATCGACAGGAAGGGCGCAACCGCTCAGCGTCGGGCCGTCCATCGCTGGCACCTTGTTCCCGTTGATGTCGACGAAGGCGCCTCCCTCTGCTCGACTGCACGCGAACTCGGTCGGGATCTGAATGCTTTGCATAATGGAGACAGCCGCCGAGATGACGTCAGGCTTGGGAATCAGGCTCTGGAGCAGTGTGAAGCCGCAGCGCTGCGCGCCGTCACCACTGAAGGACGGGCGTTGCGTCGCACAGAAGAGGTTTCCCGCGAGCTGCGCCATCTTGATGATCTGCCCCGAGATGGTGTAGCCGAAGTCGCGCCGCGTTGTCTCGACCCAGTCGACGCAGCAGTCGCCCGAGTACCGTGAGCGCACAAGCGAGAGCGCCGGCAGCAACTGCGTGGTCAGGCACGGCATCACGTCGGACTGATAGAGCTTGCAGAACGCCTCCATCTCCTGGTCGTCGATGCCCTTCATGTACTTGAGTAGCTGCGCGACGTCGATCGACTGGTTGGTGTCGAACGCGGTGACCGACGCGTTCACGAACGGCACCGAGAGCAGCTGCGGGAGGTTGCGGCACTCGAGCGTCGAGAGACTGTCGCTGAGCGTCTGCGCGAGCAACGCGCCGTCCATGTTGGCGAGGCAGTAGTGCGCCTCGGGCGGCATGAGGATGCGGCCGAACACGGTGTCGGTCACGAAGCGCCGCATGCCGAGCGCGACCTTGGGCGAGAACACCTTGGAAAGCGCGCCGACGACGGTCGCATTGGGACTCGCGAGCGACTCGCGGCAGGACGCGGGCGGCGCGCGCGTCACAGGAAACTGCAGGGCGGCATCCGAGACCGCGAGCTGCAGCAGCAGCAGCAGCAATGGCAGCACGGCGACGGACAGAAAAGACGGCCACAGCATGGCGGCGCGACGCGAGTCCGAGCGTC
This sequence comes from Pythium insidiosum, assembly GCA_022836835.1. NCBI lineage: Eukaryota > Oomycota > Peronosporomycetes > Pythiales > Pythiaceae > Pythium > Pythium insidiosum. Next base: position 246,136 of record JAKVDI010000048.1, on the reverse strand, counting down.
GGGTCGAGCGATAACGATAACAGCGGATGGAAAGAGAGCAAGAGCTCATGCGCGGGGGCTCGCGTAATACAGGACGCGGTGAGTAGACAGACGCCCGGCGGGAGCGTCAGTCGTCACGCGAGAACTGGCCACAGCATGTGCATTGTGGCTGATCCGGTCTTCCTCGCATGACGATGTGACAACCATGGTCCATTTAGATCCGATTATATATGTCTATATAGACATATACATGTCCTGGTTTGGATATTTACCACCATAGTCCATTAACTTATCTGAAGCGCCTTCCTCGGCCGGACACACACACGCTCTCTCATCAGTCATTCCTCATCCTCATCTTTCGCCCGCCACGATGACGTCGGCAAGAGAAGTCTCCGCCTCCTCTTCTTCTACTGCTGCTGCTACTACGTCTGCTGCCGAGCTGCTGTCCTCACAGGCGCCGCACGACCGTCCGCTTCCGGACGATGGAGACGACAGCGACGACGAGGACTACAACGGCGAGAGCGACGACGACGCTGGCGCCAACGACCCGTTCTTCCTGCACGACCTGGTGGAGGCTGGCGCGATCGAGCGCTTGCGCGTGCTTCTGCCGTCGCCAGCGACAGCGACAGCGCATGGTGAGCATGGCGACACGGTCTCGCGGCACCGCGTGCTCGCCGCCGAGACCGCGCTGCTAGAGAAGGACGACATGGGCTGTCTGCCTGTGCACGTGGCGCTCATCACGCAGCGCTTGGACTGCGTGCTGCACATGCTGCGCCACTCGAACGCGCTGACGACGGCGATGCTGCGCATCAAGTGCGCCGACCTCAACACGCCGCTGCTGCACCTCGCGCTTCGCGTCGGAGCGATCAACGAGGCGTTCGCGACGCGAGTGGTGCGCGCGCTGGTCGGTGGCGGACAGTCTAGCGACGACGGGCAGCCGGCGCTCGCAGACCGCGACGACGACCTCGCGGCGCAACTCTTTGAGGCACTCCACGCCAAGGACGACGAAGGCAACTCGGTGGTGCACCTGTGCGCGATGTTCGACCTCGACGAGGCGCTGGAGCTGCTGCTTGCGTTCTACCAGCGCATGAGCGACGAGGACGCAGCACGACAGACGTGGATCGAACGAAGCAACCGACTCGGCCAGCGCGCGCTGCACCTCGCGCTCAAGTTTCACAGCCACCGCGTCGCGCGACGACTCGTGGAGGACCTCTCGGTCGACCTCACCGCGCGAACGTCGCTTAAACAGACACCAGCGCACTTTGCTGCGCTCTTTGGAGACTACGAGGGATTGTCTCTGCTGCTCAAGGCTGCGCCATCCTTGCAGGAGGCGTTCGAAAGCGAAGACATGTACGGGCAAACGCCACTGGCCATCGCAAAGCGCGGCAAGATGACTCGTTGCGAGGCGCTTCTGAGCGGCCACGACGTTGAGATGCCGGAAGAGCAGCAGAGTGCGCCATCCACTCGTTTCTTCTACCACCGTGAGGCGCTACAGCATCTCCCGTTGGCATTCCACCGCCGTGGCGGCACAGAGCCACCGCCAGAGAACCCTGAGCGCATCGCCACGCTTGTGGACCCGAGCTTTGGTGTGCTACGCGCGCGCGAGTTCCGCAACATTGCGTGGGACTACGACATTCCGCGCGCCGACATCGCCGACATCTTGCGAGTGCACGAGTATCACTACGTGCAGAGACTACGACGCGCGTGTACAGGGCTCTCGTCGGCTGGAAAGACGCCGACATCCAAGGCTGCGTCTGACGACTCGGAGAGCGAAGACTCACTCGACCACGTAGCCGCCCCCAAGACCTTCGTGCTGGACGCCGACACTGCGCTGTCTCGTCGATCGTACGATGCCGCGACGCGAGCTGCGGGTGCTGTCTGCCGCGCCGTGGACGAGGTCATCAAGGGCACGTGCACGACCGCGTTTTGCGTCGTTCGACCACCGGGGCATCACGCTGGTCCAGTTGGCAAAGTGACGTGCCCGAACGACCCTGAGGGCAGCCACGGCTTCTGTCTGCTCAACAACGTCGCCATCGGAGCGGCGTACGCTCGCGCACACTACAAGCACGCGGGTGTGCACCGTGTGGCGATTCTCGACTTCGATGTGCATCACGGCAACGGCACCGAAGAGATTGTCCGGCAGCTCGTGCCGTCGACCGCAGAACTGCGGTACGAGACGCCGTACGGCGAAGGCCGACAGGTTGTCTGGCAGTACAAGCCCTGGCGCGATGAGCACGACGCGGAGAACGTCTTCTTCTGCTCGGTTCACGGCTACGGCCACAAAGACCCGCTGGGAGACTACAGCGCCGAGCTGCAGGCCGCTTGGTTTTACCCTGGATCGGGCGCGACATGCACACCTCCACCGGACGCATCGTCGCCGCTGATCTTCAACGTGGGGATGCCGTTCGTGCGCGAAGGCTCAAGTGCGTCGCGCTTGCGCTGGCGCCGTGCGTTCCGTGACAAGATTCTCCCGCGACTCGTGGCGTTCAAGCCTGATCTGATCTTTTTGTCTTCGGGCTTTGACGCGCACAAGAAGGAGAGCGTGAACTGGGGATACGTGGCGTTGCTGGAGCAAGATTACGAGTGGCTCGTGAGCCACGTGAAGCGTGTCGCGCAGCGCTGCTGTCAGGGCCGCGTGATCTCGGTGTTGGAAGGCGGATACAACTTCCACGGCCGCATGGTCTCACCATTTGCTCGCAGCGTCGCAGCGCACGCGCGAGCGCTAATCAATCCCACGCGAGAAGAGTGGGACGAGGAGCTTATCGCGAGGGAAGCAGCGCACGAGGGCCACCTGCTGGACGCGATCCACGGCCGCGACACCAACGCTGCGCCAGCTGCAGCACCCACGACGCTCTTGGTCGCGAAGCGCCGCGTCGCCAGCGCCGACACAGCAGCGACAAGCGCAAGCGCCGAGCCGACAGGCAGCACTGCAAGCAACGCAGAAACGCCCGACGCAGCGCCCAGTCGACGCAGCAAGCGGGCGCGGAAGCAGGTCGACTACGTCGCGCTCGCCGAGGAGCTCTCTCGCCAGCAGCAGCAGGAGCAGCAGCAACAGCCGCCTCAATAATAGACGGGTACACACAGTGTAGCCATTCTCTCCACGTCCAGTTTTCGGGTGTATCTTGACCTCCCACCCTGCAAGGTCCATTTGGACCTGCGCGCTCTCTGACGCTGGCTCGGATGTTGCCAGCCGGCACGTGCGCGTTGTCTCTGCGCGTTGTTGCAGTGTCGTCTGTGCGTTGGTTCCTGTGTTGGTTCGTGTGTTGGGGAGTGAGTTGGAAATAGCGTGCCTGCCTGTTGGTGCGCACTCACCAACAAAACAATGCGCGCACTCGAGCTGTGATGCCACCGATCCCGGATCGCCTCTGGATCTCGTCCGGTCGCCATGGAACCGGCCCTTTCTCCGTCCGGTGAAATCCGGAACCCCGGACCACCGCCGCCGCCGCCATCTTATCGGCCGCAGTCCCATTCTCTCCTCCTCCAACGGCAACATGACGGACCGACGGCGCGCGGGCTCCAACTACTTCGAGCTCGATGCCGACCGCAAGCGCCAGTGGCAGCGCTCGGGCGGCGCCCTGCCGCACGAGGACCGGTCGCTGTCCGGGCGGCTCTCGGCCATGGCCATCCTCCCGGCGCCGCGCTCGTCCACGCTGCCGTCCACGTCCACGGGCGCGCTGGCTATGGGGCTGCAGGGCGACTTTGACGACGAGGTCTCGGTCGACTTTTGCTGCGAGGTGCTCTACAACAAGTATGGCTTCCAGTCGGGATCCGTCGACAACCAGCGCGAGCACGCGCTGCTGCTGCTCGCGAACGGCAAGGCGCGCTCCAAGCCCGCGGACCCGGACGGCAAGCACGTCGCCGACCTCCACAAGAAGCTGCTCTCCAACTACGTCGAGTGGTGCCAGTTCCTCGGCGTGCAGCCCGTGTCGTACGTCGGACAGCCGCAGGGCGACCTCAAGAACCCGATGCACATGGAGATCATGCTCTTCCTGCTCATCTGGGGCGAGGCGGCCAACCTGCGTCACATGCCCGAGTGCTTGTGCTACCTGTATCACCAGATGATGTCCATGCTGAACCGCGACATCCTCGGTCAGGACAAGCAAAGCGAAGGCTGGTTCCTGCGCCAGATCGTGCGGCCGGTGTGGAACGAGTGCAGCAACATGAAGCGGAAGAACAGTCTCGGCAAGCACCTCGAGCACGTCCAGGTGCGCAACTACGACGACATCAACGAGTACTTCTGGAAGAAGCACTGCCTCAACATCGACGTCACGCAAATCGGACAAGAGCTCTCCAAGAATCATGGAAAGACATACTACGAACACCGCAGTATCTTTACGCTCGTGCTCAACTACTACCGCATCTTCCAGTTCAATCTCATGTTCCTGATTGGCTTGACGGTGCTCAGCTTTGCGTCAGCAATTTCGCCAAGCGGTGGCCAGTCCTGGTTTGCCCAATTCGATACGCTTGGCGAAGTTGTCGAGCCGTTCACGAAGCGCGACCTCAAGCTCGCTCTCATCTCGATCGTCTTTTCTCACGCTGTTCTGGGTGTGTTCAAGTGTCTGCTCGAGGCGGCACACGGATGGCACCTGTTGATGTCTCCAGAAGCATCTGTGACGTCGTCTCGGTCATTCTCTTATGGGGGCGCTCTCTCAGTGCGTCTGATGTGGAATGGAATGTTTGCCGGTGTCTTTGGATTGATGATCTACCAGCCACTGACGCTAGATCAAGATACACCGTTGCTTGAGAACGCATCCACAGCAGCAGTTGCGTTTGCGACGCCTGGACTGGCAATCCTTGTGACACAAGCGTTTGCCCCGCAGATGGTCACAAAGACAGCAGCAGCGAAGTTCATTCGTGAGGGCGAGTCTTGCTATGTTGGGCGCAACATGGCTCCCGCTTTGAGCTACCAAATCAAGTACATCACCTTCTGGGCGATTCTGTGGGGACTGAAGGCGTTCATCTCGTACTTCATTCTTGTGCGTCCGTTGATGCTTCCATCACTGGCGATCTACGAAATGAAGCTCACTTATGGCAGCAACATCGTATCTTTCCGCAACTTCGGGATGATCATGGCTTTGTGGCTCCCAGTTATCTTCATCTTCAACTACGACACTCAGATCTACTTCACGACATTCCAGGCGATTCTTGGAGGTATTCAAGGTGTGATGATGAAAACTGGTGAGATTCATGGGATCAAGGAGATTACGAAAGCATTTCGGGCAGCCCCAAGGCTGTTCGACCAAAAAGTTGTGACGATTCTCGCTCGCTCGAATGATGCGGCTGGGGACACATCTGGTTCGTCATACCAATCACAGATGATGCTTCGATTTGTTGTTGTATGGAATGAAATCGTCAATTCATTTAGAGAAGGAGATCTCGTGGACGACAAAGAAGCTGCAATCCTCCAGTATGACATCCAGAGCTCAGGCGAGGTCTTTGAACCGGTGTTCCTTTCTGCTGGAAAACTGGTCGAGTTGTGCGACCATATTCTTCAGATGGCAAAGGAAGGGAAGGGCGACTCGAAACTCCAGGTTTACATGGTTCAGAATGACTGCATCTCTGCTGCAAGCAGCTTCTTCAACGCTTGCATGTGCGTGATGGATGCACTCCTTGGTTGCGATGACGCCGATGCCCTTGATACTTTGCGAGAGATGGAGAAAATCGCAATCGGAGGAGGTTTCATGAAGACATTCGATGCGAAGGGTATAAACAAGGTTCGAACCGCCGTTATGGAGTTTCTCGAAGCGGTGATGGATCTGCCAGACCCCGACACACAGTCAGCTCATATGATAGGGTCGCGAGTGCATTCGATGGGAGTTGTTCGCAATTTCGTCACGAAGGTGGAATCTCTACTCAATGCACTGCGTGTGTTTGCTGGTAGGCCTGATTTGGCGGCACGCTTCGCGAACACTCAGTTTTGCTCCAGTGATAACGGCTATGTGTACGCGACGCGTGGATTAGTCAACCTATTCCACAACGATGCTGCAATGGGGGCAGCAACAAGAGCGTACCTCCTGATGTCGCTGGAAAAGAAGGACGCCATGCCTAAGGTTCCTGAAGCGCAACGACGTCTTGGGTTCTTCCTGAAGTCACTTGTTATGGAGATCCCACAACTACAGGCAATCAAGGACATGCGGTCGTTTTCAGTTGTGACGCCATTCTACAGTGAGTCCGTGCTCTTCTCCTTGTCGGAACTGAATAACCCCCTGGCAAACCACCCTGTCTTCAAGAAAGTCGAAGAAGACGGAAAGAACATCACCATCCTGAAATATTTGATCACCATCCACCCTGAAGAGTGGGAAAACTTCCTCGAGCGCGTCGATGTATCCACAGCCGAGGAAGCACAGAGCAACTACCCTATGGAGATTCGTTTGTGGGCATCTTACCGAGGACAAACTCTGGCTCGTACAGTTCAGGGTATGATGCTTTACGAGGATGCTATCAAAATTCTCCATTGGCTTGAAATTGGTTCCAATCCAAACAAGACAGCGGAGCAGAAGCAAGCCCAGCTCGAAGACATGGTTCGTCTCAAGTTTTCATACATTTGCGCGTGTCAGGTGTACGGTAAACATCGTGCAGAAGGCAAGGAACAGGCTGATGATATCGACTACTTGCTGCAAACATACCCGAATCTGCGAGTTGCATACGTCGACACCATCAAGAATGGCGGGGATGGCGGTGGAGATCGTTTTGACTCTGTCCTAATCAAGAGCGAAAATGGGGAGATTGCAGAGGTGTATCGCTACGAATTGCCCGGTGATCCAATCTTGGGTGAAGGTAAACCAGAAAACCAGAACAACGCGCTGCAGTTCACTCGAGGCGAGTTCATCCAGACAATCGACATGAACCAACAGCACTACTTTGAGGAGTGTCTGAAGATGCCGCAGCTCTTGGTGACCGCAGATCTTCATCCGTCAAAGAAGCCGGTATCCATTATCGGTATGCGCGAGCATATTTTCACTGGCAACGCATCATCTTTGTCGAAATTCAAGTCTTGGCAAGAGCTGGTGTTCGTGACTCTGTCGCAGCGTGTGCTCGCAGACCCTCTCTGTGTCCGTATGCACTATGGCCATCCAGATATCTTCGATAAAGTGATTGCTATGTCTCGTGGTGGTGTTTCGAAGGCAAGTAAGGGAATCAACTTGTCGGAGGATGTGTTTGCTGGTTTCAACTCTACGCTTCGTGGTGGTATTGTTACGCACGTTGAGTTCATGCAGTGTGGCAAGGGTCGTGATGTGGCGCTCTCTCAGATTTCCATGTTCGAGGGTAAGCTAGCGAACGGTGCTGGCGAGACGTGTCTTGCTCGCGAGGCTCATCGCATGGGTCAGTTCATGGATTTCTTCCGTCTCAATTCAATGTACTACTCGCACACGGGTTTCTACTTCGCAACTTGGATGACCATCGTCACGACCTTCGTGTATATGTACAGCAAAGTGTACATTGCGCTGGCAGGTGTGCAGCAGGAGATGGTTCTTGGGATGAATGAAACGCTGATTATCAAGGGTAACTTGCAGTATGGCTTCGACGAGCGCGTGCTGACAGATTTGAAAGCGGTGATGAACACCCAGTTCTACATCCAGGCCGGTACATTTTTGATGTTGCCGTTGATGATGGTGTACTTCGGCGAGGGCGGTCTTGTTCGCGGCATGGGTCGCTTTGTTGAGATGCTCATCACAGCCGGCCCGGCGTTTTTCGTCTTTCAAGTTGGCACAACGATGCACTACTTCGATAACAACATTATCCATGGTGGTGCGAAGTATCAGGCGACTGGTCGTGGCTTTAAGATCACGCGAGAAACGTTTGTCCTCTTGTACAAAGCATACGCAAGCTCTCACTATCGAAAGGCTTTTGAGCTGGTTGGGTTATGCATTGTGTACGGCGTGTTCGGTAACTTCGGGATTGGAGACGAGAAGTCAACAGACTTCTTTTCGCGAAACTTTTCGAAAACTGCCCAAGGTTATGGTGTGCAGACTTTCTCGATTTGGTTCATCTCCTTATTGTGGATGCTATCTCCTTTCCTGTTCAACACGGACGGCCTTGACTACGAGAAAACCAAAGTGGATATCGCCCTGTGGGCTCAGTGGATGTTTGCGGATGAGTCATTCAAAGATGACGACCCAGCCAACACTGGTGGATGGATCGGGTGGTGGAAGGGAGATCTGGAACAGCTCCACAACTCGAACATGGTTGCTCGTCTGACTGTTATTCTTCGCGAGAGCCGCCACTTCTTGCTCATGTTTTACGTTGCGACTCTCGAAACCAAGGATACGAAGTACGTTGGAATGGTTCTGGCAGCGGCAGGCGCGACTCTCGTGCTGCTCGCGTTTGTCCATGGGTTTGGTATGGCTATGCGCTCGGCAGCCCCGTTGACTAGGGCTGCAGTGTATGCATTCTTTGTTCTCGCAGCGGTGGCTGGCTACTTCATCGGGTGGTACACGGTATACAAGGACATCGATGAAGACAAGGCTTCGTTTCGATTCATGATTTCGTTGTTCTTTGGTTATGCGGCTGCCCTCTATGGTTTCAACGAGATGGTTCGAATGTGGAGCTTTGCTGGGTCTTCTATCGCTGGAAACTTCGTTTTCCAACAGCTCGCATTTCTGTTTGACTTCGTGTTTTGCATGTGTCTCATCGTGCCGTTGTTCGTCATGTCATGTATTCCATTCTTGAACGTCATTCAGACGCGCATGATGTACAACGAAGGATTCTCCAAAGTGATGTCAGCGTCCTCCCAGTACGCCTTATCTCTTGCAACATTGATGGGAATTGCCGGCGGCGTTGGTTGCGGATGGATGTACAGTCTCCTGTCGACGCTCGAACACTCGGCCAGCTTCGCGAGTTATGTGGTCACGTATGAAGGTGTGATGAATGGCAAGGTCGGCGGAGGCAAGATTACTTTTGTATTCGTTGGTGCTTCGGTCGTCGGTGTCCTGATGGCGAGCTTACTCAATATTGCGGTCGGCCGTCGTCTTTCGATCGTCATCGGTGGTGTCATTTCGATGCTTGGTCTGGTTGCTGTATCGGCCAGAGACGAACTTCGAAGCACGCTACTGATCCCTGGCATCGGTTTGCTGTCTCTCGCACTTGGAATTCTGCTGCCATCTCTCGCGATCTACATCTACGAGATTTCGACGAAAGAAATGCGTGGAAAGACGATGCTTTTGCTGGGAACTGGCTTCGTGGGTGGGACGCTTATGCACGCCGTATTCACGTACGTCAACCAAGTCGGTTGGGTGTGGCAAGTGATGGCGGCATGTGTCAATATCGCCTTGATTACACCGGTCGCGACAGTTTTTCCCGAAAGCCCACACTGGGTCCAAGAGCGCAAGGGTTGGGAGGCCTGCGAAGCGCTGCTTGTGATCTTGCGACGCAAACCCGATGTCAAAGACGAGCTGAAAGCCATCAAAATGGAAGAGACTGAAGACAGTGGTGCTGGGGCATCCAAAGGGTTGCTCGGCGCAATGCTGATGGCCGTGTCTGCTTTCTCGCATGGAATGCTTTACGCATTCATTAATGGAAAGATGGGCTCCGGGTCGAGCTATCTTGTCGTCAACTGTATGGGGGTTCAACTCGGTGGCGCGCTAATGTCGTTCTTCTTCATCGACAAGCTCGACCACAAATCCATTCTTTTCGGCACACTGCTTCCAATCGCATTGGGTGCTGGTGTGCTCGGCTTCAACGAGAGTTCGCATTTCCTCGATTCGTCCGGCGACAACACGTTGTACTTTAACTTGGTCGTCATGGTGACGTACTTCTTCCTCGGGCTTGGCACATCAAGTGCCCCATGGGCTGGTGCAGTGGGCATGTTCACCACTAAGAGCCGCGGCACCACAACGTTTGTTCTCTTTGCGCTTTTCTTCGTGTTCCCGCTTGGCCACGCGTTCATGATGACCCAGCCTACGATGATCGAGAAGGAGTACGTCCACCTTTACGTTCTTGCCGCCGCGTGCCTCGTCACACTGGCGATGCTCGTGACCGTCGCAACAAGGAAAAACGGAGTGCTCTGCTCTAAACGCGATGCCGAGGCCGAACGCGAACTGCTGCGGCGCCAGCGAGAGGACCACCGCACGCCGGCGACGTCCCGCAACCGCAATCTCAGTCGAGCGCGAGCTCGCTCCAACGCACCGGGGTACGCCATGTACCAGTCTCCGAGAAATAACAACAACAGCCGCGCATCGCGCATGCTTTGATGAACGACATCATAGAAGTTTCCATCGATCGCTTTGTGTAAGTAGTACATGAGAAATCAATTGATTAACGGTTATCACGACCAGCACCAGCTCTAGACATTGATGATCGGCGACGCCGACGACGTTCCGCTTGACGGTTGAGGAACAAGCTGCGCCGGCACCAACTGCAGCGCTGCGGCTTTGATCGCGACCATGTCCTCGTTTGTCTGGAACGCGAGCCACGAGTCATCGAGAAAGGCGTCGTCAACCTCAACCGAGTATCGCTCCATCGACTCTCTCGCGTCCGCCGCGGCTGCAGTCAGTCGCTCCACATAGTTCTGCAGCAGCTCCCCTCGCATCGCGTTGGCCGTCGCTCGCGCGTCGAGTGGTGCCGTTGGCGTGGTGCTCGTTGCTGCATCAGGCGCAAGCAACAGATCTCGGAAGCGACGAATGCGGTTGGTCGCGTCGTCCGCGAGCTGGTGGTTTTGCTCGAAGTGGAAGCGGATCTGCTCCACGTCCCACGCGCTCCCGTCGCCTGCGTTGTCAGGCGCCGTTGTGGACATGGTGGGGCTGGCGCTAGTGGCGCTGCTGCTCGCTGGGGCTCCTGCGACGGACGAGACGTACGCGTCGACGCTTCTCGTGAGCGGCGGAAACGCGAGCACTGCCGTCGCGACGTGCGCGAGCTCTGCGGCGTCGGCTGCGTAGTCCGCCCAGAAGAGCTCCGGTGCGCGGCCGCGAGCCATCTCCCACACGACGCTGTCGCCAAACGGCCCCGCGACGTCCAGGAACTGCCCGAGTTGCGCCAGCAGCCGAGCTCTCGAGAGATCCGAGCGACGGCCACGAGCCCACAGGCGCTCGGCGACCTGCGCCACGAGACTCTGCGCGCGGCGGCGACCGACAGTCGAGAGCCCCGCGCCACGCACGCGCGGATCCAGCAGCCACGCGACGACGTGGTGGTCGCGCACGACGCTGCGCATCGCGGACACGAGCGAAGTGAGCACTGGTGGCTGTGGCTGTCGCTGCTCTTGCTGCTGCGGTTGTTGCTGTGGCTCTCGGTCTGTGGAGCCGTCGGATGTCGTCGCTGCCGTCGTTGACTTCGAGGCGACGGTGGCAAGCAGCCAGAGCCAGCAGAGCAGCACCTCACTCGCGCTCAGCGTGCGGCTTTCGCTGAGCGCAAAGAGCCACGCGAACGGCGCGAGCAGCTCTGCGTTCGCGTCGCTCGCGCGCTGCAGCGTCTGCAGCAGCAGCGCCCACTGCGGCCGCGCGCCGTCGTCCTCCTCTCTGGCAGTCCCAGCAGCCACCGTCGCAGCGCCAGCGTTAGAGACGAGGGGCAGCACGAGGCTCCAGAGCCCCAGCGACGCGCGCACGAGGCAGCGACTCGTGAGCGCCACGCGGCGACGGTTCTCCTCCTCCTCTTCTTCCTCCTCCTTTGCGTCGGCCTCCTCCGTTGCTTCGTCTCGGTCTTCTCTCGCGCCAAATGCAGTCGGTGCGTCGGAGCACACGGCGATCACACAGTGCGTCGGCAGTCGCACGGGCAACCGCGGCAGCCGTCGCTCTCTGTCCTCTCGAGCGGCCGACGACGGCGGCGGCAGCGGCAGCGGCAGCAGCACGCGGCGGCGCCACTGGTCCGTCGCAACGAACGCGTCGCCGCGGTCTGCGAGCGAGAGCACGAGCGCGCTCGTCCGCAGCCAGTGCGCGACGTCGCGCCGCACCGCCGTCCGCGTGTCCGCGAGCGCGGCGCGCGCGGCGTCGAGTCGCGGGAATTGCGGCCGCAGCAGCGCCAGCGCCTCCGCCACGAATGCGTCCTGCAGCAGCGCGAGCGGCGCGCGCTGGCGCAGACACGCGGCCACGAGACGCTGCTGCACGCGGCTCCGCAGCGTCGCCATGTCGTCCGCCGGAGCTCGAACGGAGGAGGAGATGGAGACAGAGGAGGGGATGGAGGAGGAGACAGAGGAGGAGGAGGAGACGGCGGCGGCGAGCGACTGCACGGCGGATGCGGGTGCCACAGGGCACTTGGAGAGCACGTGCGCCGTCATGCGCGAGGCGACTGCAGCGCAGCGGCGCCCGCAGAAGCGACAGACCGCATGCGTCTTGTTGCGGTCGGTCTTGACGGCGGAGAAGAACGCCCAGACGGCGCCAGGGCGGCGGCCGACGCGCACTCGCGGTGCCGCGGCATGTGGGGGGAGCGGAGGAGGATGCGAAGGCGGAGGCGGAGGAGGAGGAGGAGGAGGAGGAGGAGGAGGAGATCGTTCGCCAAAGGACGCCGCCATGGTGTTGTCGACGGGTTTTCGACGTCAAGAATTGTTAATGCGTGATGCGGGTGGGAGTGCTTTCCTAAACTTTATAAAATAGATATTTGGAATATGGGAATCTAATAGCCTACAAGCAAAAGAAACTCGAGGACCCTCCGTAGCTGTCCCGATCCGAGCTGTCGGAGACGGACGAGGTCGAGTGAATCAGAACAGCCGTGGGGAGTCATTGCATGTCGTGCCGATTCATGGAGTTGCGCAGCGCTGCAGGAAGCGCGTCCGACCGCGGCAGCGAGTTGGATGCGATGTACGACTCGGCCAACGTCGTCTCCTCGTCGCAACTGAACGCGTAGCCCGTATTGCGACGGGACAGCGACGCCTTGAATCGAGCGTTCGCTGGCATCTTCTCCCAGATCACCTGGTTCGGATCGTTGTGGATCGAGTTACTGTACACGCTGGCAGAGAAGCTGTCACTGACGAGTGCCGAGTCCGAGATTTGGGACCCAGGCACCGTAAGCGCGGCATCGAAAGCTTCATCTTCATTCTCTGGTCGCACAATGGCGCCGTCTGCTCCGAGCTGATACGTCTCAAAATCGGACGGTCGTCCATCAGTTGCGATCAGATCGGTGCCGTTGAAGTCTTCCAGCGACATCGACAAAGTCTGCTCTTCGATGTGATCAATTGTCAGTCGTCGGCTCTTGCGTCCAATTGTCTCCTGGAGAACCTGGAAGCCTTCGGGAAAGAACGTGCGCTGGTACTGATTGAACGCGAAATGTCTTCCGAGAGCGATCGAACAGCCAATGATAAGGATGAGCACATACCCAGGGCTGTTTGCTGTTGGTTCGAAGGAGCCAAACTCATCGTATCCAATCTTGATTCTCCCGAAAAAGTCGACTTCTGTTCCAATCGCAGCAAAACCGAACCAAGACAGAATGCTTCCGAGCCAGCAGACACCCAAGACCCATGTCCACGTGTCCGCAAGGAGGCAAATCTTCAAGTTTACGATCAGGACAGTCAATGAGAATGCGACCATGCCGAACTCAACTCTCGACTCGCTTCCAGGGGCATTCTCGGATGCGTTGAAGCCAAACGACATCACGATGAAGATCACTAGGGATTCGTACACTGCGGCACCAATCCATCTGAGAAACGACCAGAAGTTGAAGTAGTGACGTTCTGGGCCCTTGCGGTACAACACGGGGAACTCCAGACTGAAGTGATCTGGGAGATCCTTGTCCATCACGCCAACGACAACAATAGGTAATCCCGTGAAGAGGACATTGTAAACTTGGACACCCAACTCCCAGTACATCTTGGAACCCGAAGCACCCGAAAGATAGCCATACCAATATTGTGCCAAAACCAAGGTGATGTTCTTGTAGAACATGTAGAGGACCAGCTTGGAAATTCGGATGTAGTTCCATCGTCCGTGCACAAGCAGAAGTCGCTCAAGAAAACGAAACTGCGCGATGGCATAATCACTGGAGTTCACAGCTTGCATACCCTCTTGACCAGAAATGCCAACACCAACGTGAGCGGCTTGAATCATCGCGACATCATTGGCACCGTCCCCAATCGCCAACGTGCGGGCATCCTTGATGTTGTCGCGGACGAGAGAAACCATTTCGGCTTTTTGGGCTGGAGACACTCGATTACAGATGACTGCGCGACACAGTTTCGCAAACTCAAGCAGCTGCGGTGCCGTTGAGGGGCGTAATGCCCATTCCAAGGCTTCACCATCGATAATCAATGCAATTTCCTGCTTTCCATCGGTCTTCGACCTCTCCAAGAAATCTCGAGCAGCGGCGTTTAGTCGAGCTCGGATAGCGTCTTCAGATGGGCACGTCGTGCAATTGACAATAACCTGCATGATAGAGTTATCGAGAAGCGAGCACGCGTAGCCAATATTGATGGCGGTTTCCTCCTTATCACCTGTGAGCATCCAAACCTTGATGCCAGCCTTCGTCAAATGTTCAAGACACTTCGGGACACCATCCTGAAGCTTGTCTTCGATCGCAGTGGCTCCAATCAGCTCCAGATTCTCTTCGATCTCCTCCATCAGATCATCGATAGCATTTGGTTTACCGTCTTTGCGTTTGTCGATCTCAGCCACATTGCCTTGCGCATCATCAAACCGAATCTTCCATTTTTGAAACCACTTTTCATCCAGCCTCTTGACAGCCAGGGCAAGCGTACGCAAACCGTCATCTGCGTATTTCTCCATGTGATCCCGCGTGACTCGCTTGATTCCCTCCATAGCTGGGTCATCCTTCAAACGTTGATAAATCATCATATCTGCCCCCTTCGAGTACAGGAATAATTCGCCGTTCGGGCGACGAACGACGACAGACATCCGTTTACGGGTACTGTTGAATTCAAGAACCTCGAGCACATCGAAAACCTGTCGCTGGCCGAAGACGTTGATTGTCGCTTTCCCGACACTTCGGCTTTCAAAGGAGAAACCAACAAACGCAGCACCAGCGACCAATGCTTGCTCATCTGGGGATGACGCGGAAAGACGAATCTCGCCACTTTCAAGTTTCTCGGGGATGACGGTGTGACATACCGCGAGGTGCTCGAAGAACTGGAGAATCCGTTGCTTCTGCGCCTCTCCTTGGCCGTTCTTCATCGCATCAAACAAAGCGGGGTCGACAAAATTCACGAATGGCATCTTCTTCACACCTTGATCGAGCTTTGGCTCCGGAGGAATGGGCTTCCCAGCACGAACTAAAGCTGCCCTGCCGATCTCAGTAATTCCTGATCCGTACGAGACCCCGCCAATCGAACATTTCCGGAACTCCATGATGTTGCACGTAAGTGTTCCCGTCTTGTCGGTAAAAACGTACGAGATTTGACCCAATTCCTCATTCAACTCCATTGTTCGTACGATGGCAGGCGTGTCCGTCTCGGCGTGGTACATGTGCTTGTCCCAGGCGATGAATCTCGCCTGGAGGAACTTGACACTTGTCATCGAGACGTATAGCGAAATTGGGATCACCTGGTACAACAGGAGGAAATAGTAGAAGAGCATTCGAATGAACTCTGCGAACCGGGAGTCCTTGGCTGACTCAGGCTTGATATACCATGTCTTTCTCGTGATTTCGTGCTGCCACGTAATGTAGCACGTAGCCGCCACCGCACAAATGCAAAAAAGCATCAGACACAAGATACCGATCATCTTGTTGATCATCAGCATCACATCACTCCACTTCGTGGGCGCCGCGCTGGAGCTTTGCATGATCTTCGTGTCCGGACCGGTGTTCAGGACAAGGCCAAAGACCCAGTCAGTGTTTCTCAGGTTGCAGCCACGAAGCAACACGTTTTTCGCCGAGAGCGGCATCACTTCGACACCGCAGCCTTCCCCGACGCTTACTTCGACTTTACCAGCGAACTTGTTGATGTAAGGGTTCGGTTGCTCGCATTTGACGACGCCTCGAAGGAGCATTAATTCTTGTGGGTTCACGACAACGCTCATCGTCGCGGGAATGGCTTGGCGAAGCTTCAGGTTGGTCTCTCCATCTAGACTTTTTGTCTCCACGTAGCAAATGCCGCTCGCTGCCTCTCCAACAGGTTCAGAGACAGCGAGGATGAGCACATCGGCCGGAATGACTTCGCGGTTGCGGATCTGCAGAAAGTCTCCGACCTTGACTTGGCTCCACAGACGGTCTTCAACCTGCCCATTGCGTACGATATGGCAAACTGCCGAGTTGGCCTCGTGATCGGAGCGATGCCGACGGAGGTCCTCCATGATTGCGAAACACGCGTCGATGGAGATGACGAAGAAGAGCACCGGCGCGTTGGTTGGATAGCCGTACGTGTTGGAGATGTCCTTGATGGTCTGCAGGATACACACGACGAGGAAAAAGAAGTTGGCGACCTTGGTGAAGCTCTCGTAGAGGAACTTGAAGAGGAACGTCACGACGGTGTACTTGGACGTCACAATCACGTTGGTGCACTTGTCGAAGACCGCGTTGCCGGGCGCATAGTTGAAGTACACCTCCCGCAGGTCCTGCTTGGACTCGTCCAGCAGGTCATCGCCTGCTCCTCCTGCTGCCGACGGCTGTGGTGGTACCGGCGGCGGCGGCGACGGCGCCGAGCTGGTCGAGCGCGTCCCACCGCCACTGCCTGTGCGCCTCTTCGACGCGGTCGCCGCGCCGCCGCCGCCGGTCTGTCCTGGCGTCTCGAGCTCCGCGTAGCCGCTGTCCGAGCTGCGCTCCTCCGTGAGCAGATGCGTCTTGACGTTGGTGCGCCGCGGACTCGCGGGGTTCTGCAGGCGCACGACGTCCGCGTCGTCGTCCTGGACGCGCGGGCCGCCGCCGAAGAGCCGCGTCGTGAGGCGCTGCGGACTGCTCGAGCTCATGCTGGTGGTGGGGGTCGAGGCGGAGCCCGCGCGCGCGCTCGGCAAAGTTCAACTCGTGCGGGGCCGTCGGTTCGGTCGTCCAGAGATGCTGGGCGTCAGTCCAGAACGCCGGACCGAGTCCAGGAAAGGAAATGGGGGCGTGTTTCGTGTTTCCTCACTCGCTCTAAAGAGAGAGAGAGAGAGAGTAGCGAGCCAAATGTCACTCAGTCAGGTCACTTGGTGTAGTCTGGCTGCCACTGCGATGGTCTGACCCACAAAAAGGAACTTGACCGGCCGTCCGTCCGGCGTTCAATTCCGATCCGGAGCGCAACGCGAATCGCGACCGGGACGAAAATAGTCGAGAGAGCCCTCCGGATCGACGACACCTAATCACTGGGTTTTCTGGCGTGGAGAGTTGCACAGTCCATGGCCCCCATGACCTCAGTCGCATTCCCGGATTCAGGATTGGTACCCCTACACCTTTCTCTGATTCCTCTGGGTATTTTCGGCACAGAGCTTGGCCGGCGCGGCAGGCAGCTGGAAACTACGAAGGGGTAGGTCTTTCTGAGTCCACGATGACTTCCGCCAGTTAACTTTAGAGGGATCTTTCACATCATCACATCTCCATCTCCAAGCAGCACGAGCAACAGCCACGTCAATATGACGGTCACTGGGACGAGCGCATGGGAGCAATGGGGCGGGAAGCGCACGACTGGAGGCGTCATGAATGGCGCGCAAGACGCTTTCCAGAGCCTGCTACGAAACTCACCGCTCTCCTCCTCCACTGCGTCCACTGCGAGCAGCGATGGAGAGCCGTCTGGACCGTCGTTCTCGATGAAGAAGATGTGGGATTCGGCGCAGAACCTGGCGAAGACAGGGTCGATCAACGGCGCCACAAGCGACGCTGACGCCATGGAGAGTGGATCGGCCTCACAGACGTTGGCGGATGGTGACGACGCGGCTGAGGACAGCTCGATGCTGCCGCTGTGGCGCAAGAAAGCGGCGCCGAAATCGTCGTCGATGTTGCCGACCGTCGGGTGGAACACCCGCTTCAAGTACTTTGTCGGACTGACGCTCATGGCAGTCATGTTCTTCGGCATGGCGAGCATCTTTCTGCCACTGGTGCGTCGTTCTCGCTGGTTTTTCGAGATTCTTCTCCTCTCAATGACTGACTGTGGGTTGCGGCGCGTGCAGATCATGATCCGCCCTTCCAAGTTTGCGCTGAGCTTCACGCTCGGAAGCATGTGCGCCATGGGAGCATTTGCGATGCTCAAGGGTCCTGCGGCGTATGCGAAGGACTTGCTGCAGCCCAAGACGCTCGCGCTTACCACGGCGTACTTCCTCACACTCGGTGCGTCCACCACACTGCTACACTGACAGATAGATTGGCGCGAGCGTGTGTGTGACTCTGCCCGATCTGTTGTGTGTGTGTAGGATCCACTCTGTACAGTTGCTTGATCCTCGGCAGCTACGTCATGGTGGTCGTCAGCTCCGTGTGCCAGGTACGTTGGTCGATAGCGTTGCAGCACAACAAGGAACTGCTGACGTCGCTTTTCTGCAGCTGGTCACGCTTTTCATCTTTGCGCTTTCTGCACTTCCCGGAGGCAACGCAAGTCTCAAAGGTCCGTCACCGGCTTCTGTGGTGTTGCTGCAGACTCGGTCACTGACGGTTCAATTGTCAATTGTTGATGGGCACAGCGTTTGGCGCTCTCTTTGTCAAGGCTGCTCGGCAAATGGTCCGCGCGTTCATGCGCCTTCTGAAGTAGGAAAGACGTCGCTGCTTCTGTGGACCGCACAGCCCACACATTCATAAGTTATTGAGGACCATCAACAGATCTGCAGAGAGAACAGAGAGCGAATAGGTACATACTAGTGTATTCCTCAAGACAACGGTGTTTGTGGGACCCACTTGCTGCTGTTGCAACGACGAATGTGAACACATTTTTCTTTGACGGAGATCAACTCAATTGCATTTGAACGTTGTATCCATTGCTACATCACGCACGCGTCACACAGCAACGTTGAGTTCAAGCTGTTCATCAATACTGGTCACACAACTGAATGCGATAGAATTGAGGTTGAGATACCTGGTCGAGCAGAATGCAATCGATGTGGAAGGTCGTGGTTATGCCGTGCTTGCTGTGGTAATGTTAGAGGCGGACGCTACGCCGGTACTACCGGCGAGGCTGAGCACGAAATGCACTCACTGTATGAGCGTTATTCTTGCGAGGCTGGACACTTGACTTGGATTGCTGGCGCAGAGCAGCCCTTGCCTCGCGGTGCGCCACCTCGTCCAGAAGAAGCGCTTGTTTGGGTTTGCGTTGGCAGCAAAGAACTGTTAGCATCGTTGTCGGTGGTGTGTTGGTGGTGAGTGCGCTTGGTGCCAATGCCGATGCTGTCTGAGCGGAACCAGTCTGCACCACGGATAGTCACGTAAACGTCAGTTACGGTGGGCGGATCTGGGACCGCTTGCAGCAAGCGGGAGTGGCACAACCACCGAGTTCTCACACTCGATGTCGCTCTCGGCCTCGCTCTCGCCGCCTGGCTGTTGTTATTGCTTCCGCTCGGGTGTGCGTCATTCGAGAGCTCTGTTGTCGGCGGCACCTCGTCATGATCCTTGGTGTCAACCTCGACAACACATCCAATAAGTTCGGTTGTAGTTTGGTTGCCGTTATGTGGTCCACCTCATGCGGCCTTTCTTTTGGACCAACATTTGACTTGCAGATCATTCTGGGTCTATTTAGACTTGAAGTTGCCTTCTTCATTCCCTCCAATTTTCAATGCTGCACTATCACAAATTTCAGGTGTTGGCTTCAGGAAGTGTTGCAGTCGGCGAGAAAGAGCAACAGCATTTCTCCAACGACAAGCCGCAGCAACTTGAACCACCGTCCGTTCTAGAGACGCATCCATCCATCTACACACACACACAGAGAGAGAGAGAGAGAGAGACGAACACAACGAGCGCAACCGCGAGAGATGTTGACCGCGTCCATGCTCTTCGCGCCACTGACGGCAGAGCTGCCGACAAGAGACGGCAGAGACGTCCAGTCCGACAAAACCCGTGATCTTGACGAGCCAGCGTCTCCGTGGATCACGTGGTGGAGGGGTCTATGTGGCCTCAACACGCAAGCGCCGTCGTCCGTTCCGTCGGTGATTGTCACCGCTGCGGTGGTCGATGATGAAGACGCCGAAGCGCTTGCTGAACTCAACCAGGCCAAGCAAGAGTTAGCGTTTGTCCGCGAGCAGCTAGACTGGGCGATCTTCGAGCAGGAAATACTGACTAAAGCGCTCGCTCGAGTCCGTTGCAGCCAAGTCTTCCTAGAGGCAACAGCCCACGAGCGTCGAGAACCAGCTCAAGAGAATCGAGTCACGACTCGACAGCGTCGTCGAGTCATCCGGTTCCACCGAGCCACCGCGAAACGACGCACGCGAGTGCCACCGCAAGGCTGGCTTCCTGAACGTCACTGATCGCTGCCACATTGATGGTCGCAGCTACGACGTCTGCTGCTCTGTCGACGGCGCCACTTGCTTCCGAGCATGGTAATGCAGTGGAGTTCGAGAAAGACTCACGGCCGACAGTGCAGAAGACGTGGAACTAGACACGGCGCTCTAGCTCACAAGCGACGGCATATTGCTGCCGCAATGGCAGCTACAGCTGTGCTGGTGTCTGCCTGCCATGCGCCACGACCGCATGCATGAAAATGAAAATGGATCTGGATCAAGTTGCGTCGTTCGGTCTGAGTCGAATGCCAGACCTTCTGATCTCCTCAGCCATGTCCATCTGAGACCGTCACTTGCCCGTCAAAGTTTGACCAGCAAGTGCAAGTGCACACGTTTGACTCAAACGTCCAGTGCAGCGCAGTGTTCGTGCCTTGCAAGCAATGACCTCGACCGTCGCTCCGTCGCCGCTGCTGTGGAAGCCGTTCCTCGAGGGCGAGCACGCGCGCGCAGAGATCGCGACTGCCGCAGTGCCGCTCTGCTACGACGGTCTCTGCTCCGACTCGAACGCCACGCGCGAGACGCTGGAGCTCCGCGTGCTGCGCTGTCTCAACCCCAGCGATAGCAACAGCGCCAACATGACGGCGCTCTTTGCCATCTCGGACGCTTCCTTTGACTCACGTATGCGCCAGGATTCTCTCTCTCTCTCCTTCTTTATCTGTGGCTCCCCAACGACGCCCTCATTATTGTGCTCTCTTCTGTTGAACCCCAGAGAACAATGCCGTCGTGGACACGTGGTGCGACGACAAGCCACAGACAGCGGGCGTGGCGTTCTACGCGCTCGAGACAAGGCTCGCGCGTCTCGCGAGCGAGTGGTCGCCTGTGACCGAGCCGCCCAAGCCGCTTTCGACCGACGCGCTGCTGTTCTTCGAGCGGCGACTCGGCGCGGGCCGCCTCGAGGCGCTGACCGTCACGGCCGCTGCGCTGGACCTCGCGCATGTGCTGCCGCGCGTGCTCTCGCCCAACGAGACGACGCATCTGCTGGCACACGCCACAGGGACGCGCGTCGTCCAGCGGTTCCTGCAGCTCGAAAGCGCTGCGCGACTTCGGGGACGCGTCATCAAGGGCTACGTGCTCGCAGCTCCGATGCCGATGGCCACGCGCGACCGAGACGCGCGGTTCGGTGCCGTCGCTGACCGCTGGCTCACTGCGTGCGACGTCAGTAACTCCCAAAGCTGCCTCTCGCAGCGACCCGCAGCGTACACGGCCGCGTTCGCGATGCTGGATGGCACGCACTCGCACGCCACCAACTGCGCGCACTACATACGCCAGACACTCCCGCGCTGGCTGCACGAGCGGCGCGCGTCGTTCACACTGCGGTTCTACCTCGCGACGCTGCTGTCTTCACCACCGCAGTACCAGCAGTGGCTGGACGTCCCCTCCACGATCGTCGAGGCAATCGCGCGGTGCGAGGGCCACGACCTGACGGCGATCACGCGGTGGCTGCAAGAGGCGACAGTGGCCGTCGGTATCGACCGGCAGCGACTGCCGCGCGCGACGTCCGCTGTGGACCACTTTCTGGCGCTCACAGAGCTGTGGCCGTCGCCGTCGCCGACGCAGGCAGAGCTCGACGCCGTCGTGGCGTCCACACGCGTGACCGACGGCTTCCTCGCCGCGCAGCTCACACCGCACTGCGCGCTGCTCACAGAGCAGGAGAACGCGACCACGTGCGCAGACGCGCGGCCGTTGGTCGCCGGCGTCGAGTCGCATGTCCGCCCTGCGCTGCGGGCGGTCACGTTCCAGCGGCCAGCGCTCCGCTTGGACGCGCCCATGGACTGGGGCAACGCGACGAACCTGCTGCTGTTCGCAGATCCGAGACGCTTTGACGCCGACGCGCGATATGCGGAGGAGCTCTACCGGCAGCGACTGTCCGCGCAGCCGCTGTCGAGTCCAGCAAGCGACGTTGCGGTCGTGCGCAGCGACGTGGAAAACGATCGCTGGCCGCTCAATCGCGACCGAGACGTTGCCGCCATCGTGCGGTTGCTACGCATGGAGGCGCGCGGACTGCGCGGCGTCTGGGACATCAGCAACAATGTGCTGCTGGACGGAAACGTCGGCGCCGCGCAGAACGAGGCCTCCCACGTGCTGCTGGAGCGCGTGACGGTCTCGGGCGCTCGGAAGAACTTCAACGGATATGGCGCGAGCTATTACCCGACGCGCTCGCCGCCATCGATGGCGCAGATGCTGGTGCTCGTGGTGTTCGTCGCTATCGGACTCGTGCTCATCGATGTTATGCTTACGGCGTGGCACAAGCGACGCATACGGCAGCGGACAGCCGCGGCAGAGGCGGCCGCGGAAGAAGAGCAGCAGCCACTGGCGACACGGTGACGTTAACGCCACGATAGTTCAGTATGTATTCGCACGTCATTTCTTCTGGGCACCTTTCTCGTCCATGTCGCTCCACGCCTACACAGATGAAGCAGTCCACGAATGGTGAGTAGCATGTCGCCACGAGTGCTGCTGAGGGACTCACATACCAACGCGTCGTGGTGCGCAGCGAACGGGTCGACCACCGGCATGTTGGCGTCGAGCCACTTCATGCCACCGGCGAAGAACAGGCACAACACGCCGTACGCCGCGCTATCGACACGCCATGCTTAGGCAACGAGCGACTGGTAGGGACGAACACGCGCATACAGTAAGTACCTTTGGCGGTTCGTGAGGTTCTTGAACGGCAGGAACATGAGCAATCGCGATGGTTGTCACGACGTCAACGAGACGGATGTTGACAAAAAGGATAACAAACGCTTTTTCTTTGGATAAAAGCGCTTTTAATGAAGTGAGTGTTGCTCTTGGTGAAAACAGAACACGGGATTTTGGGTTGCGGAATCTGACGAAAATGCGCTTTTTACAACGCCTCATCTGGACTTGAAGTGCAGCATGGGCGTCGATGGAAGATGGAGCAGCAGCAGCTACTGATGTGGTGCCATGAAGATTAAACGACGACTGTATGAACGCCAACTGCTCCTGTGCTATGCATCGCGTGTTAGTTGCTCGCACGCTTCGCCAACTGTTTCGACCGAGCACATTCAGCCGACCACAACGCAATCAGCGATCAAAACCTTTTCTTGCACGAAGACATCCAAAGCAGTGCGGAGAAGTGTAAACCCGGCAAGAACAGCGCGACAATCAAGGACTCTCCACGAGGCGTCATCCGAGCGGTCTAGAGCGAGGCGTTGAGACCCGGGACCAGAGAGCTTGTCAATTTCAACAACGAACGTCGGGACGAACGGTTCTCCGTGGTATGTGCACACTGGGTTAAGATCCAAAAATGATTGTCCTCATCCAAACGGGTACATGCCACATCGGGCATTCTTGCTGCGGGCCTTCTCAGACGCTGCTCCAGCACGAACGCTCCTGATACCGAAGTTGTGATACTGCCTCCTTATTGAGTCGTGTCAATCCACTTTCCCAACTGCAGTCCGATCTTGAACACAGCCTTGTCATCGCCATACACAAGAATTCGATGGAGAATGTAGTATCCTTCGTCAATGAAGAACGCAGCTTGTTCACCGAAAACCGGGTTCACGATCGGACCGAGCTCCACCAAAAACTCGTTCAGATGCTCGAGCTGTGCTTCAGGGTAGTCATCGGCACGACACAATGTCTCCTTCGAATTCGAATCGTGCAGGAGTCGTGCCAGCACGCCTTGGCGTTCTATCTGCTTGTCGTCTGCGTTTTTCATCTTCATCGTGCTTGGTTGCTCTTTCTCAATGAAGCAAGAAGTCTCCGTTTTGGGTTGGGCAGACAATCAAAATGCGCTTTAGATGATCGTCATAGCTCTCCGACGCCTGGTGCTGATGGTGGTGTGTGGGACGTGATACGCGCTCTCATGATGGAGCCGAACTTCTTCATCTGTCGATACCTCGAGATCATGGCGGAGCTGCGCCCACCGTTTCCGCCTCCGTGGTGTCCGCTCGTCGCAGTCGTCGCGGCCTGCGCCGTCTCGAGGTACTCATGCAGCGTCGCCAGTTTGTCCTCGAGCGTCACCGTCGGGCGCCGCGTGAAACCCGTGACCTCAGTCGCACGCGCTGCTCGATCGTGTGTCTTGGCGCCCATGCGGGAGCACACAAAGTGGTGGAGCCGTCGTGCTTTCTCCTTTTCGACCTGCCACGACGGGCGCGTCTCGTGGTCCGTCGCGCTGGGCGGCAGCACGGACATCGGAGTCGCCATGTTGAGAATGGAACCAGTCCGTCGGCGCAGCGGCGGTGGCGCATTCCCTGTTGCTGTTGCTGCCGTCGTCGTTGGTGACGTGGCGGACGCATTGGGGATCGACGACTGGCGTCGGCGGTCGCGGCGATCTGGTTCGACCTGCACGCACCACTCGTACGCCTCCTCGAACGGGATCCATTCGTGCACAGGCAGCACGCAGAGCAGCGCGTTCTTGAGTGCCTGGGGACCCATGCGCAGCGCCTGCTCCATCGCTTGTGCCTCGCTCGTGTACAGCTCATGCACGCACAACAGCGGCTCGTCGACTGACGAGCTCTCGAGCTCGAGCTTGGACAGCACCATG
The DNA here is from genome assembly GCA_022836835.1 of Pythium insidiosum. Taxonomy (NCBI): domain Eukaryota; phylum Oomycota; class Peronosporomycetes; order Pythiales; family Pythiaceae; genus Pythium; species Pythium insidiosum. The sequence goes on along the minus strand of JAKVDI010000048.1, from coordinate 221,389 downwards.
CTGCACACCGCAAAGAGCCGCGGTGGTACAGACAAGAGCGAGCCCGCGGGTTGCCGCAGCAGCGACACGGACGACGCCTGGCGCGTCGGACTCGGCGGCTCATTTGTCTCGGGGCGCTGCTCGTTGGGCGAGAGGTCGAGCGACGTCTTGGGTGGTGAAGATCCTGATGCAGATGACGCAGCGTGTGCCATCGCCAGCGCCGTCTCTCGCTGCTCCCTCGCTGCCACGCTAAGTCGATGGAACGACGTAAAGAGCGACGGCACGTCGACAGCAAACTGAGGCGACTGCTGCTGCTGCCGCAGTTGTTGCTGTTGTTGCTGCTGCTCGTGGTCTTGCGTCGTAACAGACTCTGCGACGGCTGTGGCTTCGGATCCAAAGCGCGCACGCGCTCGTTGCTGCCATGCGAGGAGCGACGGAGGAGGCGCACGGCCAAAGCGCTCGAGCACGTACCGCTGCAGCGCTTCCTCCGCCGCGCGGGGCCGCGAGGCTCGTGGCATGACCGCAAACTTGCGCCTGGGTAACACGTAAAACGCCGAGCCGTCAGTCGCGACCGCGTCCTCGCCGTCGATGAGTTCCTGGCGCGCAGCCTCGCTGAGCTCTCCGACCTGCGTCTCCAACATCACAGCGCGCGCGGCGTCCGGTGTCGCCACAGCGCGAAGCAAACGGAATGACGGTGACACGAGCGCATCATCGTGCTGCACGTGCACGACGATGAGTTCGCCTTCGCACGCACTACTGGCGCTTGCATCGTTTGGCCCTGTGCAGGTACTGAGCCGCTGTGGGGTCGCATTCTTCATCGTCTTGGAAGGATCAGAGGCGTCTGCATTCACAGTTGTAGATAGTGGAGACGCGACGCCATGGCGCTGCTCGAGCTCGTTGAGCAAGCGAGATGCACGCGCGCCGGCATCCTGACTGCCGTGCTTGCGCAATGTCTCTGGTCGCGAGAAGATGAAGTTCTCTTGGAAAAACTGATTCATGACGTTGGTCGCTGTGGTCTCCACGACATCAACATCGCTCACGTCCGCGTCTGTCAACGAGGCTGGCGATGGAACGCTGGATGGCGACGGCGCCCCATGGATCAGCAGGCGTCGAGAACTCACGGCACGACCTCGGACTTCTGCTTGCTGCTTGCGACGCTGGGACTCGACTGCCGAGAGATCAAAGTAGGTCAGCGGATTACCCTCGTTCAGCACAGCGACTGCGCGCCGTCGCTCTGTTTTGAGCACCCTCGCGAGCTGTCGCCGTCTCGCGGCGCTCGGCGGTGCGTCCGCGTTGAAGGACGTGACGTGGTGCGCGATTGTAGCGTGTGCCATCGGCGACATCGGTGTCGGTGCTGTGGACGGTGTTGTGTGCGGCGGCAACGGCGTCCACTCGCGCTTGGCCATCGCCAGACGCTCAGGGTCGAGCAGCAGGAAGTCGTTGGCGCCGACGAGCTGGGGGAGCTTGTCTGGTGGCGGCGTAGCGTCCGCAATTGGCTCTGATGTAGTTGGGGATGTCGTCGGGGCAACAGTTGTTGTCTCAGTGGATGGCGCCTTGTCCAGCGTGGTTGGCGGTGAGTCTTTCCGCTTTTCCTTACTCTTCTTGCGGGTTGTGGAGTCGGCAGCAGCGACGCCCGGGAGCAGCTTGCTGAGCCGCGTGGAGTCGAGGTGCTCGCGCAGCACTTGCTGCTTGTAGGCGTCCCACTTGACAGTCTTGTGGAAGCGGTCGAGGTACACGACGCCCTCGACGGGACATCGCGCAGCGGCGCGAAGTGTCTCCCGCGCTGCACGCGACAGTCGATGAAAGACGTCGTACTTGGACAGCAGCAGCACCTCCACCGGCGTGCTTGCTGTGACCGTGAACTCGCGGAAGATGGCCTCGTTGAAGTGCGCACCAGCAGCTCTGTTTGTCCACACATACAATAGCAAAGTGTCCGCATCGGTTAGTCCGTCCATGCAACGTGGACACAAGATACATGCACCGACGTACGCTTCGTCACCGACCACGCGAAAGCGGCCGACGCGCTCTACAATCACGTTGTGCTTGGTGCCGGACACGGGATCTGCGATCTCTTTGGTCACGAGCAACTCGCCACGCACGACGAAGAAGACCTGCTGCGCCTTCTCGCCCTGGCGGAACAGCACGTGGCCGGTCGCGAGCTTCTGCTCCGCGAGCACGTACGACATCTCGCGGAGCAGCTCACCTGTCCACTCGGGCGTCTGAAACATCGGGATCGCGTCGAGCACGGCCACGCGGCGCGCGAGGTCCTCCTTCTGCATGCGCCGGAGCGTCGCGTTGTAGTCGCGCTCACAGATCGTGAGGAAGCGGCACTCCTCGCGTGTGCGCACAGTCGCGCTGCGGATACCGTGGCCCTTCATGAGCGCGAGCTCGCCAAAGTGCGCGCCCTCTGTGAGCACGATGAGCTTGGTCTGCTGCGCGTTACCGCGCAAGTCCTTGGAGTTGACAATCACGTCCACCGAGCCGCTGAACACGATATAAAACAGGTCACCGACGTCACCCTCATTGAAGACGACGCTGCCCGGCGGCAGCGTGAGCAGGTCCACGACTGTGCACAGCTCCCGCACAAACTGCTTCGGCAATCCGCGGAAAAACTTGAGCGTGTGCAGGTACTCGCTGAGCATGTCGACGTCGCTCTTGCTGCGCGCCGCTTTCTTCTTGTTGAGCACCGACACATACTCGCGCTGCAGCTGCGTGTACGTCTGCTCGCGGTGCAGCGCACCGACCGGTGATGACGCTGACGCCGACGCTGTCGCCGATCCGCCCGATAGCTGCAGCTGCCGCCAGCGTAGCAGTGTCGACGTGTGCGCCGAGCTGCCAGCGCCAGCACCGCCAGACTGCCGCTCGTGCAGCAGTCCACCCGTGAGCTGCAGCCGCGAGAGAAACTCCTGTTGGTCGGCCTTGAGCATGATGTTGTAGTCCTTGCGCGTGATCTGCACGAGCTCGCAGCCCGTCTTGGCCACGATGGTCGCGGCGCGCGGGTCGTCGGTCAGCAGCGCGCGCTCACCAAAGTAGTCGCCCTTCGTGAGCTCGCAGACTGTGACCTCGATCTTCTCGCCGAGCACACGCTGCGCCACGCGCACCTCGACGACGCCCGAGAAGACGAGGTACATGGCGTCAGCGTCGTCGCCCTGACGGAAGACCACCTCGTGCGGGTGGAATGTCAGCAGTGTCATGCGCCGGCAAAGCAGATCGAGCTCCGCAGGCTGCAGCCGCTCAAAGTCGGTCGTGAGCTTGAGCTTGGTCATCTGGAACCACGCCTTGAGCGCCTGCAGGTCCATCTGCGAGCGGTTTTCACCAGGCTGCGCCAGCGCGTGGCGACACGACTCCTCAAGGAGCAGCGTACGTCCGTACATGGCACTGCCGCGCACGTCAAAACCTGACTCAATATCGCCGTCTTCGTCGTCGTCCTCGTCGTACTCGTAGTCGACGTCACCATCACCTCCACCACCGCCATTCTCATCGTCAGCTGCGGCAGTGTCTGCGTCATCGCCACCGCCTGTTTCAGCGTCGCTGTTGGCGGTTGTAGGGCGCCGTGTCTTGCGCCGCGGACGCTTCATGCCCTGGCTTCGAAGCAGCGATGTCTTCATCCAGTGCTCCATCACGCTCGATCGCTCCTCCACGCTGTCGCGTGCACCGCCGTTCGCGGACGACAGCGAGCGCTGCGTGTTCCAGTGCTTGGTCACGATTGCTGTCTTCACGAGGTCCTTGACGTCGCGACTCTTGAGCACATTCGCCAACGACACGCGTGTGCTCTCGGTGCCGCGACCAGCGGATGAGATCGACGTCCGCGACGTCTTGCGTAGCACGCGATTGAGGACGTCTCCCCATCGATCGGACGAAGATGCTGGGTCTTCATCTTGTTGATTGCTGGAGCCGACGGCCGCGTCGCCGCCAGCGTCGCTCTCTTGCCGCGATGTTGGGCGCGATGTCGCCGAGTCGTCTTTCATCGCCATCACGGAGCGCGCCAGTCGGTTCAGTCGCAAGTTCGACGGCGGTCGTCCCGACGACGGAGGCGTCACTGGATGCACTGGAGGGAAGACCACAGCCTCATTAGCGTCAGGAGCGGGCGAGACGCTCGTGGGGGCGGCGAGTGCGTTGCGGATCCGGTTTTGCGTGCTACTGAGCCGCTTGCCAGCGACAGCCGCAGACGCTGCGACCGCGAAGCCCGCATGCCGCGGCTGTGGATGTGGCTGTAGCTCTGGATGCAGGTTGTAGAGCGGCACGACATCGCTTCGCTTCCGTCTCCCCATCATTCAAATGCGTCGAGAAGAACCACACACGGAGCTCAACGTTGGTCATCTTGTTGTCTCGCCAAAAATGGCTTCATGTTTGGCGTTTTTGGTACAGTATCCGCGGGACGACGCTGTTAGGAACACGCTACCGGTTATACACCGATATATAACTGCGACATGTGGGATGCCCCACACGTCGGGCTTGCCACCCACGATGATGCGAGTGTCCAACGCGCATCATTGGACGCATCATCATCTGCGGCATCGCATCGTCATCACGCACCTGTCTGGCAGCCAGCGCCCAGCGGCGGCTGACGCGCCACAGTGGTCGCGCGGCATCAGCGAGCTGTCCCACGTCGCGCTTCGGGCGTCAACGGTGCGCTGATGATGATCGCGTCGCGGCGCGACCGCCCGAGTCTCTGGAGCCAGAAGAAGCGCATCGAGTTCTTGTGGGGCGCGCGCAGTCCAGAGGATGTGTCTGTGTCAGCCGGTGGGGCGTGATGACGCCTGCTGCCGCACTGCGCCGAAACACGGCGGGTAGGCAACCTGCAGCCGAGGCCAACGGGCCGACAAACGTTGGGCGGGAGAATGATGATCACATGGTTGGACCAAAGTCACTTCAACGTTGTATCGAGATGGGTACCAACCAGATTGGCCAAACGGCGCCGAATGTTGGTCCTTCGACGTGCAACCCAATTTGCCGGCCAGCTGGCCCGGTAAATTACCAGATTTGCCAGCATGCACAGGATTGATGCCAGCTGATTGGGTCAGACCTCCACCAATCAGGGGCGTCCACGACGGCCGTCGCATTTGGTCACCCGCTCCACCGTAGAGAACCCATCCCGCGCAGCAGCACAGATGTGTGTCAGCCTGGTGCCTCGGGGCCGGGGCCACGCGACGTGCGATGTCGCAAAGTATCCCAAGGCTGAGTGTACGAGCTGGGGTAGGGTTGTGACATCCCTCCTGGTCCCAAAGCTGCCGGCCGTACCTAGCGGAAACCAACTGAACCTCCCGTAAGCTTGTTGGTTTTCCAGAAACTTTTGCGGTGGTGACGAGGGTCGGCTGGCACCCACCCGTGTGGAATCAGGCGGTGGCGGTGTAGTTTACGCCACTTCAACGCGCGTAATTTACGGCCAATTTTTTCACCCACCCCACCCCCAGCACGTTGAACTTTCTCTCTCCGTCATTGTGGAAAAGACCAAGCGACCCCGCAGGCCAACGCTGCTTGTTTGCTTGTTGGGCGTGCTGCTGATCGAACTGGACACGTGCCGCCAACAAACAACCAACTTCCAACTCCCAACGCCAACACACCAACAACAGCGACTGACAGAGAGAGCGCCCGCCGTATTGGACAACGAGCGTGACGACAGGCAGGCGACATCCATCCCTCGCCATCGATCTCTCCCCTTCGCGCTCCCGCAGATCTCCCCCACAGACAGACACACAGACACACAGACACACAGCCAAGCACTCGCCATGGCGCTCAAGGAATCCCCGAGCGCCGTGCACTTGACGGCGGGCGCGCGGCGGCCCCGCGCCAACACGATCGGCGAAGAACAGCCCTCGCGGACGCTCGACAAGGCGCCGCTCTCGCGCGACTGCAGCTCGGGCTCATTTGTCACCAAGCTCTACAAGATGGTGGACACGGAGCCACCGACCATTGTGTCGTGGATTCGAGGTACGCTCGAGACATTGTGCATCGTGGAGAGACCAACACGTTGCTCACGTTGGTGACATTTTCTTGACAGGCGGCACCGCGTTTTGCATAGTCGACCCGAAAATGATGGCAGAGCACTGCTTGCCCAAGTATTTTCGGCATCGACGTTTCTCGAGTCTCATTCGACAGCTTAACTTCTACAGTTTTTACCGGGTTCAGGAAGGACAGTTGACGATTTACCAGCACTCCTATTTCCGAAAAGGACGACCGGATCTGCTCGTGCACATCAAGCGACGAGGAGCCGGCAAAGCAAAGGATCCGTGGTTCGACCCTCTTGCGCCTCCGACCCCGAAGCCGTCAGCCATGCCGTTGAACCTGAATGGACTGATGATGGCGCCGCAGATGGACATGTGCCAACCCATGGGCACGCCAAACCCGATGATTTGCTATTCACCGATGGCCAAGCCGCTTCCGAACTCGATCGACAACATGTCGCCCGCACTCAAGCCCATGATCACGCCCATGGCCCCGCCCGCAGTCGATCTCGGTGGCAGCAGCGGCATGCTCGACGGCAGCGAGAAGTATTTGGAGAACCAGCGATGGGACAACCAGTTGTTAGACATGAACATGTCGCGCGTGGGCATGAACTCGGTTCTGAAGGCAGAGCCGCAGGTGTACGCAGATTTCGTGAGCAGCCCGCTTTTGGGCGCCTCCAACATGTCCAAGTGCATGTCCAATTCCGTGGACATTGATATTCAAGACTTCCTTACAGACGACTGTTCGATTTTGGCCGAGAAGACTGGCAACAGTGCAGACGCTGATCGCATTGCGCCGTCGCATTGCCATCCGTCGGCGCCGACCAAGTGTGCGCTCGTGGCGCGCAACTGCCTCAAGTGGGAAAGCAAGGACTGCGAAGAGACGCCCGTGTTCGACCGCAGCCGACCCGACGGCCCGCAGACCGAGGCGGACGCGACGTTTGAGCAGGAGCTGCTGTTGGATCTAGCCAACGTGGAGCCCGGCGCGTGGGAGATGCCGCTGTCGCCGCTGAATGACGAGGAAGATGTGATGCCGTGGCTGGACTTGTGCTTCTAGGACGTGCGTGGCTCGGACTGTCGCCATATCGTATTTATGACGCGTCGGCCCTGTGAGGCGCCTCTGCCATGACGGAGGAGGCTTCGCGCTACGACCGAGTTTTTTTGGTTCGGCATGAGATCTTTTGGCAATTCAATTGTAGGATGTAGAGTAAGTAGAGCGTAGAAGAGAGACCACCGATAAAATCCCTCAACCGTCCTCTTTCCTTGCAATCCATTTTTCAACATCCGAAACCTAAATATTGGGAAAGATACCGGTATCTCACTGGTATCTTGGCGCTTCCAGTGAGCCTGAGACCCCCAGAGGAGCTACATTGTATGTAACCTGCATGTCGACGATGGCGTCCACCTCGTCATCGTCGCCGTCTTCTTCTTCTTCTTCCTCGCTGCGCTCGCTGCTGGTGCTGGGCGTCGTCTTCCACGCCATCTACGTGCTCAGCATCTTCGACATCTACTTCACGTCGCCCGTCGTGCCGCACGTCGAGTCGCTCGCGTATGCGTCCTCTTCGTCCTCCTCCTCCTCCTCGCGCCGTCCCCCCGCGAAGCGCGTCGTCGTCTTCGTGGCCGACGGCTGCCGCGCCGACAAGTTCTTTGAGCGCAACGCCTCGTCCCCAGAGACGCAGCAGCAGATCGAGACACAGCAGCAGCAGCAGCAGCAGCAGCGCGTGTCGTTCTTGCGCGACGTCGTGGCGCAGCGCGGCGCGTGGGGCGTCTCGCACACGCGCGTGCCGACCGAGTCGCGGCCGGGGCACGTGGCGCTGTTCGCGGGCATGTACGAGGACGTGAGCGCCGTGACCAAGGGCTGGCAGGACAACCCCGTGGACTTTGACTCGGTGTTCAACCAGAGCCGCCACGCGTGGCTGCTCGGGAGCCCCGACATCGTGCCCATGTTTGCGCGGCGCGTGCCGCAGGCCACCGCGCGCTTCTACTCGCACGCCGAGGAGGACTTTGCCGCCAAGGACGCGTCGCAGCTCGACGTGTGGGTCTACGACCGCCTGCGCGCGCTGCTGCACGACGAGGCGCCCCAGAACGCGACGCTCGACGCGCAGCTGCGGCGCGACGACGGCGGCGTCGTCATCTTCTGCCACTTTCTCGGCATCGACACGAACGGCCACGCGCACCGACCGGCGTCGCGCGACTACGAGCACAACATCGCGCTGGTCGACGAGCTCGTCGAGCGCATCCACGCGCTCGTCGAAGACTTTTACGACCACGACGGCGCGACCGCGTACGTCTTCACGGCGGACCACGGCATGAGCAACAAGGGCGCGCACGGCGACGGCGATCCCGCCAACACGCGCACGCCGCTCGTGGTCTGGGGCGCCGGCGTCGCGCCGCCAACGCGCATCGCTGCCGCCGACGACGGGGCGCCGCCGACGGCGTTCACGCTCGATCTCCCGACGCAGTCGCGCGCCGACGTCGAGGCGCAGCTCGCCGCACAGCAGGCGCAAGAGGCCGCGGCGCTGCGCGATTGGGGACTCGCGCACCTCGTTCGCCGCGACGTCATGCAGGCGGACGTCGCGCCGCTGATCAGCGCGCTGCTCGGACTCCCGTACCCGCGCAACTCGGTCGGCGTGCTGCCGTTCACGTACCTCGAGCGAGGCGCGTACCGCGCGCACGCCGTGCTCTCGAACGCGCAGCAACTGCGGCTGCACGCGCTGCGCAAGGCGAGCGAAAAGCAGGCGCGCACGCTCGTAGGCTTCCGACCGTACGCGCCGTTCCGCGACGACGTCCCACGGCTGCAGCACGAGATGGAGCTCGCGTGGCGCGCGGTCGTCGACGCGCACGAGGACGACGACAACCAGAAGAAAGAGAACGCGTCGGCGCAGGTGGAGCGACTGGCGCAGGAGATGATCGCGATCTGCCTCGACACGCTCGTCTACTTTCAGCGCTACGACTGGTTCTTTCTGCTCAGCGTCATCGTGCTCGGGTACGTTGGCTGGATCGCTCTTGTCGCACTCGCGTACGTCTCCTCGTCCCCTTCGGCTCAGCTTCGTCGTCGTCCTTCTCGTTGACCAATACGGTGCTCAAGCCGTGTCGCTCGCTGTCGTTCGCGATGCCGGCGTTCGCGACTGCGCTCTTCCTGCTGCTCGAGCACTCGCCGTGGTCCTACTTCGTCTACGTCGCGTTCGTGCTCGTCTTCTGGCGTGCCGTGCTGCACCACCGCGCCGTGCTTCGCGACGCGCTGGCGCCGCTGTACGGGTCTCCGTCCTCGCGTCGCCGTGCGCTGCTCCTGCTGCTCTGGATCGTCGTGAGCCTCGAGCTCGTCGTCGTCGGGTACCACCGTCGCTGGATCTTCAGCGTCGTCTTCGCGCTGCTCGCGCTGTGGCCGGTGGTCGCGGCGTCCGGTGGCGGCGTGCGGCATCGGGCGCTCGTGCTGCGCTGGGTCGCGTCGTGCCTCGTGCTCGCCGTCTTCCCGTGCCTCCCGACCGAGTACGGAGACCATACGCTGCTCGTGGAGCTCGGTGGCGTCGTGCTCGCGCTGCTGCTCGTGATATCGTCCATCCAAACGCCCGCGAGTGCCGCGGCTCCGTGGCTGCCGCAGCTTCGCTGGCTGCTGCTGCCGCTCGCGCTGTCACTCGCGACGCTGCACTGGACGATGAGCGCGCTCGCGGCGAAACGCAAGCCCGCGCTCTGGCTCACGCTCGCCAACTGGACGCTCGCGCTGCTGCCGATCGCGTGGCTCGCTGTGCGCATGCGGTGCTCGTCGGCGGCGCTGCTGACGCCGCGTTTGCGGCTCGCGGCGGTCGCGGCGGCACTCGCGCCGCCGTACATTCTGCTCAGCATCTCGTACGAGGTGCTGTTCTACGCGGCACTGTGCGCCGTGCTGCTCTGCTGGGTCGCGCTGGAGGAAGAAGAAGCAGCAGAGGAGCAAGAGCAAGAGACATCCAGCGACGCGAGTGCTGTGCGCCGCGCGTTCTTCTTTCTGGTGCTCATCAAGATCGCGTTCTTTGGCACCGGCAACGTCGCGAGCATGAGCTCGTTCGAGATCTCGTCGACGTATCGCTTCGTGACCGTGTTCTCGCCGTTCCTCATGGGCGCGTTGCTCGTGGTCAAGATCCTCATCCCGTTTCTCGTCGTCGCCGTCGCGTTCCACGCGCTCGTTGTCGCGTCCTCTGGTCGCCCCAACAAGGATCACAGGAAGAAGGAGGCGGCGGTGGCGTCATCGTCGTCTCCTGCACGCTACTTTCTGCTGGTGGTCGCCATGTCGGATCTGTTGGCGCTCCAGTTTTTGTTTCTCGTGCGCAACGAAGGCAGCTGGAAGGAAATTGGCAACTCCATCTCCATGTTCGGCATCGTCAACGCGCAGATTGTGTTTGTGCCGCTGCTGTTTCTGCTCGCGAGTGCGCTGGCGCCGAAGCGCGTGACGACGGAGGACGGTGCGTTCAAAGTCAAACGAGTCTGAAGTCTTCTGTAGCGACGGACAGCATTATCAACGCAATAGAGAGAAGCAATACACGTCTAGACAAGTCGTATTCGAGTCACAGACATGCACACAAAGAGACAGACAGATTGATAGATACAAAGAGAGAGAGGTATGCAGACCGCTATAGAACTAGTTCACTGAGGCCACATACAGGTAGAAATGGTTTAATCTCCAGGTCGAGTTGAAGTATCAAACATTAACACGGAGACAGCACATTGCGTGAGCTTTCTCTCATTCTCTCTCTCTCTCTCTCGAGTCATAGCACTCGCTGTGACGTCTAGCTCAGTTGCAACTGGCAATTTCCCATTCACACACTACACACGCTGCACAGATCCAAGTTGCAATACACTCTTCTTCTTCACATTTTTTTCTTCATATTTTAAACTGAATTCGTCCGACTCGAGTCCCTTACGCGAGCTTGACGCGGTAGTACTCCTCGGGCGAGATGTGCTTGGCGCCGCCGTAGTAGTCAAAGAGCACCATGGTCTCGATGGCCATCTGATAGGCCTGGAAGCCATGGCCTTCGGGCCACGCAGCCATCTGCGGGTGGCGCGAGAAAAGCGCCTTGAGCGCGAACGCCTCTTTCTCCTTGGGGACGGGCGCGACGCGGCCGACGATCGTGATCTTCATGCACGTCGGGTCCTCCACGTCCATGCCGTTGCACGCGCTGGCGCCCTCCTGGATCTGGGAGATGCTCAGCGTGGCGCGCGGGTCGGCGGCGAGGTCCGGGACTGCACACGGAGAGATGGACAGGTCAGCACACGTGGACGCACATGCAAGGCATCGACACAAGAGCCTGGGAGCACGCACCGACGCTGTCCCACTTGGTGAGGTAGAAGAAGATCTCGCCCGTCGAGTTCTGGGGCGCGAGGCCAATGCCATCTACAATCAATCCATCGTGTGTGAGCGATGGAGATGATGCTGAAGGAGAAACAGATCGCACGCACCGCTGAAGGACACGACGTTGCCGTACGGGATGCCGTCAAAGGCCTTGGAGCGCGTGGCGAGCGTGCCCCACTCGTTCAGGTGCACGAGCTCACGCGCATGCACAGCGGGCGTGCTGGGCTTGGCGCGCTCGTCCGGCACGCGCACCGCGAGCTCGAGCGAGGTCCACACGAGGCGCGCGTCACAGACGCAGGCGGTCAGCGCGATGACGGCGGCGAGCAGCGTCGCGGCGAGCACAGAGGAGGACGTGGTGCGCATGGCGGAGACAGTCGGGAAGTGGTGCTCCGAGGCGTTGACTGGACCGACGGATTGTGGTGGTTCTAGACGCTGCAGTGCGCCGCAGAGAAGGAGGAGAAGGCGGAGGAGCGGCTCCGTTGGTTGGCTCCATTGATCTTCAAGCGCCGACCGTGATGTACATGCGGCCACCATGTCACTCGGTCGGTGGGGGATTAATCCAATGGGAACCCGCGTGGCCACTGTGTGGACCAATCGCAGTCGCCCAATAGTGACACTGCGTGCTTCCATCCAATCTTCGAACTGTGGCCACGCGCTGGCAGGAGGTGGCTCCACTCGGATGAGTGTGTCGGGGGTGTGATGAGTGTTGGCGAGTGGCCACACGAAACACGCAATGAACCAGTCTCCCTCCCAATCCGCAACCACGGCGCAACCTCCACAATTCCCTGATTGTCCGATCCAGACCACAGAACACCTCTTGCCTGCAACTCGCCTTGTTCGTTTACGCGTCCGCTCATTCGCGCCTTTCACAATCCGTCCGTCCATCCGTCCATCATTCAACGCGGCCGCCAACGCCGTGATGACGATGGGAGCCACCAGCATGCGCCCGCAGGTGCTCGCGTTCTATCGCGACGCCCTGCGCGCGGCACGAGCGTTCCCGGACCGCAGCGTTGGCCGCAAGCTGCAGTTCAACGTGCGCGAGGCGCTGCGGCTGCGGCGCCACGAGCGCGACGCGGCCGCCATCGCGCGCCACCTGGCGGACGGCGCCGTCGCGCTGCGCGTCGTGGCGCTGCTGCAGCACGAGCACGCGCTGCTCGCGGCGATCACGCGCAAGCCCGCCGCGTCGCCGCCTGCCGCTGGCTGAGGGACGCCGCTTGCCAATGGGTGGGCGACCGACGGAGGACGTGGATGGCTCCAAGGAGGAGGAGGAGGAGTCACTGCACGACGCACGCGCGGCTCTTGCGCAGCAGCTCCTGCTTCTCGGCCTCGAGCACGCGCAGACGCTTCTGGAGCTGCTCGCGCTCGTTCGCGTCCGCCGCCATGCGCTGCTTGAGCAGCTATTATGTATACACAGAGAGTGAATGAGTGAGAGACGCCTTCGATGACGGCCGACCACGACAACAACAGCGACGGATCTGTTGCGTCCTCCACTGACCTCGATCGCCTGTTCAGTCGCTGCGCTTTGCTGCCGCCATCGATCAAGCGTCTGCTGCTTCTCCTGCAACTCGGTCGCGAGCTGCGCCGTCGCACTCGCCGCCTGCGCCTTCTCGTCTTCGAGCCGCTTCACTTGAGCCGCCAGGCGCTCGCGCTCGAGCTCGACGTCCTTGCTCAGCGCTGCGCGCTGAAGCTCCAGTCGCTCCGCTTCGAGCTCGAGCAGCTCCCTCGCACGCTGCTGCTCGCTTTCAGCGCGCGTGAGCTCGCGCCGACAGCGCTCCTGCTCCTCCTGCAGCCGCTGCTGCTGCTCTGCGAGTCGCTCGGTCTCTCGGTCGGCGTCGCGCGTCGCGGTCGCGTGGGCTGCGTGCTCGGCCGCGACCGCCGCCTCTTTCGCGGCCTGCGCCGCTGCGGCGGCAGCCTCCGTCACAGCCTTGAACGCGTCGCTGTTGAGCTCGACCGCGGCCACCGCCTTGGGCTCTGCCCGGGGCGTCGTCCTCTGCGGCTCTTCCTCCTTTGCGTCTTGCTTGACGCGACCGTCGAGCAGACAAATGCGTAGCGCAGACGTACTCACGTGAGCCACCAACTCCTCTGTCACCAGCACGCGCACGACGGTCGTGTGGTCCACGGGCTGCACGTAGCTCTCGGTCGCGGGCGAGAACTGGTACTGCACGCGCAGGTCACGAGCAGCGCCGCTGGTGACCCCCAGGAGCTCCATGTGCACGCGCAGCGCCACCCAGCGCCCGAGTAACGAGAGCAGCGCGGCGACGTGCACGCTTTGCTGGTCGTTCTCCCCGTCCTCGTGGTGGTCGTCGTCCTGTGGCTGGCACGCGAGATCCTCTTGCGCCACCGAGATGTGAACCAGCAGTCGAGCGAGCACGTCGTCCGTCGTCGTCGTCGTCGTCGTCGTCTGTTGAGGCTGTAGCGCTTGATGCAGCGGGTTGCGCAGCACGGCGACGGTCGTCTCAATGTCCAATCTGCATCCACCTCAGTGAGTCCATCCATCCATCCACGACAACAGCCAGAGATGGCTACACTATGGACACTACGTTACACTGCACCGTCAATTGAGTCATAACATACAGGTGGCGCAGCGGTCGAAGGAAGAGCGTCGCCATGCCGAGCACAGCCGACGGCAACGGAGGCGACGTCATGTGATGCGACCGGTCGTTCCAACACAACACACACGACGCCAACTGTTGGTGTTGGTGTGTTGGAATTGAAAAAAAAAAAAAGATCAAAAGAAATTCCAACGAAACGGCGCCACTCGGATCTCTCTCTCTTCCAGTGAATACATTATACGTCGTATATGCAGCAGAACTATCGCGATGTCGGCGTGTTCGTGAAGGAGAAGGACCGCGCGAACGCACCAAACGTCGTCGAGTGCACGCGCCGCCGTGTGCCGCCCGCGCCGCCGTTGACAAGATACGGTGGCGGCAGCAGCGGCGCGTCGGCGCCAGCGTCGGTCGCGGCCATCGTCGTCTTGGCGTTCATCGTTGGAGTCGCGGGCTGCTCGTCCGCCAGTGCAGCGCCGACGGGAAGAAACGCGGTGCCTGGCACGCGAAGCTGCCGCCCGTCGCTCGAGCGGATGCGCCACTCAAACTTGTCGACCTTGCCAGGCGTGTCCTTGGCGTGCACGAGCGCCGCCTTCTCGAACGGCGACACAGAGACGAACGCAGGCTTCGCGACTGGCGCGGGGGCCACTGGCGTCAGGAACGGCTGACTCGACGGTGTCGAAAGCGTGCGTCGAAGCGGCGTGACGGGGGACGAGCTGGTGGCCTCGATCGAGCAGCTTCGAGTCAGCAACGGCAGTGGCGTCGGCGCGCTCGTGCTAGTGCTGATTGTCGTCATGGAGCATCGAGGGCGGCGGCGCTGCGGCGTCCGCCGACGCGACGGCGTGGCAAACTCTGGCGCTGGCGCGTCAGTTGCCGCCGATGCGGGCGCTGGTGACCAAAGCGAGACACTCGATCGCTTCTTTGCCCCGACCGTGCTATCGCCCGTTAGCTTCGTCTGTGGGGACGCATTCTCGTCGTTCAGCCCGGTCGAAGGATCCGTGGTCGTCGTCGATGCAAACGAGAAGCGGCCGACGCGTTCGTTGCCAAACGTTCGTCGGAGTGCGCGTCGCTTTCGTGGCGTCGGACTCGCGCAGTCGATATACTTGGGCGGCAGCGTCGCCGCGATCGCAGTCGCGTGAGACGTGGCAGCGCCACAGCCGTCGTCCCAACGCTGCGTGGGCACCACGAATGGCGCCGACTGCGCAGCGAGCGCACAGAGCAGACCGCTGCCAGAGCCAGTCGTTCGCGACGGCGGTGGCGCGTCGAACAGCAGCGCGTTAGGGTGTGCGATACTGTGGGAACTGGTGGTGCCGTCCATGTCGAGCGTCCACGCGCTCGGGCGAAAGAGATCGACGTCGAGATCCGCCATCTCGACGTCGTCCACATCCGAGAGCTCGAGGTCGTCGAATGTGTCGCAGCGCGCGCGCGGGTGGTCGCCAGCGAGATCGCAGCCGTCGGACGCCGACGGAAGCGAGGCGTCGATGCCCAATACGCTCATGGAGGACGGGGAGGAGGAGGAGGAGGGGCACGCGCTGCTGCGGCGAGCGTGACGACCTGGCGACGACAGCATCGACATCATCGTCAGCACTGGAGACGCCGCCGAGTCAGTTGTCCCCGCCACCATTCTGGTGCGTCCGATCTGACCCGCCAAAAGTGGAAAAAGTGGCGGGGCAGATCCCCGCCATCGACTGAGACTCCCTCTAAAGAAGAACGTATATATACGTTGTGACAATCGACGAAACTTATCTGTTGTCTAATAAGATGGAGGTTTGTGTTGTATTAGTGCTTATGTCGAGGTTGTTGTCCCGGGTTCCAGCGTCAGATCTGAGTATTCCTTGTGTCTTGAAGTCGACGCTGTGATTTGATTTCGAGAGAGCGAGAGGGGGAGTGAAATAGTGTGTCCCACCTCACTCGCCGGATTGTCCAGTTGTCGACACGTTGTGAGATCGCACATGGCGCGACGGCAGCAGCAACCTGTGAAACTGGATGGCGAAGCTGACAGCCACATCCTGTGGCCGAATGCGATTCGCCTTGTGGCGCGTTGGGATTCCAACAGCCGATAGTTCAGTTAAACTGATGCGGATAGCGGCGCGAATGGCTCGCGTTACGATTGGACGAAAGCCAGTTCCGCAAACGACACTGCTGTTGCATTCCCAACTTGGCAATGGCGCACACAAACGAGACCCGTGTGTGACCGACCCGAACGACTCCAGCACGCACTCACACACAGGAGCCAAACTCGATTGTCTCTCCGACCGCCCGACCATCGTGGCGACAGTCGCGGAGAACGCGAGCGGGGCAACGAACGACGGAGCGAGCGAGCTCGGGCGCGTGATTCGCCTCGGATCCCAGCGCCTTAGTCTGTCAGTCGGTCGGTCGTGTTTGTTTGCTGCGGACTCGCTGGCAGTCAGTCACCTCGGTCTGGCCACTCGGCGATTGCCACTGCCATCGGCGACGGCACTGAACCGCGCATATTCGTCCGTCCGTCGACTAAGAACCAGACAGGAGGAACCCAACCGAACCCGAACTGAAAGGGACCGAACGGGAGACCCGAACGGAACGCAACCGAACCGAACGACCGTGACGTGTCGCCAACGAGACTATACTAGGCCACCTCCTCACCTCCTCCTCCTCCTCCTTCGTGAAGAAGACATGGACTTTGCGCTGGATCTACCCAAGCTCAGTCTGCATCTCGGCGGCACCAGTGGCGCGTCCTCGTCGTCGCAGCCCAAGTTCCTCGAGCCGCTCGAGCCGCCCACGTATCCGTTCACGGCGCCGACGTGGAGTCTGCCGCACAAGCCACGCGCCGTTGCGCTGCTCGACGTCTACAAGAACCACGAGCTGCTCACCACTGTACGTGACCTCATCTCGCCCGTGGATGGGGATGTCGCCATGATTCCTGACAGTGGTGGATGGATGCATGAATGAAATGGCTGGGCATTTGTGCAGTACACGGTCGATCAGAAGGCGGTGTACCTCATCGGACGCAACGCTGTCGTGTGTGATATCGTGCTGAGCCACTGCTCCATCTCGCGACTGCACGCTGCGATCATCCACCACACGTCGGGCGCCGCGTACCTCGTGGACCTCGGTTCGTGCCACGGCACGTTCGTCGACGATGTGCCGCTGCGCGCGCTGCAGCCGACGCTGCTGCTCAACGGATCCGTGCTCAAGTTTGGCGCATCGTCCCGCTCCTACACGTTCAAGGTATGATCGATCGACCGATGCTCTTCGCAACGTGACGCTTCCGGTCAAATTGACGTGTCTCGTGCCGCAGTCCTTCGAGTCGCGTGTGCAGATTGACGAGATGCTGCAGGCGCGGATAGGACTGGAACCTGAGGAGATGGAGCTCGAGCACAACACAATGATGAACAAGGCGCTGTCCTACCGCCTCGGGTTCTCCATCCCGCTGTCCCACAAGACGATTGACGCCGAAGGAGACGACCCCATGGCGCTGTGTCCGCCCCGCCAGATCGAAGAGCCGAGCTCGGCTGCCGCGCTCATCCGCCGCACGCAGTCCGAGGACAACACGATCGCGGCTGCCGTGCTGCCAGGACCGGCGCCGCTCTTCATGCTCGGTCAGTTTGAACCCGGGCGCAAGCGCTCGCGCACACAGTCGGCAGGTCTGCCCACGCAGAACGGGACGCTTCTCAGCGGTGGTGCCGGCGCCAATGGTAGCCACGCGATCGATGAGGAAAATGAAGAGGACATGGAGGACGAAGGACGCACGTCGAGTGCCGATATCCGCGCAGTGTTGGGCGGTGAGGCGACGCCCGGCGTGATCCCCAAGCGCGTGCACTTTACTGACCGCTCGCCCGAGACGATCCCCAATTACTTTGCGCTCGACCTGTCGACCGAAGACGAGGACGAGAGCAACGGCAGCAGCAGCAGCAGTGGAGCACCCTCGGAGCGCGACGCGATGGCCGGCGCCATGACGTGTCGGCGGGAAGACGTCGACTTCGACTTGAGCGCGCTGCACGCGGCGTCGACGGCGGCGGACGACGCCGAAGACCTCGTCGTGGAGCCGTGAACGTGTAGTTAGTGGTCGCGTCTGTCGAGCGCACCTGTTTGTCCGTGAAAGATCGCAAGAGATGCTGTAGATAATTTATCCCACGTCCACGTGGCTGGGCACAAGATGATGAATGAACGCATGTCCCCCAACGCATGGAAGACAAGAAGAGAAGAGCAGCGCTCGCCGTTGCCATGAAAACGAGTGTGTATGAATGGGTATAAACACGTTGTCTTTCCACCCTGGGGGGCGACTTAACTGTAGCTTTTTTAAAAAAAAATGCAGCGCGGTCGAGCGTCTGAGAGGCGCAGAACACGTCGACCGCAAATGACCGACCGAGCAGCGAGTCGTCGTCATTCACTTATGGGGCAGCACCCGCTGGAGACTCGTACATCTGATAGTTGGAGTGAGATCGGCCTCGCGTTCGGCTCAGGTTGCGAGCACGTGCACTGCCCGGCGTGCGCGCACTTCGGCGCGACTGGCGATCGCGGCGCACACGTGCCCGCTCCTCTTCAGCTTCCTTCTTGGTGCAGATCATGCCGTTCTTGCGCGAGTCAACGCCGATGAGAAGCAGGAACAGGAGCACGATGCAGCCGCAGAGAGCGTACAGGTAGACGTACTCGCGGTTCGGACGCTCGGCCGAGTGCACTCGCAGATAGAGCGACCAGAGCGGTAGCAAAAAGAAGAGCACGTAGTAGCCCGTGGTGTAGATCATGCGCGGCTTGGTCGTGAAGAGACCAACGCAAGTGAGCCACAGAACCGAAGATGTGCCGAGACCAAGGAAGAAATACGTGAGCAATCCAACGATCTGCAGCATCAGATACTCTGCGTCATCCGTCCACGTTCGCGTCTGCACGTTCATTCCCATGATCGCCACGAGCACAAGCGTAGGCAGCAACGTCGCCATCAAGATGCGACGGTGATCGACACGATCGATGAAGAAGAACGAGAAGAGAGCACCGAGGAACTGCAACGACACGCAGTTGATGAACATGTACTGCCCCGACGTGAAGTTGCGGAAAGCCAGCGACATGTACATGTTCAACGGACCGAAGACCATAGCTGACAGGAGCATCGACGCCAGACCGACAAAGAACTTCAGCATCGTACCCGGTCCATCATCTTGTGTCGCTTCTTCCGCACGAACTGCCTTCACCTCCTCCTGCACACCCTCCTTACGACGAAGAACAGCAAGGCAGCGCTCCAGAGATTCGAGGCCTTCGCGAGTGTACACCCAGTACGGACTCTCCGGGAAAATGTAAACAGCTGGAGTCACAACGGACAAGATAATTGTCGCGACAAAAATCTGCCACACCCAGCCAATCGAGCTGTTCGAGGTCGAGAACCAGGCACCAGCCAAGGTTCCGATGGTGAAACCAAGACCGAGCAGAAGAAGCGCCTTGCCACGCATGTCAGGCGTTGAAACTTCGTAGATGTACATGGCGATAGTCGGCAAGAGGATGCCAACAGCACATGCAAGAAGACCCACTCCTGGGAACAGGAATCCCTCACCCCAGTCCTGAACGGCACTGAGCGACACCATACCGAGAATCGACAAGAGACCACCAGCGACGATCGACAGGCGGCGACCGATAAAGAAGTTCAAAACGCCAACGAGCATCGTACCCGCAGCAGCAGCCAGATAGAAGACATACGTGATGGTTCCATCGCCGGCTTTTCCCTTGAGGAGGTTGTACGACGCCACAAAACCGATGAAGTCGGGGGACGTCTCAAGCGTTGAGAAAACGTAAAAGATCCAGCCACAGCCAATTCCTCCGAGCATTCCCATGAACGCTGCCAGAGAGAAAGCGTACTGAGATGAGGCAGACACCACCTCTGAGAAGCCCTTGTTGTACATCATTCGAGTCTGAATGACGTTCAAGAAAGGAATGCCAGACATGATGAACAGCGGTACAATCATGGCCGTGCAGAAAATGAAGTCGAAGAAGAAGGCGAGTTCTCGGAAGAAACCAACGTTCGTGACCGACGAGTTCTGGAAGCTCCACATTCGCGCCATCTCGTTGATGCCGTACAGAGCACCCATGTACCCGAAGAAAATCGAGAAGCACGAACGAGCATCAGCACCGAACGCATAATGCGCAAGAAGGAAATACGTGACAATGGCGATGATTACGCCAGCGAGGTAGATTGCAGCACGGAAAGACGGTCGCATGCTTCCAGTCACAGTGAACGAGCCCAACACACCAAGGATGAGGACGGTCACGACTGCAGCACCAACAACGAGACCGAACGTCATGCTGTTCCAGCGCAATGTGACAACATACCACGTCAGCAAAAAGTGACGACTTTCGCGAAGAAGAACCGTGAAACGAGCAATCGGCTTCGAGTTGTGGAACAGACTGAGCTCCGATTTCCACCAGGAGATCCATCCGCCAACCATAGCAGTATCTTGATCTTTGTAATCTTCAGTCGCATACATCCACTTCGTCCACGCTCCGATGTCTGCCTTCGTCTTCTCCCAATCCAGACCATCCGTGTTGAAGAGGAATGGCGAGAGAATCCACAGCACAGCAATGAACCAAATCGCAAACGTCTGCACACCGAATCCTTGAGACGTTTGACAGAAGAGGAAGTACGTGGACTGGTTGTCCGTCGGATCTTCATCACAAATATGGAATTCGCCAAATGTGAGATACACGAGACAGAGCCCAACCAGTTCAAATGCCTTGCGGTAGTGACTTGACGCGTACGCCTTGTACAACAGTACGAATGTCTCACGAGTAATCTTGAAACCACGACCCGTTGCCTTGTACTGCGCCTCACCGTGAAGAAGGTTGTTGTCAAAGTAGTGCATTGTTGTGCCAACCTGGAAAATGAAGAAAGCGGGACCCAACGTCACAATCATTTCCACAAGACGAACAAAGCCTCGACGAAGACCCATTTCACCAAAGTAGACAGCAATCAATGGCAGCGAGAGGAACAGACCAGCCTGGATGTAGAACTGAGTGTTGATGACAGCGTCAGCATCGTTGAACACACGCTTGTCGAACTTCAACTGAGTGTTGGCCTTGATCACATCCACCTTGTCCATGTTAATGATAACATCGCGTTGCACGCCAGCGAGAGCGATGTACACCTTGCTGTACATGTACACGAATGTGGTCACAATCGTCATCCACGTCGCGAAGTAGAAACCGGTGTGCGAGTAGTACATCGAGTTGAGACGGAAAAAGTCCATAAACTGGCCCATACGATGAGCTTCACGCGACAGAGACGTTTCACCAGCACCGTTCGCAAGCTTTCCTTCGAACATTGAGATCTGAGAAAGCGCGACATCACGACCCTTGCCACACTGCATGAACTCAACATGGGTGACAACGCCACCACGCAAAGTGCAGTTGAAGCCGGCGAACACATCTTCAGACAAGTTGATACCTTTGCTTGCCTTCGACAAACCACCCCGAGTAATGGAGAGAATCTTGTCAAAGACATCTGGGTGACCATAATGCATTCGGCAGTACAACGGGTTCGCAAGCACGCGTTGAGACAACGTCACGAACACAAGTTCTTGCCAGGTCTTGAACTTCGCGAGGGACGACGCGTTACCGGTGAAAATATGCTCTCGCATACCGATAATCTGGACAGGCTTGCCCGAGGGATGCATCTCTGCGGTGCGCAGCAGCTGCGGCATCTTCAGACATTCTTCGAAGTAATGCTCTTGGTTCATATCAATCGTCTGGATGAATTCACCACGAGTGAACTGAAGAGCGTTGTTCTGGTTCTCCGGCTTACCCTCTCCGAGAATCGGGTCACCCGGCAGCTGATAGCGATACACTTCCACGATTTCACCCTCCTCGCTCTTGATTAGCACAGTGTCAAACATGTTCTCGCCGTTTTGGGTTGGGATGGCATCGACGTACGCAACACGCAAGTTGGGATGCTCACGCAGCAAGTAGTCGATGTCGTCAGCTTGAGGCTTGTTCTCCTTGCGATGCTTACCGTACACCTGACATGCGCAGATGTACGAGAACTTCAAGCGAACCATATCTTGCAATTGGATTTGCTTCTGCTCGGCAGTGCGGTTGGGGCTAGAGCCGATCTCAAGCCAGTGGAGGATCTTGATCGCATCTTCGTACATCATCATGCCTTGCACGGTTCGAGCGAGAGTCTGACCTCGGTAAGACGCCCAGAGACGGATTTCTTGCGGGAACTGCTTCTGTGCTTCCTCAGCAGTGCTAACATCCATACGCTCCAAGAAGTTCTCCCACTCTTCCGGGTGGATCTTGCTCAAGTACTTCAGAATCGTCAAGTTCTTGCCATCTTCCTCAACCTTTTGGAAAATCGGGTGGTTCACGAGAGGGTCATTGAGCTCCTTGAGCGAGAAGAGGACAGTCTCAGCGTAGAAAGGAGTCACGACAGAGAAAGATCGCATCTCCTTAATGGCACGAAGCTGCGGAATATCCATGACAAGCGACTTCATGAAAAATCCGAGTCGACGCTGAGCTTCACCACATCGAGGCATCGCCTCCGAGCGCTCCAGTGAGAGCAACAAGCACGCCCGAGTGGCCGCACCCATAGCAGTGTCACTGAAATACAAGTTAACCAGTCCTCGGGAGGCATACAGGTATCCATTGGCAGGCGAGCAGAACTTCGTGTTCGCAAACTTGCGTTGAAGTGCAGGATCTGCACAGAACGACTGCATCGACGCCAGGAAGGCTTCCATCTTCGTCACGAAGTTTCGAATGACACCGAGGTTGTGCACACGAACGTTCGATAGGTGCTGGGATTGCACTTCAGGGTCATCCAAGTCGAGGATAGCCTCCAACAGCTCAACCGCGCCAGCGCGAAGACGGGGAAGCTCTTGAATGTTGAATGACTTCATGAAACCACCGGAGCTGGCAATCTCCTCAACAAGATGGAACCCATCCAGAACATCAGCATCGTCCGTGCCGAACAACGCGCTGAGAACAAAAGAGCTTGCAGTGTAGAAGCTTCGGATGGCCGAAAGACAATCACCCTCAACAAGACTGACTCGAAGTTGAGACTCACCCTTGCCCTCCTTCGACGTGCGCAATGCCAACTCCAGTGCTTCGGCCAGTTTGCCAGCAGACAAGAAGACAGGCTCAAACACTTCACCGTTGCTGCGGATGTCGTACTGGAGAATTGCAGCTTCCTTGTCATCCAAGAGATCACACTGACGGAACCAGTTCACGATCTCGTTCCAAACAACAACGAAGCGAAGCATCATCTGAGACTCATACGCCGCTGCAAGAGCACTCGCACGGGAGTTATCAGTGCTCGAGTTACCCGCATCACTAGCTCGAGCAAGACTGGTCACAATCTTCTGGTCAAACAACTGCGGCGCAACTCGGAAAGCCTTTGTCATCTCCTTCACACCACGAATTTCTCCGGTCTTCATAAGCATGCCCATGAAGGCACCAAGAAGAGCTTGGAAAATGGTGAAATAAATCTGCGTGTCATAGTTGAAGATGAAGATAACTGGGAGCCACAGCGAGAAAATGACGCCCATGTTGTGGAACGAGATGATCGAGCTGTGATAGCGACTGCTGAGATCCATGTCGTAGATCGCTAGCGACGGCAACATAAGAGGTCGAACGAGGATGAAGTAGGAAACAACTGCTTTGGTACCCCAGAGAATCAGCCAGAAGAGAATGTAACGAATCTGGAACGAGAACGGAGGCGTCATGTGACGACCAACGTAGCAGCTCGACCCTTCGCGCACAAACTTGGCCGCAAACGTGCCAGCAATGAGCTGAGGAGAGAACGCTTGCACAAGCAACACCAAAAGACCAGGGAGCAAAAATGCACCCGCCATCGGGTAGAACTTGCCTAGCAGTTCAGTGTCACGCTTCTCGTTCATTGGGACATAGATCATCCAAGCAAAAAGCCCGGCAAAACCACCGTTCCAGAAGAGACGCATGACCAACGCTGATCCGTACGTAAATGATCTTGACGATGACGCCTTCGCCTCCTTCGCGATTAGCAAATGCCATCCATGAGCCACTTCCAATACGCACTTGAAAAAACCAAGTAGCGCTTGCGACAGCACAATCGAGACAACAGCGAGCTTGAGGTCGCGCTTCGTGTACGGAAACACGACCTCACCGATTTTATCAAACTGACCAAATCCAGTCTGACCACCATTGGGCGAGATCGTCGCAGCGAACGCCAACACGATCAGCAGCACCAA
This sequence comes from Pythium insidiosum, assembly GCA_022836835.1. Lineage (NCBI taxonomy): Eukaryota > Oomycota > Peronosporomycetes > Pythiales > Pythiaceae > Pythium > Pythium insidiosum. Next base: position 197,415 of record JAKVDI010000048.1, on the reverse strand, counting down.
GAACATGAGGTTGAACTGGAAGATGCGATAAAAGTTGAGAACCAACGTAAAGATACTGCGATGCTCGTAGAACGTCTTGCCGTGGCTGTTCGTGAGTGCAGTTCCGACGTGGTCGACCTGAACCGTGAGACAATGCGGCTTCCAGAAGTACTCGTTGATATCGTCGTAGTTGCGAATCTGAACGTGCTCGAGCGGCTTGTTCAGCTTGTTGCGACGCTTCATGTTGGAGCACTCCTGCCAGATCGGTCGCACGACGTACGTGAGGTACCATCCTTCGGGGCGGCCGTCTTCGCAGAGCGGGTCTTGGTTCACCATCGTCATCATCTGATGGAAAAGGTAGCAGATACACTCGGGCATATGGCGAATGTTCGCGGCCTCACCCCAGATGAGGAAGTACAGCATAATGTCCATGTGCAGCGGGTGGCGCAAGTTGTTGGTGGCCTGACCAGAGAAAAACTGCGGCGGGACACCGAGGAACTTGCACCAGTCCCGGTAGTTGGACATGAGCTTCTTGTGGAGCTCAATGATATGGTGCTCGGGCTTGTCCGAGGGCTTGCAGCGCGCCTTGGTGTTGGCGAGCAGCAGCAGCACGTGCTCGCGCTGGTTGGCGACCGAGCCTTCCTGGAAGCCAAACTTGTTCTTGAGGCGGTCGCAGCACACGTCGATCGAGATCTCGTCGTCGTCGAGGTCCGCGAGGCCGCCGCTCGTGGGCGCCGTGCCGCTGAGCGGCGCCGACATCACCGGAATGCTGGCCTTGCTGTTGTACTTGCTGGACGGCGCGCTCGCGGGTTCGAGAAACGAGAGCCGCGAGCTCAGTCGCTCGGACCGCGTGTTGCCCGACTTGGTGCGGCGCCGATCCGCCTCCAGCTCAAAGTAGTTGGAGTTGGCGCGGCGTCGCGACGGCTCGCGCTGCATCATGACGAGAAGACGGCGGGCGACGGCGAGGCACTAGCGCGGATGGAGGAGGGAAAGGAAAGGGAAGGAACGACGTGGACCAACTCGATGCCTGCCTTCGTTGGTGTCGGTGTGGCGGATCTGTGATCTGTTGGACTGGTTTGTTGGTTTTCCCGACGGCCGACGACGCCACAACTCTCCAACACAGGTCCCCGACAACAACGACGCAGACACAGCGAGAAGATGGAAACTGATTGATGCAAGAGGGTGGAGGCGCCACTGGCGCACTCACTCGCCCAACGACCAGCTGGCTCGACGTGCTGTGCATCGACATGAAGAAACCGATCGCGTTTGGCAGGGAACGGTTAGTTTCTGCTCCAATTCACAGCCCCTGACGCGCAGATTTCAGCCAATCCCAAGTCGGAAAAGCGCTTGCAGGGGTGTGAAGGAGAACTCAACAGAGCGCGAAGCAGCACAAAACGATCGATGGGACGGAAAAATTACCCCGAGTCGTACAGTCCTGACTCCCAAAATGGCGTGCACATTCCGCCTATAACCTTGTAAAGTTTATACTTTGAACCCAAGCACTTCGTTTCGTGGAATCACACCGAACAATCATCTTTGGATAATGAACATGGCCAATACACGATTAGGAGGGATGACTTGGATTTCCAAATCATCGTCCATCCTGGTGGGAATCTCGGTAAGTGACGAGATGGACATGTTCAAGCGGGCCGAAGACTATGCGGCGCCCAATCTACTCAAAGCTATGAAGTACAGCGCCAATCTACTCAAAGCTATGAAGTACAGTGCCGAGGCTGTAAAAGGCTGTCGCCTGGAAACAGTGCGAAATTGCTGGTTGCACTTGCGGCTTGTCACCAACAATGATGTCGGCTACCTCATCAGCTGAGCGGTACTAACATAAATCAATGTCCTCTTGGAATCTACTCAATCAGATGTCTCCGTCTTGTTTTGATTGACCTGACATCCTCTATGCCATATGGTTGCGCCATTTTGGGAGTCAGGACTGTACGGTTTTATTCGCTTTCTGTCGCAGCCCCCCGTTCGGTTCGACCAAATTTTTGGGCCGTGTAGAGAGAGAGAAGAGGTCGTTGGGCGCCAGTTGTTGGATGCCATCGTGTTCAGCAGCTCGCCCGCAACCAACGTTTGGAGTGATCCGCTTGGGTCTCTCCAAACAAACAGCTTGTGTCACACAACGTTGATTCGCATCTTGGTTGGTGTGGTGTATCGCAGTCGCATGTCCAACGTTGAGCCAACCATGCTCCTGCGACATCTTGGCTAAGCACAGATTCACTCGTGGACCTCGACCTCGCACCGGAGTCTCCATCGCTGCCATGGCTGCATGAACGGAGCGATATCAAAGAGGCACCCACTAAAGAAATGCGTCAGTGAGTCAGCGATCAATTCACTTCTGAACTGGCAAGTATCCATCATATCGATCATCGATGGACCAACGTGTAAAGTTCCTTCTTCATCATCGCCATAGATGGGTCTGTCGATGCCAGAAGAGATGACACCGTAACATGACCCACCCAGATCGATGCACTGATAGAAGCAAGTCGTTTGTGGGTGTTTGGGTCTTTGCTTGAGCCGTTGCACTTGCTGCTCCGAAACGTTCTCTATTTTTCTTGTTCTTCTGGATCCGAGCAAGTGTGAGTGGGCTGTGCCAACGCCCCACAGGTGGCCGGTCGGTTGCCTTATCGCATCGTCGTCTGCCTGTCAACTTTGCTCTGGAACTCTCTTCCACCACCGGCGGCGGAGGATGGAAGAGAGCAAAGTGAGAAAGAAGAAAAGAAAACCGAAGCCAACAGCGCGACGCTTCCATTCCTCATTCGGGTATCCTGTCGACGCGGACGCACCAGCCTCATGCGACAGACTGCAGCGCTCGGACCGATGATCGACGCGCGATGCGGCCGCGACGACAGGCGCTGCTGCGCGAGTCGCTCCCACGAGAACGCCATGCAGCGCCGACTGCGCAAGATGAGACGCGAGTACCAACCCACGTCGTTCGTGTTTCGCGTGCAGCCAGAGATCTTGTGCGTCGGTATGTCGATCGTGTATCGCGTCTCGCTCGCGGTCACGACGACAGCAGCGTGCTCTCCCCCTTCGACCACGAGCTCCAGGGATCATCACAGCTCCCGGTGCTGGGCCATCGCGCTGAGCGAATCCAAACTGGTGTCATTCTATGCACAGCTGAGCGGTTTATTGGCGCATGACTCGCTGCAGCGCCTCCCAGAGAAAGGTGGAGTGACAACGACGTGGCTGCTGTCGTACGTGCGTGGCATCTTGCTTCGGCATTTCCAGATCCGCCGCGTGTTCGAGATTCACAATGACTTTGTGATGGTGAATGAAGACAAAATGCGACTGGAGGCGTTTGTGCACGACTGCTGGCGTGCGTTGGAAATCATCTTGCCGTCTCTTGCGATAGAGCCCCGTTCTCAAGATGCACCGAATCAAACCCTCGTGTGCCTTTACATCCTGCTGCGTGATTTCCTCGCGTTTCCAGAAAGTATCTTGGAAGCCAATTGGGTGTTTGCTCATGCTGTGCTCGGCCTTCGAGATGTCCACTTCAGCAGCGAAGTCCCAGGCGAGCGCGATTGCTGCATTTGCCTCGAAGACCTAGCTGCCAAGACGTCGGAACCAAATGAACTCACGTCACGAGCGACGTGGGAATTGGAATCGAGCAGATCAAGGACGCCAGACGAGTGTATGGTGGATGCGGATGATGGCGAATCGTTCTCAGTGTCGCTTCCGTGTGGCCACGTTTTCCATGAGAACTGCATCATGGCGTGGCTACGATGCAATCCGAGCTGCCCCGAGTGCCGAGCATTCGCAGTTCCTTCACAAGAGGTTCGAGACCAGTGAGATACGTGCAGTGAGATTGACAGTAGGAGGGCCACATTCTAGATTTTTATATATGCGCCTTGCGTTGGATATCGAGGGAACAGGGAGGATAAAAAACCAAGTGTCGACCAACAAACTAAACTCGAATCCAAGAACGAGAAACGAAGCGCGAGCGCTCCCATTCCAGGATCCTGGTCCTGTCTGCCGAGCGCTGTCGTGTCTTGGCGACTGAATGCAGTGTGGCGTGCTGTACGAACGGCAAGCCACTGCAGTGACAAGCAACGTTGGTTTCCCCAACACGATGTCTCCAGCATTTGTGTCTTTTCATGAAAAGACGCGCGCACCGTTTGAGGGCGCGAAGGCTCGTCGCACACTCGCGGAACGAAAGAGCAAGTTGGTTGTCGTTTCCAAAACACGGTTGAATACAGAATTTCTTGCCCCTGCATCACCATCGCCATCTCCACCATAAAGTGAGAACGTACGTTTTTCGTAGCTAAGCAGGCCGGGTCCATTCCCCAACCCGTCCACAGTCATTCACGTGGACATGTCGACCCGTGGGCCAACAATCGCATTACTCACAGAATGTCGTGGACACTGGAGTCACCTCCTGCCCGAACCCTAGCATAGGATCGCTCAGCGATCCTCGACGTGACGACACCTCGACGCGGGATGAGCCACCAGCATCAAGTCCACCGGAGGACTCGAGTGCGAGTCACCGGTCCTCGGCCGCGGGCGGCCCCGACTACGCCGCCGAGGGACCGGCGCCTTTCGAGCCTTGACCGCGGCGCGAAGACAGACGTCATTCCCGTGCTCCCGTCCGCCGGTGTCGCTGCTCTCGCGCCGCGCCGCGATCGTCGGTGCCCCTTGCGTCAGTCGTGGACGACTCAGCCAGTGCAGTGCGTGGTGTCTTGTCGTGAAACTGGTTCCTACCCTACACTGACTGGTACGTCTACTGACATTATTGTCGTCTAAACGTCACCGCGTCGCTGCCGCCCAGTCTGCCCGTCTGACCTGACTGCCTCTAGCTGCGCTCGCGTGTGGTGACTGGCAAAGCCCATTCACGTGCGCGTGCGTCTGTGTGTGTGTGGCCACACTGCGTTCGCTCTCTCTCTCTCTCTCTCTCGCTCTCTGTTTCTCAGTTCTCTCGCTCTCTCAAGTTGGTTGGGACTTCTTGTTGGCGCGTTGGTTTGGTGAGTTGGTTTGTCGTTGGCCCCCACCCGCCCCCGCGCTCTCCCCTCACGCCAACACCAACAACACCGCCAACACTCATCCCAACGCACACACACACACACACACCAACTCGACTCGACCCCGACCGACGCACAGCATGGCGTCGGTCCGCGCGCTCGAGTTCCCGCTGCACGAGAGCTTCTTCCCGCAGGTCGTGCTCAATGCGGACGAGATCAAGTACTACAAGCGCCTCGGCAAGGAGCGCCTCGCGCAGCTCATGCGCATCGCCGAGGACGCCGACTACGCCTACAAGTGGACCGAGACGCGCACCAAGCACGGCACGCCCGTGCAGAAGACGCAGTTCCTCGACTTCCGCCCGCAGACCAAGGCCACGTACGCCTCCATCCTCATCAAGTCCTCCGTGCTCATCCACGACACGCGCCCCGAGGAGGTGCTGCAGGCCGTCGCCAAGACCAAGACCAAGGACTACCGAAAGATGATGAAGAACCTGCACGGCAACGCGTTCGTCGACGGCCGCACGCTCTTCAAGTTCCCGTCGTCCATCGCCGCGCAGCGCCCCGAGTACTCGTACCGCGCCATCAAGTGGTGCACGTTCCGCGGCAAAGGGCGCGACGAAAGCAAGTCGCTCGACTTCTCGTTTCTCGAATACGCCGGCAAGAAGAAGCTCTCGCCGGGTTCCATGGTCGTCGGCTTCTGCGTGCAGGAGTCCATCCAGCGCGAGCGAGAGGTGCCGCTGCTCGAGGCGTTCGGCATCGTGCGTGGCTACATGTCGCGCTCCGGCATCATCATCTCGCGCACGCACCAGCCGAACGCGCTGCGCGTGACGTCCATCTGCCAGATCGACGGCGACATCGAGCCCATCGTGCGCTCCGTGCTTGAGGACATCATGCAGGAGTGCGTCGGCGCCATCTCGCGTCTGCGCAACGTCATCGACCGCCAGCGCGTCAGCGGGCTCAAGATGCTCGAGCAGTGGGAGTGGGTCTCCAACTCGGACCGCAAGGCCTGCGCGGTGTGCGTCAAGGGCTTCTTCTTCCATCGCAAACACCACTGCCGCGCCTGCGGAGAGGTCGTGTGCTCCTCCTGCGCACCGCTGCGCGACCTCGACGAGCCCGTGTTCGACATGAACCAGGTGCGCGTGTGCTCCAAGTGCATGACAGATCCGCGCCGACAGAAACCCGCGTCCGACTCGAACAACGGGCGGCTACTCGCGGAGACACTGACTTCAAATGACGACAGCGACGCGCTCAACGAGAGCCACGGCCCCAAGCAGAACGGCTCGAGCGAGGACCGCATGTTCAGCGAGCGCGAGAACCTCGACCGCGTGCGGCGACCGAGCGACGCCGCCGCGCTGCTGCTCGACAGCAACAACCGATCGACCCCGAAAAGCAAGCGCCGCCTCACGAGTTTCCTCAAGAACCCGCGTGAGACCGTCGCGACGCTGTCCAGTCTCGTGGACCAGATCCGTGTGGCGCGAGACACGATCAACATCACGATCTCGGAGGCAGGCGACTCGCGCATGAGCTTTGGCGAGGACGACGCGTATGATGATCTCTACAACCGCGTGACGAAGCTGCGAGAGACGGTGGAGATGTCGGTGGAGCAGGAAGGCGCGAGCAGCGGAGGCAACAGCAGCGCGAGAAAACCAGAGCGGACCTCGCCGGTCCCCGGCATCACGCCCGGTGCAGTGTCGGATGACGACGAGTCCGCGTCGCCGGATGACCAATCGGTGGATGGCTACAAACTTCCATACGAGCAGATCGAGGACATCACGCGGATGACGTTCGAGGCCGCGGCTGCCACGCGCCACGCAGGCAAGAAAGTTCTGTCGTCTTGCGCTTCCGACCTTGATGACTCGGAGCCCGAGGAGTATCACAACGTGAGGGAGGCACTGTCTGAAGACAGCTCGGTGGCCGGGTTCAGCGACAGTGACACCAGCAAGGACCCGTACTCGAACGTGGGCTACGGCCGCATGATGGCGCAGTATGGATCGGATCGAGACTCCACCGACACGTCGAACGATGATGACTTCGGTCACCCGATGCCGCTTCGCCCCGTCAGCAGATCACACGTCCGTCAGCTGGAGAAGAAGATTGAAGTACTTCAACGCAACCTGCTGGACGCACATCGAAAGCTGTCTTTCTTCGAGGTGGAGCCCGAGCCCGAGTTTGGCAATGCGCTCGACGTCGTTCACGAAGAGCCTTTCTACAGTGACGAGGAAGATCTCGTGTTCCGCCCGGACATGACGTCTCGCTCCGCGGACCGTGTCTCCAAGTCGTCCCGCGGCTCAGGCGGACGGCGAGATGCCAAGACTCGTCCGAAGTCGGACAGCTTCCTGCGCGGCAATATGCCTGCACGACACAGCCTGGACGCCAGTGCCATCCGACGACGGGACGCCGATTTGCCCGCTGAACGGCCGTCTCTGCCAGCGATGACCTCCCGTGCTGCGACGCACGGCCGCTCGCTCTCCACGGCAGACATGCTGAATGAGCTGTATGGCGTCATGAATTCAAGCGAGACGACCAAGCCGGCGCTGCCTCCTCGCAAAACGTCCATGAGCCGAGTGACATCGTCTCCCCCACTGCTACGGCTGCCGTCAACCAAGACTGCTGTGGTCTCGGTCCAACCGTCGGAGAATCGCACGCGTGCGCCTCCGCCGCCGCCTCCAGTCTCGGCAAAGACGATGTATGTCGACGACGATGGTCAGTTGCTTCCCGGTACTCCGTCGTCAGAAGACTCTCCACATGATAACGGTCTCGACAAGACCGCGTCGTCCTCTGCGTCCTACCTCATGGGTGCAAGCCAAGGCTCGTCGACTGGGCTGCAAAAGAGTGGCGTCGTGAGTCGTGATCGATCCCTGAGCTCGCCTGCGTTCGCCAAGTACCAGCGCGGCAACAGTCTGAACCCCGCTGGCTCATCGTCATCGTCTGCGTACTCGTCATCGTCCAGCTCGTCACAGGAGAGAGATGATGCTCGTGATAACCAGGCGTTCTTCGGACAAACGGACTCGAGCCACGCGTTCTTCGGGCAGCAAATGTTCCCAAAGAGCACCGCTCAGAACGCGCTGCCGCCGGTCCCGCGAGGCCAAACTCGTCGTGGATCCATCATGGCGATGCCAAGACAATCGAGTGGCATGCGTTTCGGCGGACGAGATGAAAGCAGCGAGCTGCGTGATATGATGGAGGATCTCGTTCGTCCTCGAAGCAACTCGGTTCCGTTCCGTACAAGAGGCCAAGAGGAGCTGGGTCGACCGACGTTCAGCGACGGTGCGTCCGTGCATCATCCAGCGGTGCCCCAGCCGCGTCAGACGGAGACTGCGTTGGCAGAGGTGCGCGCCTGTCTGGCGGCATTGAACCGCGAGTGCCCGTCCGAGTGGGAGCGTCATCGCAAGCTGCAGTCCATCGCTCGCATCTTCCAGTCGCTGGTCCGAGATGGCGTGCGGTCCAAGTTCCGCACGCTGAACCACGAAGACATTCGCTACGACAAGGTGCTGGAGGAGACCCCGAGCGTCGTCAAGCTTCTGAAGCTCGCCGGCTACGTCTCGCTGCCGCAGAAGCTGACGATGCGTCGCGTGGACATCGAGTACATCGGTGTGTTTCTGCGCGAGGTCGAAGCCGAGCTCAGCCGGATGCAGGCCACGCAGGATTATTTATGAAGGGCCTGCGCCTCCGTGCGGAGCGACGCGTCTTGACAAAGCAAGCGAGCGACCATGGACCACTCTCTCATCCACACATCCATCCACCAACCACTTAGAACCTCCCCGTGCATGTTTCCTTGCCCCCCAACGTCCTAGAGTCACACTAACAATGGTAAAAGCGTCGGTGCCGTATCGTCAAATACCACGTAAAATCTGTAAATCTTTTGTCGTTTATGAAATTTCCAGAACCACAACCTACAGCGCATCCTAGAACTCGCCCCCATACGTCCAGGTCTAAATCAACCGATTCTCATAGACCGTCTAGTTGTCGACTCCCATTCCAAAACAAGGTACAGTCGTTGGTTGGTCTCGTTGCTGCCGCTGCGCCACACACGCAGAGACGGCAGGTCATCGGCATCTCCATCGCATCGCATCTCCATCGCATCGCGTCTCTCTCTCTCTCTCTCTGTCTCTGCATCAATGGTCGTGAGATTAAGACTCGCTCGATGGGGCCGCAAGGACCTCCCGTTCTACCGCATCGTCGCTGCCGATGCGCGTGCGCCGCGTGACGGCCGCCACCTCGAGATCGTGCGTCCATCGATGTTCCTTCCTCATGCTTGTCACTCACTCAACTGACGCCCCTTGTGTTGGATGGATGGATGGATGGCTATGCGCAGGTCGGCACGTTCAACCCGATCGCTGCGACGGACGGCGTCAAGGAGCTGCGCGTCAACAGCGAGCGCGTGCGGTACTGGATCTCGGTCGGCGCGCAGCCGTCGGACCGCGTCGCGCACCTGCTCGGCGTCGCCAACGTGCTGCCGATGCCGCCGACGCGGCAGTACACCAAGAAGAGCGTGCCCAAGAAGGACCGCGAGGGCAAGTAAAGCACCCGCTGTCGCTCTCTCTCTCTCTCTCTCGGTCGCTGGCTCCACGTCACCTCGCTCGACACAGGACGCAGTAGCAGTAGCCACTCTCGAGAACTAGACAACAACGGAACGCCACGCGACCACCACCAACAAACATGCAACGCTTCTTCTTCTTCTTCTGTGTCTTTATTCCGTCTCTCTGTCTATCTAGTCCTTCTTGCCGACGCGGCGCTTCTTCGCAGGGCCCGAGCCGCCGCCCTTGAGCATCTCGCCGCCCTTCTTGACCTGCTGGTTGACGGTCGCCTGCTGCTCCTCGAGCCAGCGCCAGATCTCGCGCTGCTGCTCCTTCTTGCTCGCGACGCGCGCCGCGGTCTCCTCCTGCTGCGCGCGCGCCAGGAACGCGGCGTCGCGTCGCAGCTCGCGGGCCGCGCCCTTGCGCGCGCGCTTGACCTGGCGCTGCAGCTGCTTGAGCTTGGCCTTCTCGCGGTCCATCGTCTTGTCCTTGCGCAGCGTGTAGTTGGCGTCGAACTTGGGCTGGAACGCGGGCAGCACCGTCGGCCCAAACGTCTGCAGCCGCAGCGGCTGCCGCGCGCGCCAACAGCCCTCGAGCAGCTCGTGGAGCCGCGCGATCGCCGCGTTCACCTGCGGCTGCTGCCCGTCAAAGTGGCTGCGCGCGACCTCGTGCAGCAGCAGATACAGCGGGTACACGAGCTCGTCGAACGACGGCAGGAACGCGTACTGCGTCGCCAGCACCTCGACGACGCGCACGAGCGCGCCGAGCACCGACGCCGCCGACGCCGAGGACGCCCCCGCGAGCGACAGCGCCGGCAGTTGGTCGGCGACACCGTCGCGTTGCGCCGTGAGATCGCTGTGGAGCCAGTGGTCGCGCGTCACGAACGCACGCAGCAGGCGCTTCAGGCAGAGCACGACCTCGGGCGTGAAGCGCTGCTTGTCCTTGGTGATCTGCAGCACGAGCGTGCACGTGAAGAGCGCCTGCGTGGCCTCCAGCGGCGTGCGGACGGCGCCCGTCGCGAGGCACTCGCCCAGCAGCGTCTCGAGCGGCGACACGACGCTGTGGCGCAGGTCCGAGACCGGGAAGAGGTGGCGCAGCGCCTTGCAGAGCAGCAGCTCCGCGAGCGTCGGCCAGACCGACGTCGCCTTGGTGCTGTGCAGCCGCTTGCGCAGGTTCGTCAGCAGCTCGCGCGCCACGACGCCCGCGTGGTCAGGCACGTCCTGCGCGAGCGTGAAGAGGTGCGCCGCCAGCGCGTCGAGGTCCGCGCGGTGCACCGCGTAGCGTTGGCCCCACTGCAGAAACTGGCGCACGAGGATCGCGAACAGCGTCTTCATCTTGTGCTGGTTCTCGACGCTGAGCTTGGGCGAGTAGTACGCCAGCAGGCGCGCCACGAGCAGCTGCCGACGCTCGCTGGAGCGTGGCGCGTGCTCCGCGAAGAGCTCGCTGAGCTCCTCGGGCGTCGTCGGGCACGGAAACACGAACGGCAGCTCGGCCGCGGCGGCTTCGCGACGCAGCTTGCGACGCGCCGCCGCCTCCTCGTCGTCGTCCGAGTCGTCCTCCTCCTGTTCGTCTTCGTTCGTGAGCTCGGGACCAGCAACGCTCGCCTCCTCCTCTTCCTGCTCCTCCTCTCCGTCATCCTCGTCATCTTCATTCGCCTCCTCCTCGCTCTCTCCTTCCTCGTCCTCTTCCTCTTCCTCTTCGTCGTCTTCTTCCTCTTCTTCCTCCTCCTCCTCTTCCTCTTCCTTGTCCTCCTCCTCCTCTTCCTCCACCGCACCAAAGCGCTGGTCCACTTGGTATCCATCGCCCAGATCGTCATCCGTCGGCGGCATGATAATCATCTGCGGCGCCTTCTTCTTCTTCTTCTTCTTGTCCTCGTCGTCGCTCTCTTCTCCGTTCATGCGCGCGACGCGCTGGCGCTCGAGCTCCTCCAGTCGGTCGTGCTCGCGCTTGGCCAGTTCCTCGGGCGTCATGCGTCGCTCCGAGGCCACGGCCTTGGCTTCGAACGCGAGCTCGCGCGTGAGCTTGTCAAACTCATCGAGCGACGCGCCGCCGGCCTTCTTGGCCTCGGCGCGCTCGGCGGCCTCCAGCTCCGCCGCCTCCTTCGTGCCCTTCTTCGGGCGGAACGACAGCAGCCCCTTGAGGTCCGCGAACTCGGCGTCGAGCGCCTCGGTCGCGTCCTCCTGCGCGGCCTTGGTCTTCTGCCGCTCCGCCTTGAACAGCTTGGACTTCATCATCACCTCGTGCATGATCTCCTTGTGCGTCTTCTTGCGTCCCGCGTCGTCGCCCGCGCTCTCCGCCGCCGCCGCCGCCGCCGTCGCGGGGCCGCCAAAGTGCAGCTTCTCGACGATCTCGCGGTCCATTTGCCGCGCGACCGCGTCGTCGTCCTCTGCGTCGTCCAGCATCTCGCGGTTGAGCTTGTCAAAGTCGTCGTCCAGCAGTCGCTGCCCCTTGTGCGTGAGGAAGAGGTCGTCCTCGGCGTCGTCGTCGTCCTCGCGGTCCGAGTCGTGCAGCGCGAACGCCTGCGCGTTGCGCAGCTTGCGCTTGCGCTCGGTCTGGAAACGCGCCATCATCTTGTCCTCCATCGAGAGACTCGCGTCCGCCTCGCCGAGGCGCCGGTCGCGGAACGCGTTCGCCTTGTGCCGCGTCGCGAACTGCGCGGCCAGCGTCTGCCGGCGCTTGCGCTCGGCGTCGGCGCGCGCCGTCGCGACGTTGCGCTGCTGCCCTTTGACGCGGCGGTTGAGCACGTCGTACTTGGTCTTGGCGTTGCTGCGCACGTCGAACGGATTGCGGCCGCTCGGCACCTTCTTCTGGGACGACGGGCCCTTGGCCTTGGCCTTGGGCTTGGCGCCATGGCTGGTCTTCTTCTTGCCAAACATGTTGGTCGATAGAGAACACACACAGAGAAAGAGAGCGAGAGAGAGAGAGCTCTTCGCCTGTCGGTCTCAATGGCTTCTTCTTGGCCAACCACCACAACGTTTCACTGCAAGCCAAAGGCACTTGGTCACTCCGAACGGGTCTGGGTCCGTGGGCGGGTTGGGTACGCAGGAGAAAACGGGTGGGCCGAGAGTAACTGGGTACGATGTGGTTATGGATGGTTACAGGTACTCTGTGTGTACCCTCCCATTCGAAACGTTTTCTGCCTTGCCTTCATTGAGGAGAGCGATGGAAGAGTGCGTGCCTTGTATGGGCGTCTGTCTGTGTGTGGTGACGTCTGATCAATCTCCTGGTGGATAGAACGTTTCAGGATCGTAAGCGCAGGGATGAGGAGGTGAAGGAGCGTATCAGCGCCAAGCTCACCGAGTCGGGCGAACGCGAGCGCATGAAGGAGCTGCTGCGGCACAAGCTCGTCGAATGTGGATGGCGCGACGAGATGAAGGCGTTCTGCAAAGGTGAGCGACCTCGTGGCTGTCAATGGCAGCTGCATGTTGGATGAAGCGCTGGCGGACTGACTGGCTGATTGCCGATCGATTGGCTGCAGAGGTGATTCGCAACAAAGGGATCGATCAGGTCACGGTCGACGATCTCATTGAGGAGATCACGCCCAAGGCGCGAGGTGAGTTTCCGTCGATAGCACGCATGAAACGCCGAGTGAGTGCTCTGTGGGTGGGGCTGACTCTGTGGTGGCTGTGCGAAAGACGCTGTGCCCGAATCCATTCGCAACGAGATGCTCGAGAAGATCAAGGCATTCATCGAGAAGTCTGCATAGTCACCAATGAATACATGAATACGTATCATCCAATCTCAAGGCGGCTGCATGTCGCTGAGCTTCCTCAACCATGCCGTGGACCCAACGCAAACTGCTTGCACAGAACGACTCACTCGTGAGTGGAGGCGACGTGCATTCGTCTGCAGAAGAAGAGACCACCATTCGCTGGCACTACGCGCCACACGCAGCCATGGAGGATCCCTCACATACTGCTCTCTCTCTCCTCCTCCTCCTTCATCCACACACATTGTAGCTGTAGTGCCTCCTGCCCCGCATTGCCGCATGGTGCCGTTTCTTTCGAGAAGCCAGGTCCTCTAAATGGGTCGCTTCGGTACCTCCCTGCCCCATGTGGTGGTTGATGACCATATGCATTTCGAGAGGTCGTACTTAATCGTGCTGTATAGTTTACGCAAGTCAACGAGACATGCACAGCGCCGCCATTACTCACCGAGTGCAGTGGTGGCGGGCGAGCACCGTCGCCGTCACCGCCGCCGTCGCTGTCAGACCCCGCGCCAGCAAGAGGGGCAAGCGTGTCCGTGTCCTCCACGCGCCCCATCGACGTCTCTCTCTCGATCGATCGGCCCTCTCCATCCGGCGGAGCGCACGCATCCCTGTGGACGACCACCGCACCCTCCGCTCCGCTCCTCTCCTCTCCTCCGTCTCCCCTTCCCTCCCCTCCTCTCCTCTCCTACCGAGGAGCTCCCGACGACCCGTTCGTGTCGGACGTGACGTCAAGAATCCATCGCATCGAGCGCGCGCGTCACAGATCCATCAATCAAACGAGTACGTTTCGCGGTGCTTTCCAGGTCTCAGCGCCCCTCGATCGATCCCTCGATCCTTCGATTCCTCCGAGTCCTGCATCGACCGAGTCCCGCAGTGCGCTGCTTGCCTCGCGTGGCGCATTGCTCTCTCGGTTGGTTCGTTGGCTCGCGGTGGACGCAGCCTGCAACGGCGCGTGCCTCTGCCCCAGTCAGCTCACTGCTTTGTTCTGCGCCTTTGTGTAGGGTCTGAATGCGCGCGGGCGGCGGCGCGCTGTTGATGGAGATCCACCCGGAACAAGACCACGGCGCCCCGCTCTCGGCCATGGCCATCGCTGCGACCACGAGCCGCCCGACCGCAGGCGGCGGCGTCGCTGCCTCGCACAGCGGCAGCGTCAAGGACGTCGCGGCGGCCATGCTGCGCGTGCCCGCCGACGAGAACAACAACAACACGGTCGACCCCAACGGCAGTGCCGCGACGGCTGCGTCGCTCGTGCTGCGCTCGGTCGACTCGGCGTCGTCGCTGTCGTCGACGGTCTTTGAGGACGACGTGGGCGACGCGCTGGTCGAGACGGCAGCGCCGGGGTCGTCGCCGACGTCGGCGTCGTTTGCGCCGTCGCAGTTCTTCCGCTTTGGTGCGCACGACGACTTTTTCGACGGCAGCAGCAGTGGCAGCAGCAGTGTGACGCACGCGGCGTCGACTGCGCAGTCGGTGGTCGTCGCGACCTCGAGCGCCAGCAACAACGAGATGCTCGCACCGCACGTGCTCTCGCCGTCCAACCAGGCGACGCACGACGCCGCGGCGACGGGCAAGCCGCACCTGCGCCACCTGCCAGTGCCTCGCAGCACGCGCGCGACGACCGTCGGCCACGGCCACAGCCGCGTCAGTCAGCCGCCGCCGAAGACGGGCGTCGCGGCGTTGCGCCGTGGCACAAGCGTCGGCAGCGCGAGTCGCCGTAAGAACAGCATCGAGATGTTTCTCTCGCAGTCGCCGTCGCAGGCGCTGGGCGGCAGCTTTCTCAAGATGACGCTCGGTGTCGAGGACGAAGCCCCACTGCCGCCGTCGCAGCACCAGCACCAGCTTCACCAGCAGCAGCACCAGCAGCAGCTTCTTCAGCAACATCAGCAGCAGCAGCAGCAACAGCAGCAGCGTGTGACGCCTCCTCCGTCGGCAGAGCGCGAGCTCAGTGCGCGAAGTCTGGCGCGCGCCGCGTCGTTCCACCAGCAGCAGCCCGCGGCGCCGTACCACCCGCACCACGACACGGACGATGACTGGTCCTCGACCACGAGCAGCCAGGACTACTACATGGAGCAGCAGACGCAGAAGCAGCAGCAGGCACAGCACGCCGCGCTGTACCGAGACGTCTACGGCAGCCGCGGGGCCGCCGCCAGTGGCCAGTGGCCCATGACGCCTCCGCTGCCGCCGGCGCCAGCGTCGTCTCCGCCGATGCTGGCGTACCAGCAGCCGCAGTCGCAGCCACGCTACGCGAGCCAGTACGCGGCGTACGGCAGCGGACAGTCGTACGCGCCGTCGTCGCGGTCGTCGCGCGGTCCAAGCCAGAACCACCACTACGCCCGCTCGATGACGGCGCCTCCGCACCACCAGCAGCTCCAGCAGCCGTATCTGGCCGGCGCGTTCTCGGTCGCGTACCCTCCTCCGCCGCAGCAGCACCAGCACCAGCGCGTGGCCAGTCTCCCGCACCAGCACCAGCATCAGCACCCGAGCCACGCGCCGCCGCAGCTTCGCTCGGAGCCGCTCTACGGCGTCGGCGTCGGGCGCCCGTGCAAGTTCTTTCTGCAGGGCCACTGCCGCATGGGCCACAAGTGCAAGTTTGCGCACCAGCTTCCGACCGCGAGTCCGCGCCACGTGGCAGCGTCGACGGTCGCGACGACGGCGTCGCCTGCGTACCCGATGCTGTACCCGTCGTCGACGCTCGAGTCGTACCCGTCTCGCCAAACGCAGTACCCCAGCAGCGCGCGCAGCGGTCTGCGCGGTCTCGAGCCATCGCTGCACGGCCACGGTCCGCACCAGCACCAGCACCACGGCCACAGCCACGGCCACGGGCACGGGCACAGCAGCCACCAGATGAGCCACAGCCACGCGCACAGCGCGGGCGGCAGCGGCGGTCCGCTGTCGTCGTCGTCGGCGGCGTCCGCCTCTGGTCCGCCGTCCGCGGTCGTGCTGGGCGTCGAAGACATTATGCACCGCGTGTTCGCCATGTCCAAGGACCAGCACGGCTGCCGCCTGCTGCAGGAGCAGCTCGACTTCGTGGACGAGCGCCGCGACGTCTGCGACGTGCTCTACCGCGAGGCGCTTGACCACCTGAGCGAGATGATGGTGGATCCGTTTGGCAACTACCTGTTCCAGAAGCTGCTGGAGCGCGCGACGCCGCTGCGCCGCCTCGCGATGCTGCGCCGCGTGCGTCCGCACTTGGTGGCTGCGGCGCTCAACCTGCACGGCACGCGCTCGGTGCAAAAGGTCGTCGAGGTCTGCGCGGCGTCGCCCGAGGTCGTGGAGCTGGACGACGACGGACAGGAGCGGCGCCGCGTGTTCCTGCCGGACCTCGTGGTCGCGGCGCTGCAGGACGACGCCGTGCGGCTCTGCATCGACTCGAACGGCAACCACGTTGTGCAGCGCGCGCTGCAGTGCCTGCGCGCCGAGCACAACCAGTTTGTGTTTGACGCGGTGAGCCAGGAGTGCACGACGGTCGGCACGCACCGCCACGGCTGCTGCGTGCTGCAGCGCTGCCTCGACGCGGCCAACGACGCGCAGCGCCGCGCGGTCATTGCGCAGGTCGAGCGCCACGCCATGAAGCTCATGCAGGACCCCTATGGAAACTATGTCGTGCAGTACGTGCTCGACGCCTGCGCGCCCGAGGAAGCCATGGGCGTCATGCGCGCGCCGCTCGGCCACGTCGTGGAGCTCTCGGTGCAAAAGTTCAGCTCGAACGTGATGGAGAAGTGCCTCGAGAAGGCGCCGCCCGAGCTGCTGACGCGCTACCTCGACGAGCTCATGGGCAAGAATGAGGACGGCTCGACGGCCACGACGGCGACCGCGGGCTCGCCGCTCGCGACGCTGCTCTCGGACCAGTTTGCCAACTATGTCGTGCAGCGCGCGCTCAGTGTCGCGCCCGAGGGCGCGTGCCTCGCGCTCGTGGCGGCGATCCGGCCGCACCTCGCAGCGCTGCGCCACACGTCGGGCGGCCGCCGCATCGCGGCGCGCATCCTCAAGCGGTTCCCGCACCTGGAGCTGCAGCTCGATGGCGTGGGCTATGGCGGCTTTGGCGCGAGCCACCCGTTTGCGATGGGTGGCGGCCTCGCGTTCTCGTCGTCGCCGCCACCGTCGGGCTCGGGCGTCTCCGCGGGTGGTGCTGCCTCGACGGTGGCGCCGCCGCTGCCGCTCCCAACGGTTGTGGGGCACCATCACCACCACCATCATCATCACCCGCACCACCACCACGACGAGGACGAGTATGAGGAGGAAGCGCTGTCGGTGGACGCGTCGTCGGCGGCGTCACGTCACCTCGTGGCGTCGCTCGGGCTCGACGGCGTGCTGAGCGGCTAGACAGAAGGAGAGCGGCGTGTACAAGTAGCGGTGTATCAGTACGCAGACGGAAGGCACCCGTGGAGTTTTGGATGAAGAACCGTGGGCGCGAGAGACTGACTGGCTGACTGCTCGGGCGCAAGGGTAGCGCAGCGCCGCGCAGCCCTGCGCAATCGCAGCAGCAGCAGCAGCAGCGGCAGCGTGTATGTGTGCGTCGCGGACCAGGCAGACGTGGTTAGTAGTAGCAATAGTAAAAATGAAGACAGAAAAAAACAGCAACCGAGACAGCAATCGACCGGAAGCAGAGGAAGATGAAGAAGCAAGAAAACTCTAAGCGAGCAGCAGTGTACAAAGCGTGCGTGGGCGCGGTCGAGTGGACGCCCGCATCCGATACTAGAGAGTCCCAAGTAATCCAGCGCAACAGTTAAAACAGAGAAAGAAAAAAATCAAAACCAAAACCCAACACGCGGTCAAGTCACATTGAATTGGTAGCGATGCTGCATGGACTGGACTCGATGGGGTGAGCCAACCCAATCATACAGAAAAACCTACACTGACTGCACCATTCACAAACAGCAAGCATTGCATTGCGTGGCTCGTTCGTGAATAAACTGTCTGCCATACAATTCACTTCACACAATTGTATTCACGAGAGATAGGGACCGGCGAGCACCAAGGTCAAGAACCACTTCCGCGTTGCACCTCGTCGCACCCCCAACTGGAGAAAGAATTCTACGTCAAGACTCTCTCTCTCTCTCGACTCGTGAAGCGGGCCATTCTCACATTCGCTTTTCTCCTCCAGATGCGCGAGACCCCCATTCAAGTCATTTACACTGTCGTTCAGAATAGACAGTTATGTGGAAAAGTGAAGGTCGAACCACGGGCGTCTGTCCGCGACCTGAAGCAAGCCATCGTCGTCTCCATGGATCTCGCCTTCTGTGCAAGTAGAACAGAGTTGTTCCTAGCGAGACGAGGGAACGTGTGGTTGAGCCGGAAGGAAATGAACGAAGTCACCGTGGATGACAATGGATGGCCCGAAGGCTTTACTCGACTGAGCCCATCAGCATCGCTCCGCTCGCCTGAGGTGTTTGGATTGGTACGGTCGAGTTCATGGCTGAACTCACTGTTCAACTTTGAAATCTGCTCCGGGGACTACCGTGTGCTCGTGGCTTTTACGGCAAGACTTCCTGGTCAAGACTGGGAGGAGCTGGCACATTGCGTCACCGCGTTGAAAGGCGCAGGTGTTGGCTCACTCCTGCATGTTCCGACAGCAGCGTTGAAGACAAGGACTCACGATGGCTTGCTATTCATTCGTCAAGAGTACGAAGATGTTTATCAACTGATCATGGACAACTGGAAGTCGTCACCTTCGTGTCGTGGTGTTGCGGTGCTTGGAAGCTATGGAGTCGGCAAGTCAATGTGTTGCGTCTACATGTTTCTCCGACTGATGTTGGAGAAACGAGATCTCGCGTTCTACTTGACTCGTATGCACAACCTTCAATTCTTCAGTTTCAACAATGAGTCAGGGCGCTACGACGTCTATACGTTTCCTCAAGAGGGGAAGGCATACTATGGCTTGTTTGATGATCGCGAGTGGAACAAAGTCTTACCTTCTGGCTACCGGTGCCACTTGAGGCACACGCTTCTCTTCACAGCACCCGGCTCCGAATCCCACAGGGATTTTGCGAAGACGAGATACTGTCGAGTGTTCTTGAACCCGTGGTCCAAGGCCGAGTGTCAGGCATTCTTTGACAAAGCTAACCTGGCGGGTCGCGAGAACTGGGTGGCGTTCTACAATCTCGTCGGAGGAATCCCGCTTTACGTCTTGGCACAGCGTGAAGAGCTCTCTGCTTTGGCGGTATCCGTGCAGAATGCACTTCCCGATAGTATTGCGGAACTGGAGGAGCAAATCACGCGGCTCAGAGAGCAAGTCGTCAACGACCGACGGCTGCACTATGTGTATTCGTTCTATCGAACCCCAACGGGCTACGCTGTTTACCCATCGACTGCAGTCGACGCGATGCTACGCAGTCGCTTCAAGAGCTACTCAGCTGCCAAACTGTACTCGCACCTGGGAGTCGGTGCCGACGAGATGTCGCTGTGGCAGACTTTGCAGCCTGAGAAGTTCCAGCTGCAGGCGTTGACGACGAAGCCATTTGTTGTGAAAGCGGTGTGCACTCTTGAGGGCGGACGAACGATCCAGTATGGAGAATGCACCGAGTATGGACCTCTTCAAGCTCCAATCAAGACGTTTACAGTGCCGACTGAGATTCGAGATGACCTGGCGCTGTATCTGTCGTTGTCAGCAACCAGCGGACAGATCGATGGTGTGCTGGTGGTTCCGCAGTTGGCGCGTGCGCTCTACATCACGACCACAGTGTCGCGCAATGTCCCTTTGACCAAGTTGGAGTCGGATGCATTGTATCAACACTTGAAAAAGCGCAAGGAGTTCAGAAACTACAGGCACATTCAGCTGATTGTCGTGCGTGACACCAGTGTGAAAGACTGGTGGTTGGTTTTCGACGACGAGTCGTTGAATCGTAGTGGCGTGGCATCCAGGACGGCGGAAAATCGGTGTGGGGGGAGTGTGGCAGTGGCTGTTGTGTCGGTTTAACCATGCCAGTCGACCAGGCGTCATTTTATGCGTTCAAGCGCTCTCTGACGAGCGGCCACCGTTGCGCGCGGTGTGAAGGCCGACAGCACTAAGGATGCAGTGTTGGTAGGTTCCCAAAGACTACAATGAATGCGAAAGGTTTTGCACACATGATTGAATAGTTCGCATTGATTAACGTAGCTGCACACGAAACCAAGACGTGCGTTTGAGATGGTTCTGTAGTCGGCTGTGTCGTTGCTTGCAGTGGAGCAACATGGTGGTTAGTTGCATTTGAGCGATTCTCAGCCGTGAATGAGCGGAAGAACCAATGAATGTATTACAAAATGGCAGAAAACGGCAGCGCGCCGCGATGCAGTCGCTGGTTTCAGCCTGAACGCACTGATTGCATGGATTTCTTACCAAGGTACGTGCTATGGCTCTCTGCATACAGAGATAGAGATAGGGATCTCTCATGGCTCGGGCTCCTGCAGTCGACGACGCTCGTGTCACCGTCGAGCGCCAAGGTCAAGAACCAGTTCGACTTGCACCTCGTCGCACCCCAACTGACAGTTGCCGGCATTTTACATTGACTCGGTCATCAGCTGCAGCCACGAAATTCTCTTTACCGACTCAACACGAAACGAACTCGGCTGTCGTAGACACTATGCAATTCGAGCTAACCACCGCTTGGCATACCGCCAGCAACAAAAAAAAAAAAAAGCAACAAGCAGAACCCTTGAAAGCTCCCAGCGATTCCCATTTTTTTTGTCACGGCGCGGTCATTCCTGCAACCAAAGGAGGACTCTCTTGAGCAAGGGAAAGTAGGCATCACTTGTTGATGTCTACATGATGAGCTGAGATCGAGACGCATGGCGTTGGAGCCTCCTCAGTGACTGAACTAAAGCGGTTTACCGTTCCGTCGCATCTGTACTTGGTTGAATAAACACTTTTTTCAATTGAGGGCGCATGTTCCTCTTTGGAATGGCCGTACTCTCTCATCACACATGCGTCCGCGTGGTGTGCTTTGTGTTTGGCACAACTACCTCCATAGGGTTTCTTTGTGGGGGAGTCTGCGTACGCTGTTCATCTCCGACAATCCTCTTTCGTCGTCAATTCAGAGTGCAGTTGCCTCCGTTCTTTTGGATTCCAGTTGGTGTGTTGGGATCCAAACGCAGAACATCACAGCCAGAAGGCGATATCATCCTGTGTGTGTCGTGCAGCCATTCAAAACCTCGCAGCGCCCTCCGAGTCGAGCGGCTGCACAACGAGCAAGCGATGGCTTCACTAAAAGGAGAATTTTCTCCTGTTGCTTGATGGAGAATGACATCACGAGCATTGTCGTGAATCAATTTTCTGTCAATAGCGAACTTTCCATTGTCCAGCAGCAAGGTCCGTCTCCCCGATGAGCGATCGCCCGTGGTCATGGCCGTGCCAGGCGAGCAAACGAATCTCCATGGTCACCCACGTCCAATGCTTCGAGTCTCAAGCAATTGTGGTGCGTGCTGCATCCATCGCGTGGTCGGTGCGTTTTTGGAGCTCACTTGTGCGACGCTACAGCCTACAACTGGCTCATATCGATGGCCGTCGTCGCCCTGGTGCTGGGCACACTCGTTAGCATCGGGATTACTCGTGGAGGAGCCTTTGGACTCGACGAAGGACGCATGGCAGACCTCGGTCTTTTCTTCGATCTACTTGCTGTGGCACTGGCGATGATCGGAGGCATGGTCCGGTGTTGTTGGAGAGAATAGAATATGGCCTTTCGTGCGAATGATCGACTCACTCTGTCGTGTTCACACGAGGGAATCAATGATCAGCATCATCCATGGTTTCCTTTTCTTTTCTTTTTTTTTTTTTTTTGCTGCTTGTGTACATGGTCTTCTCATCCACCCGATGAGGCATCGAGCATGTTCGTCCAGCTCGGAGACAGCGATGTTCTTCCTGCAAAGTAGTATGTAAGGGCGTTGCGAGCTGAGCTGAGTCGAAGCCTTAATTCAACACTCAGCGCAGCCTCCAAACCGACAAAAGAGTAGAGACAAAATCAACATCAAACACCAAAACCAAAGATACGTTCACTCAAAATTTGTAGCGCTGGATGGACTCGAGCTGCCGCACGGCGCGTGGGCTCTTGGGGCGCGTGTCGTCCAGTCGACCCGAGCGGCAGGCGTAGATCATGAGTGACAGGCTCAGCAGTGTCTTGAACGCCGTCAAACACAGGAACGCTGCCAGCGCGAGGCTCACCAGCAGCGGTAGCGACACAGCGTCGAGCGAGACGGCGGCGTGAAGCCACTTGCCCAGCATGCGCAGCACGACGCACGCGAGCGGCAACGACACGAGTCCGAGCCGGCGCGAGACGTGGTGCGTGTGGTCGAGGATCGTGTCCTCGTTGCGCCAACCCGTGAGGTCGCGGCAGAGGATCGTGATGAACTTGGAGTAGACCGACGGCGGGATCTGGTTGAACTTGGTGATGAACGCGTGCTTGAGCCAGTCGATGACCATCTCGGCGAGCATGACCATGGTCTGAAAAAAGCATAGAGAGAGATGTGAGTGCTTTTCAGTATGGAAACATGAAGGAACAGAGGGAATGAGCCCCGTCGTACGATGCCGTAGGCGACGTCTCGCATGTTGCTTTGCAGGAGGATGAGTCCGATGATGAGCAGCAGTTTGAAGCGCTCGACAATGTCGCTGCAGCTGATCTGAAAGAGGTTTTGCTCCTCAAATTTCTTGAACACGCAGTTCTGTTCAAAACGAATACAGAGAGAGAGAGATGACGAGACATTCACAGCGATTGAGGGAGAAAGAGAGGAGCTACGGACCTTGAGCTCGGCAAAGTTATTGGAGATGAGCAGCGTGAGCAGCGACGTGTTGCTCGAGTTGATGGCGACGTTGATGGTCACGACCTGCGCAAAGAGCAGCAGCGCGTGCAGCACGACGTACACGATCGCGACCGCAAAGTCCATCGCCATGCGCAGCACGCGTCGCGGCTGGAAGCGCGCAGTGTAGTACAGCGAATCGAGCACGTCCTGCCCCAGCGACGAGAAGAGGCGATCAAAGATCTGTTCACCAACGTGCGTCGCTCAGTGTGTTCGTCCCCACTCCTCGTAAACCAAAAACAAAAAAAAAACGTCCAACAAATACCTCGATCATCGTGAAGAGCACGTAGAGCTTGATCATGGCCTGGCCGCGGATCGCGTGGTAGACGCGCGACATGTCGACACGCCAGAGCACGCTGGTACCAACCGCGAGGATGACCGCGACCATGAGGTCGTAAAAGTGCGTGCGTCGGAAGACACGCGTGTGGAACGACGAGGTCACCGCGCAGCCACACGCGAAGAGGATGCGCAGCGGCAGGTACGTGAACACGTAGAGAAAGCTGTCGAGCGCGAGCAGCACGCCAAACGCAAAGAGCTGCTCCGTGTTGAACGGCACGACGAGAAAGTTGTGCACGCGCTCGTGGTGCACGCCGTCGCTGCGGCGGATGTCGTGCACGCCAAAGACCTCCTTGTACAGAAAGTCGGACAGCCGGAACACGTGCGGCTGCGTCGACCGCGGCTCCATGGCCACGACCGCCGACGCCGTCGCGCGCGGACTCGGGGGCGACGCCGCGGGGGGCGCCGCGGGCGACGAGAAGTCGGTCTGCACGCGCAGGTTGTGCAGCCGCTGCATGCGCTGCATCGCGAGCGGCGACATGCGCGTGTCGCTGGAGGACGCCGCATCGGAGGACGGAGGAGCGACTGGCGGAGGAGGAGCTACGGGAGGAGGCACTGCGTCGTTTGGGGTGCTGCTGCTGCTGCTGCTGGCGGTCGGGGCGCTGCGAGGAATGGGCGTCTTCTTCTTGGAGCGGCGCCGCGCTTTGGCGCTGTGCGCGGACGTCGGCGGCGACATGAGCGCCATGGAGATGGATGGATGGATCCACACGCGGGTGGCGCTGGCGATGGAGAAGCTGATGACGATGGGATGGCTTGAGCGGATCAACCGACAACATCACGTAGCGTTAGGAACCGATATACTGATAGGTTACAGATACGAACCTCTGTAGCCATGTCCACGAACGGGCATCCGACCCACAACGGTCGGGTGGCGCTGGAGCTTGTCGTCTCGTGCGTCTCGTCGTCTTCCAAGCTGGAGATGGAGACTGCTGCTGCTGACACTGCGAGTGCGTCGACGCTAGAGACAGATGCCGACGCCCACCGCAGCGACGACACGCTCGCCGCCGCGGACGCCGCCGCTGAAGCCGAGATCGTCATTCCGTCCGAGCT
Source organism: Pythium insidiosum (assembly GCA_022836835.1). Taxonomy (NCBI): domain Eukaryota; phylum Oomycota; class Peronosporomycetes; order Pythiales; family Pythiaceae; genus Pythium; species Pythium insidiosum. The sequence goes on along the minus strand of JAKVDI010000048.1, from coordinate 173,095 downwards.
CCAGCACAAGCCGCCGCTGGACCCGCGCGTGCTGCGGAATGTGCTGCTCTCCTACGACGGCGACACACGGCGAGTGCGCGAGTGTGACGAGCCAGTGTTCCACGGTCGAGGACGAGCGGTCTTCCGAGAGGGATTCACGTACGAGGGCGACTTTGTGATCGGCCGCATGCACGGCCACGGCCGCATAGAGTGGCGCAGCGGCGTCACGTACGACGGAAGCGTCATCGACAACGAGATCCAAGGGCACGGCACCTACACCTGGCCAAACGGAAGCACGTACACGGGGGACGTCCGCAACGGCCGGCGCCACGGCCGCGGGGTCTTCCACACAGGCCACATCGGCGCCTTGGTGGACGCATCGGCGTCAGACCAGGACAGCGTGGCGTTGAGTCCGTCGGCAGCGGCCGGCGTCCCCATACTCCAGCCTCTGTACTTTTCGTTCCATGCGGAGGAGCCCCGAGAGCTCCATAACCCGATCGCCGGGTCCAGCAACGCCAGGTACGAAGGCGAGTGGCGCGACGGTCTTCCGCACGGCCGCGGCGTGCTCGTGTACGACGACGCGCTGAACGTCCGCTACGAAGGCGCGTTCGTCGAGGGACAGCGCCACGGATACGGCGAGATGCGCTACGCCAGCGGCAACGTCTACCGCGGCGAGTGGGTCCATGGGGTCAAGTGCGGTCATGGAACGATGCTGTGGATGACCCCGTCCACAGCCGCGACGTCCACACCATCCACATCCACAGCCTCCACGACCGCGGTCGAGAAGTATGTCGGCGCGTGGCTGGCGGACCGTCCACACGGCCATGGCCGCCACGTGTGGCTGCAAGGCAAGCAACGCGAAAAAAACTGGTACGACGGCGCGTTCGCGGACGGCCGGCGCCACGGGCGTGGCACGTTTTACTACGCCAACGGCGCTCGCTACGAAGGCGAGTGGCGCGACAACGTCAAGCACGGCCACGGGTCGTTTTGCTACGAGGACGGCCGCGTGTGGATCGGTCGGTTTGAGGACGACCGCGCGGTCGAGGGTGTGGACGGCGGTGACCCGACGACGCCGTCCACTGCGGACAAGTCGGGACTGCGGCTGTTTGTGGACGACGTCATGGCCACGCTCGGCATTGTGGACCGAGAGCGCGCCGCCAAGGCGCTGGTCCACGCGGTGCTGCGCGTGAACACGGAGCTTCGCGCGCTCTACCGGCAGAGCATCGCGGCCTCCGGCACGGAAGGCATGCTGCTCGAGGTCTCCGAGTGCCGCCGGGCGCTCGCGGAGCGCGGCGTCTTCCTGAGCGTCGGCCAGCTCGAGCGCATGCTCGCAGCCACACGTGCGGCCCAGCAACTGGCCACTGGAGGCGCCGCGCTCGAGATCCCGACGGACGCTGGCGGTCTCGCGGAGCTCCCCGAGGTGATCCCGCCGTCGCGCCTGCTCGTGTTCCGCGAGTTCGTGGAGCTGCTCGTGCGACTCGCCGTGTGGCAGCGACTGCGGGAGCAAGAGCTCGCACGCGAGACGCACGACAACGGCGACGACGTTGGGGACGAGAGCGGTCTTCCTCGCGCGGCGTCCTGGCTCGCAGAGACGTTCACGGCGTTCCACGACGCGCTGGCGGCCGGTGGCGACGTCCGCAACGCGACCATCACGCAGCTTTTCGCGAGCGAGCTGCTGCTGGTGCTGCAGAAGCACCACGACGTGCTGCATCGCATGTTCCACGCGAGTGCGAGCGTGAGCAAGACGCCCGCGTCGACGCGGCCAGAGACGGAGGAACGCGACGATGATGATGGCGAAGACAGCGAGCAAACCGTCGAGCGACGCGAGTGGATGCAGGTGCCGCTGCGTGGATTGCTGCGGATGCTGCGGGTGCTGGGCGTCGTGGGCGACAAGACCGGGATGCGCGTGCGAGACGCGCTGCAGACGCTCCACGAGACCTGGGGACCGTCGGGCAACGCTGCGCCTCTGGACCCGTTCTTCATCGAGACGCAGCTCTCGTTCGCCGAGTTCACAGACGCGGTCGTGCTCGTTCTCTTGGCTCAGCAGCAACAGCAGCAGCAACAACAGGAGAGGGAGCAGCAGCAGACAGATCACACGCCACTGTTCGCTCGTGTGGACCAGTTTCTCCACGACGCCTCGACGTCGGACGCGCTGCCTCCGTTGCCACACTGACGGACGGCAAACTACCGAAACGGAGAGAGAGAGAGAGAGAGAGAGAGAGAGAGAGAGAGAGAGAGAGAGAGAGAGAACAGGACGAACAACGCTGCCGTCTATTTCATCATCCCGATCCGCTGCTTCTTGTCGTCGCCCGTCGCGTTAGTGCACGCGGCCGACGGCTCCCATGGCCATCGCGTACCGCGACGGCAGCTGCACCGCCTGCAGGTCGTCGAACGTCGCCTCAAAGACCGCGCCATCGTACGCATACCGCACATACCTGCCGCACGCATCAGCACCACCATCAGTCCATGCATCATCCGCCCACATCCATTCACTCAGTCACGTACAGTTGCGGTCGCGCTGCGCTCTCGTCGGGCTGCGGCTCTGCGTCCGTCTCGCTCTCCGTCATCACGACGCACGGGTTGTAGAACCCCAGCAGACTCGCCTTGGAGGTCGCGGCCGGCAGCGTCAGCGTCGAGTCCTGCACGAGGAACCGCAGCGGCACCGTCACGTCGAGCCACTGCTCGTCCTCTCCGTCGTCGTCGTCGCTGTTCACGGCGACCCGGCGGCGCGCATCTCTCGCCTGCTGCTCCTCTTCGTCCTCCTCCGCGTCGTCGTCGTCCACTGCCTCGCCAAGGCGACGGACCGCGCGGTCCTCGCTGCGCTTCGGCGTCGGCTCGGGGTTCGTCGGGTTGCGGCCGTAGCGCGCCAGCAGCACGACGAGCCCGCGGCCGTCCCCACGCGTGAGCCGCGCGTCCTCGGCGGCACGACGCTCCTCTGCGACGCGCGCCATGAGCTGCTGCTGCGCGAGCGCACAGCGTCTCGCCGACGACACGTAGTGGCGGCGCCACTCGCGGCGCCGCTCGGCCGCGCGTCGTCGGCGGCGCTCCTGCGCGGGGCGCACGAGCTGCGAGACCGCGGCCGAGACCACGAAGGGCGTCGTGGCCGCGACGAACGTGGAGAACGCGGTCTGCGCGCTGAACGGCGAGAGGAAGATCGGCAGCACGAAGCGCACCGAGCCGCGCGTGAAGCCGAGGCGCAGCGTGACGCCGGCGCGCGCGAGCAGCACGCCCATCGCGAGGCGCGTGCGCGACGACAGCTGGCGGCTCGCGCCGAGCGCGAGCGAGACGCCCGAGAGCAGCGTGGCGCGCAGCGACGCCTTGGCGGTCGTCGCGGCCTCGCCGAGCCACGAGCGGCGCGTCTGCAGCGACAGACTCGGGCCCCCGCGGTTGACCGCGACGCCGACGCTGTGGTGCGTCGTCTGCGAGTCGCTGCTGAGCGACGCCGAGAGCCCGTCGCGCGTGCTCCACATCATGGCGCCGTGCAGCTGCGGCAGCAGCAGGTGGTTCACGCCGAACGACATGTCGAGGCCGTGCGGGTCGAGCTCGGGGATCCAGATCACGACCGTGCGCGGCGACACGGGCTGCGAGAACTGCAGGTGCAGCTTGGGCGTCCAGCCGAGCTCCGTGTACACCGAGCAGCTCGGGACGCTCGGGTCCGACGACGTGTACTCGAGCTTGGTCGTGAGGCAGCCCATGCCGAGCCCCTGCTTGTCGTACATGTACCCGCCGAGCGTCAGCCGCGTCGACCGCGACAGCGGGAACGTCGTGCGCTGGTGGATCGTCATGTCCGTGCGCCCGACGAGCCGCCGGTCACCGCGCAGCAGCGCGCGCCACACGTGGCGCGTCGGCGCGAGCCGCACGAGGTCCGAGGCGTCGAGCCCCATGCTCATCTCGCTGAACGACGAGAACTGCGCCTCCAGCGCGTTCTGGTTCAGGCGCCGCAGCAGGCGCTCGACCTCGCGCTGCATCTCCTCCTCGCTCTCGAGGTGCGCCCCCAGCGCGGTCGTCGTCGACAACGACGACGAGGAAGAAGAAGAAGCCTCGCTTTGGTCCAGCGCCACGACGCCGCGCTCGCCGTAGAGGTCGTACGCGTGGCGCCGCACGGGGTCGCTCAGGATCTTGTACGCGCGGTCCAGCAGCGGGTACTGCGTGTTGGCGAGCGCCACGAGCGCCGGGTCCTGGCGCTTGGCGAGGCGGTCGGGGTGGAACTCGCGCGAGAGCGCGCGGAAGCGGCTGCGGATCTCCTCGGGCGACGCGCGGCGCGAGACGCCCAGCAGCGCGTAGTAGTCGCGCTCGAACTGGCGGTAGTACTCGCGCTCGTCCTGCGGCGAGCCATCGCTCTTGGGCGGCGGTGGCGGCGGAGCCGACGACGAGGAGCTCATCGTGTCCGAGAGACCTTCCTTCGCTTCCTTGCTTGGTGGTGCCTTCGGTTCGGATGAGTGACAACGATGCGGTTGATGGTGGCGGCCATGTACCACGTAGGTGGTACCTTTGGCAGACAAGTAGTGTGGACCACTGTATTGGTGGAAGGGTTACGATGAGGGGTTACGTCCACAAGTGTGCCTCCTTCATTTCCTTCGGACGCTACGGCACCCATGACAGCAGCCGGTCTACATGGAGCGGCGGCGGCGCGACCGAGCGTGCGCGAGGACGTGGAGGTGTTTCTGCACGAGCACCGCTTCCTCGTGACCAAGCTGCTCGAGTCGCTGAATGCGGCAGCGCTGTACGTGCACCGCTGACGTAGACGCACTTGCGCTTTTTTCATGTGTGACTGACGGTTCGTGTCCTTCTTGGTTTGGTTGCTTGCTGCTTGCCATACAGTCCTCCGTCGACGATCACAAGCACGCGGCTGCGCACAGTCAGCGACACATTCAACCGCGTGCTCGAGAAAGACCGCGAGCTGCTGGCAGCCGTCAAGAATCGTACGTCTCTACAGTGCCACCAGTCGGTCCGCTCGTCCGTCCCCACATACATCCACTCATATAAATCGTGCCCCATCGCAGTCGTCCGCCACCAGATCGCACAAAAGGAGCTGCTCGCGATTGAGGCAGCCATCGATGAGAAGCGCCAGCGCGTCATCCGCTACGCCGCTCAGCTGCGGCGCTCGCAGGAGGACATCTCGAGCGTGCTGCGCAAGCACCGACGCGTGCTCGACCAGGCCGCGCAGCAGCCCCAGCAGCGTACGTCCATCCACTCTCTCGTCCACAGCCAGAGGCGTGATCCTCATCTCGTTCTACGCTGTAGCTCGCCTCGATCCACGCGACGTCGTGGCGTACGCGCACCGCATCGCCGGCACCACCGCCGCAGACAAGAACTGGCGCCCAGGGGTCCGTTTTCTCGGTTTTTCATTTTGCGACTGGGTTCCTCTTTCTCTGACACACCGTTCACTCACTCGCGTTTCCACGGCAGTTCCCCATGTTTGGCTTCATGCCGCCGGCGCCGCAGGAGCACATGATGCGCGCGGGCGTGCTCAGCCGCGGCGTCGTGGACGAGATCGTGACGCTCGACGCGAGCGACAAGCTCAAGTACTCGGCGACGCAGCGCGACGACCGTGGCGACGCGGGTGACGCTGGCACCGCCAAACTCAACGGCATCCCGATCGGACTCGGCGCCATGGATGCGGGCATCCGGCAGCAGATGCCGCCTGGCTGGAAGCCTGGCGACCCCGTCGACCTGCCGCTCGAGGCGCTGCTGCACTACATGGGCCGCAACACTCTCGCGGTGCGTGGCATGCCTCGATGTATCGTTGTGGATGGGATGTATCTCACTGCTCATGGTGGATGGTTGTGTAGGAGCACGGCGTGACGCTGCCCGAGACGTGGAAGACCGGCGACCCATTGCCGCCAGAGGCGATGGAGCTGCTGCGCAAGAAGTTCAAGATCCCGGAGAAGCGCAGCGCCATGTACGACGACGAGGTCGTGGACGACGTCGAGTCGCTGCGCAAGAAGCGCCGACTGGATGACGCGGAGAACGAGGACAAGAGCGAGAGCTCGAGCGACAGCGACAGCAGCGACGACAGCGACTCGGACAAGGACGTCGTCAAGCGCGTGCAGCTCAGTCTCTCGTCCGACGATGACGACGATGACGATGGAGACGATGATGAGGACGACGATGATGAGGACAGCGACTGAGAGACAGAAGGAGAAAGAGAAGATACAGCTTCCACTCACTCACTCTCTCTCTCTCTCGCTGCGGACGTGCATGAAGCTCTCGTATCCTCTGCTTGCTGTTACTTACGACTTGCAGCTCTCGTAGCTGTCTGCTGCTGTTACAAGCTCAGTTATCTGCGATCCAAACCAATCTACTTCCGTCACGTTTGTCCGCCGGCTCTGTTGGTCTATTTATTGAGCGAGCGCCCGAGCGATCGTCTCGCGTCCTGAGCACGTTCTGACCCCGTCTCGCTCGCTCCCTTGCTCCCTTGTTCCCCTTGCTCTCTCTCTCTGTCTCTGTCTCTCTCTCTTGAGCTCTCCCATTGCCGCGGCTCCTGCCTCATTTCCGGTCTTTCCCGACGTCTGCCAGCTTCGCCATGGCGCTCCGCAAGGGCTCGATCGTCAAGCTCCGGCAGCAGGACGTCCCGACGGCGGCCGCGAACGTGGCGTCGCCCAAGGGCATCTCGCACAAGACGCCGAGCGTGTCGCCCGCCAAGGCCGGCATCAGCGACCACAACCTGGCGCTGCAGCGACGGCGGCTCTCGGTCGTGAGCGACAACAAGCTGGTCGAGGGCATCGCGCAGGTCACGACCGCGGACGTGGACTACGTCGAGGACGGCTCCAGCGCGGTCGCGGCGTACGCGGGGCTCTCGAAGAAGGGCTACGCGCCGTACAACCCACGCAAGAAGAACCAGGACGCGCTCATCATCCGGCACGACGCCGAGACCAAGTCGCTGCTGCTGTGCGTGCTCGACGGCCACGGCGAGGCCGGCGACTTTGTGTCGGCGTTCATCCGCGACCGGCTGCCGACCGAGCTCTTCCGGCACGCGAGCTTCGCGCCCACGGGCGACCTGCACCAGGACGCCACGCGACTGCAGAGCGCGATCCGCGACGCGCTTGCGACGGTCGAGAAGGCGGTGCTCAAGGACCCCGCGATCGACACCGAGTTCAGCGGCACGACGGCCGTGATCACGGTCATCCGCGAGAACCTGCTCGTGGTCGGCAACGTCGGCGACTCGCGCATCACGCGCGGCTTCGTGACCGGCGCGGGCGCCGTCGGCGTCGAGGGCGTGAGCGTCGACCACAAGCCCGACCGCCCCGACGAGAAGGCGCGCATCGTCGCGAGCGGCGGCCGCGTGTTCGCCGTCGAGTACGACGACGGCATCGACGGCCCGCCGCGCGTGTGGCTCGGGCACATGGACGTCCCGGGACTCGCCATGTCGCGGTCGCTCGGCGACGCCGTGGCGCACACCGCGGGCGTGACGTCCGAGCCCGAGTTCTTCACGCGGCTGCTGGACGACAGCGACCGGTGCCTCGTGATCGCGACCGACGGCCTGTGGGAGTTTATGAGCAACGAGGAGGTCAACGACATCGCCATGGCGCAGAAAGACCCCAAGGTCGCGGTCGACCTGCTCATCATGGAGGCGAACCGCCGATGGATGAAGGAGGAGCAGGTCATCGACGACACCACCGTCATCGTCGCGTACGTCAACACGCACGAGATGAGCGTGCCGCCCACGATGCCCAGCGCCACGCCCGAGGCCGCGCCGCCCGCGCCGACGACGACCTCGACCTCGACCACGGCGACAACAGCGGAGGCCAGTGCCACGGCAACGACGGCAGGAGCAGGAGCAGGAGCAGGAGCTGCAGACCCTGCGGGTGCTGGAGCTGGAGCTGGAGCTGGAGCTGGTGCATCTGGAACGACGACGGCGACGACGTGAGCGCGACAGCGGCAGCAGTAGCAGCAGTAGCAGACGCTAGTTCACCTTTTGGATTTTTGATTTATGAACAACACGACCCAACAACGATTTGTTCACGGGGTGGCGATGGCTCGTGATGCTCGACACGCACGCGCGTGTCAACTGAGAGTCAAGGACGACGCTCGTCGATGTCGTGCGCAGTCTGCGTCTCTCTCTACAAAACTACAACGTAGGATGTGTTTGATTTTGCGGTCCATTCGATACAGTCGTCATGAACGCGTCGTCTCTCGTGTTCTCTATTGCGTAGACATTAGACATTGCAATCCAATGCACTGGTGCTGCTGCTGCTCGTGGTATGTTTGTAGGTGATGGATCCATCAGTACGCCCATTGTGTCGAGAGCGCGAGCAGCGGCGTGAACGACACCCAGAAGAGCACGTCCAGCCACGTCCACGCGGCAGGCACCACGTCCACCGTCGTCGTCGTCTGCTGTTGTGCCTTGCCGCCTCGTCGCGTCGTCTTGCTGCTGCTGCTGCTGGTCGTCGACGCCGTCGCTGTCTGCAACTGCGTCTGCTTGCGCGTGCGAGTCGGAGGCCGAGCGCGCGAGCTGCCAGCGAAGAAGAGCAGCATCCAGACCGCGAACATGACGAGGAACGCGAGGATCGGGACCGCGACCTCGAGCGGCGGCAGCTCTGTGAAGAGGATGCCGCCAGAGAACTTGAACCAGACGAGCACCTCGAAGACTGCGATGGAGAGGATCATCCACGCGTTCTGGCCGAGGCGCCAGCAGTCGGGATTCGACAGGAACTCGTAGTACTGTGAAAGAAGCACAACCCAACGTGAGATCGAGAACGGCGAATTGCACTGGAGACCAAAGTATGCAGCGTACCTCGGCGGCGCCTGGGATGCCGATGAGGAACATGAGCGTGAGGCGGTAGGCGTTAAAGTTGCTTTCCTTGGGGATGCTCAGCGTGTTGAGCAGGAAAAACGCGTTGAGCTCGACGACGAGGCAGACGACGAGGCAGAACATGACCTGCGCGAACCGCGAGAAGCTCGAGAAGACCTCCCAGTGGTACTGCATCCAGCTCAGCGGCGTGAACTGGTTGAGCGCGCGCAGAAGCACGCCCATCTTCTTCTCGCGCTTGCCCGACCAGTCGTAGACCTTGGTCTCGAAGACGTGCAGCGTCAAGCGGCCGAGCGCCATGCCGATGAGGTTGGCGCCGAGGAGATCCATAAAGACCGAGTCCCACCAGCACTCCTGGAAGTCGGGGATCACGAACTGCAGCGCGAGCTCGAGCAGCTCAAACGCGATGGAGAGCACCCAGCAGAACCGCCAGTCGCGAAACATGCACATCTTGCCCCACCAGCCCGTGACGTGCGCGAGAAACCAAATGCTCGAGACCCCGCGGTAGATCGTGTCGGCGTTGATGTCGCACTCGAGCTTCTGGCCGCGCTGCGTCATCTTGCGCTGGCTGCCGACCTCCGGAAAGAAGAACTGCATGCTGGTGATCGCGCCCTGGCGGTTCTGCACCGAGACCGCGGCCAGCAGCAGCAGGTACACGACGGAGCAGCCGTGCACGACGCGCCAGAGACCCGGATGCGGCCGCACCATGAGCCCGTCGCGGGTCTGCAGGAAGCAGTAGACGAGGAAGATGAGCACGGCCGTGCAGAGCCCCGTGCGCACGTTCTGCACGGGGTCGTTCGAGTCGTGCGTGAACGAGTAGTACGACACGGCGGCCACGACGCTCGCGAGCACGAGCAGCTGCCGCGGCCGCTCGCGGAACAGCATCATGCCCTCGACCGCCTCGTTGCCCTGCGCCGCGCGGAACATGTTGTAGCTGAGCGTCTCGAGCCGATGCGGACTCCCGAGCGGCGCCAACGCGGGCGACGCCATGGGCGACGCAGACGGAGACAGCGACGACGACGACGACGACAGCGAGCTCGAGTCGTTCTCGGCGAACGCCGCCGTGGCGTGGTCCGTGCTGAGCTGCCGGGTCTGCATGCGCTTGCGCGCGCTGTCCCAGAGCGCCCGCTCGACCTTGGCCTTGGTCGCGGGGCTCACGAAGCCATCTTCGCTCTCGCTCGGGTGGTCGCCCGAGGACGGCGGCTGCGCGGCCGCCGACGTCGACGCGTCGGGCTTGCGGCGCTGGCGCAGGAACTGCTTCTTGGTGCTGCTCATGCTCGGGGCGCGGGCGGAGGCAGCGGCGGAGGCCGGCGGGCGGGCGTGTGGGCGTGTGGGCGTGCAGCAATGCACGGCTTGGGCATGCACCCGTTTCATGTCCGTCCGAACGGGAGAGACTGGTGGGGTACCGGTCTGTAGCGCCTTGTATTGGGAGGGACCTTCTATTGAGGTGGAACATGATCAAACCCAGGTTGTTGTTGTTTTTCATACAAGCTTGTCACGTGACGTGATGACGCGAATCTCCCGGTGACGTTTCTCGCGATCTCTACGATTCTCCCACGTGCTAGTTAGGTAGAAGCGGCTTCCTGTGCTGCCGCGCCTACAACTGGTGATGCGGTTTGTTAGTAGTGGGGATTCTGCTGGTGCTGATGCCCTCCCTGCTGCGGAATCTGGGTCGGATGCCCGTGATACGACTGGTGCGGCAACGAGTGCGCCATGTGCGCAGAGCCTGGATGAACGTGCGAACCGGCAGGGCCACCTAATCCAGCGCCATGGTCGGCTCCGAAGCGAGGGTCTGGCATGTTGGGGACTGGCCGAAGCCCGGATAGCGTCTTGAGCTCCGTGATTATACGAGCACAGAGGTTCATGTACGTGAACGCATTGCCGTCGAGCCGTTGAAAGTCGAGCAAATAGATATGCTGCTGGACCTTGTAAAGCTGCAAGCCGATCTTTACCGCTTGTGAGCCACTTGATTCCTGCGATGATTGCTGCTGCTGTTGATTCTGGGGTTTTGATTGCCATCGACACTTGACTCGATAGGGAGCAACTACCTTCCAGTCGAAATGTAGAACGTGTAGCGCCTTGTAGACCTCGGACATCACGTGTGCCGGTTCTTTCTTCGACTGAATGCCCAAATACCATCGTCGCCGCTTTTGCGCTGGGAGGTCAGCACCAGACGCCGCAGCCACATTCGGTGCCATACCGGTGCTTAGAGGATTTGATGGGTCGTACCCGCCTCCTGGAAACCCAGGTCGTTGCTGCATTGGGAAGGGATGACGTCCACCAAATTGACGTGGATCGGAACCCGATGGTGTGATTAAAGGGGACGCAGCCATTGGGATCGGTCCCCGTCCTGAGTTGTAGCAGTTCAATTTCATACGTGGGATGAGTATTTCATGAGTGAAACGCTTCTCGATGAATTCCCGTACCTGGTAGGAGTAGAGTGTTGGGTTCAGGTGTTGAGAAGGTTTTGGGCTGACTTGGCGCAAGGCGCACATCACGCAGTTCTGTGAAAGGAACCGTTAATACAGCAGAGCTCCCCCCACGACAGTGTCGAGCAAGAGCAAGTTTACGCACCATCAACACGAATCTTCGCATTCTTGTGATCCAGGATCAATTCGTATGCGACACGAACAGGATGATTCTCTCGTCGCTGGATGATCATCATCAACTGCTCGCGAGTCACGCGCGTCGGGAACTTGAGTGCCAGGCATTGCTCCACAACGTCTTCATCGATTTTGCAGACCTGATCAGTCAAGCGTCAGTGATATGGAATAACCCCTCTAGACTCCGACGAAGAACGAACGTACTTCGTTCTCGACGACTTCTGGTGGATGTTGTAAATACGGAGGAAGGTCCTGCTGAAACCATGGATGCTGTCTGTAATTGTATAATGTACAAGCCAGCAATGTGAGATGCATATGCTCCCTCCCACTATTTTCGCCAATGTCAGAATACCGTACCGAATTTCAGGAATCGTGATGCGTTTCATCGGATCCACGACAAGCATGCGTGGAATGAGATCACGAGCCAGCTCCGATAGATGGCTTGGCAGTGTATACATGCCTCCACGGATCTTCTTGAACAGATTCGGAATACTTTCATCGTCAAACGGCAGACTACCGCAGAGCAACGCGTACAGAATGACGCCACAAGACCAGACATCGACCTCAGGGCCTGCATACAGGCTACCCGAGATGACTTCTGGGGCTGCGTAGTTGGGCGATCCACAAGACGTGCGGAGAAAGTCGCCGTCCTTCATGACGTTCGAGAGACCAAAATCTGCGATCTTGACGTTGTTGTCGGCATCGAGAAGCAGGTTCTCTGGCTTGAGATCGCGATGTACGATGCGGTGAAAGTGGCAGTACTCAACGCCCGAGATAATCTGATGAAAGAAATGGCGCGCTTCCTCGGGGGAGAGCTACATAGACAAGCTCCATCAGAGACCCCAAACGACCATCACAGTCCCATTCACACCCAACGACGTACGCGGCCTTTGGACACAATGTAGTCGAACAGCTCTCCTCCTGCGACGTACTCCAGCACCATAAAGATGTCGGTCGGCGTGTCAATGACCTCGTAGCTGTCCACCGACAGACACGTTGGGCAGCAACCCATTCATACCCACAGTTAGTTCCGTTGCTACGGCGCGAGTTCAACACTGGTCATCGGATCCGTCACGACACGCGCACGTACAGGCGGATGAGATGCGGGTGGCGCATGCGGCGCAGCAGCGAGATCTCGCGTCTCACTTTCTCGCCCATGTCGAGGCTACGGATCTTGTTGCGGTTGAGAATCTTGATCGCGACCTTGTGGCCCGTGATCTCATGCTCTGCGACTGTGATGAGAGAGCAGCACACGCGTGAGTATATGCATGCCGCATTCTATGGGCAGAGACCGTGAGGCGTGGGACGTACGCTTGACCTTGCCAAAGGACCCGATGCCGAGCGTCTTGCCGAGCCGGTAGGGCCCCAACTTGATCGGCACGTCGCTCATGCTCGCGGGCTACTCTCGTGGCCAGACAGGGCTCTGTCGATGCAGCTCGATCTCTAGATTGCTGTCCGCCGTCTTCTGTCGCTTGTCGCGGCGTGGGTCTCGCGCAATCGCTGCGTGCTTGGCGTCCGGTGTCGCCCGCTGCTTGGGGTTGCGCGCACTCACTTCACTTGGCCGACGCGGCCGGAAACGAAGAACTCAAACCGTCCCCTCACCGGTATTGATACGGTAGTATCGTACTTTGGGTTTCATGGGATAACCACACCTCGTTTTGAGAACGATGGTGATTGATCCGGAGTCCCGGACTGCCGGGCAGTCCCATACACTCCCGGATCTGAAGCGGCGGACTTCAAGGAAACTCCAGAGTGCTGGACAAAGCGCGAGAGTCGGATGTGCGTGTGCAACAGCAAGCATATCGTCGATCGACGACCCACGTTTAGCCACCACTTTGTGGCCTCACGACGCTGGAGCTTCTGGACGGCATGAACACATCCAGTGTCATCACCAGCGCACACAGCGCCATTTGACAATGATGTGCTGAGCGGAGCTGCCCGCGCTGCGAGTCAGATGCACGCACCCACGCTCTCACGTTTGCGCTTCGCCTCGGTTTGCTTTCGAGTCGTGCGGGTGTGGATGCGTGTGCTTGCTGAGCAAGGCCGAGCCCATCGCGCGTGTCAGTTGCGCCTGCCCGCGAGTCACCTCAACATGACGCATCCCCGGACCCTGGTCATCACGGCAGTGATGTCCCAGACAGACATTCGCCCAGCAAATTTCGGACTCTGATGTCCCAGATCCTGGACATCGCCGAATGCTAGAGAAGACGTGAGGAGAAAAATCTGCCGGATAAAGGTCTAAACGCTGCCAAAAATGTTGGGAATTTCTTCAGAAGATCTTCCTGCACGTCGCGCGACAGACGTTTTTCATTTTTTTTTACAGAATCCACGCACCGCGAACAATCATCAAGCGGATAGGGGTGCAGGCTGCGGCGCACTCTCTGGCCATCCGACATGCAAAGAGCCGGGCCATTCGGGTGGGGGCGACGTGCCCGTGACGCGCCGTCCAAGTCTAAGTCAAATGGCGGAGGGGCAGCAGACAGCAGCAATGCGCATCAGTTCAACGTGCCGTGCCGTCGAAGTCGGAACCCGCCCCGCGAGTGGCGCCATTGTGGTCGATCGACGCACGCCACACTCCCACGTCCACACCAAGACCAAGTCTAAACACCAGACCACCAAGCCAAGCCAAGCCAAGCCTAGGCGTCGCCCGTCGTCCGTCGTCCGTCGTCCTTGGTCCATCGTCCATCGTCCATCGTGAGGCCACACGCAGACTATACTCACTTGCGTGTTTGCGCTCCGACCGTCACATACATCCACACCGTGAGAGCAGCATGCCGCGCCAGCGCCTCGGACTCCCGCGCACGAGCGAGGTGCTGTGGAACGGCTCGACGCCGCTGCCGTTCACGCTCAAGCGCCGGCGCACGGGCGCCATCCTCGTGTCCAAGCTCAAGGACGCCGGCGGCGCGCTCGAGCTGCGCGTCGGCAGCGAGCTCAAGCTCGTCGGCGGCTTCCCGGTCGCGCAGCTCACGCTCAGCGAGGTCAAGAAGGTCATGCTGCGCGCGCCCAAGCCCGTGAGCCTCGTGTTCGTGAACCACGACGACGCCGTGCTCGACAACATGAGCTTTCTCAGCGACGACCGCGGCTCCTTCGAGAACGAGTTCGCCGGTGTGGACGACGTCTATCAGGATGGCGGCAGCGGCGGTGACGACGACGACGACGACGCGCTGCAGCCCGTGCCCCGCGAAAGCAGCGAGTGGAAGGACGACACGGCGTCGTCCACCAGCGGTGTGGACGAAAGCGGCGGGTGGTCGTCGTCGTCGTGCTCGCCGGCGTCGTCGGCCACGACCTGCCGGCCAGCGCCGCGCAAGGTCTCCAAGCTCAAGATCGCGCTCGACCGCATGAACGAGCTGCTCAACAAGCCCGTGCGGCGATCGGCGCTCAACGTCACCGCCGGTAAAAGCATCGTCGTGTAATGCGCCAGCCCGGCGCTTGCCCGCCGCGTAGTAAGTTATTGCCATCTACTGTCATCCATTGACGAATTATTAGTAGTAGTACACACGCATTTCGATTGGATCTGCCGCCATCGTGTCTCTACGGCGTCGTGCGCCGCGCAAAGTGCTCGTACGCGCGCAGCTGAAGGTGCAGCATGCTGTGGAACTCGCTGCGGTCGATGGCGCCGTTGCCGTCGAGGTCGGCGTGGCGGAAGCACCGCTGCAGGTCACTGCGGAACGACAGCGACGGCACGCGTGGACGGTTCTCGCTGAACGGCGCGAGCCGCACCAGGTCGTCGAGCCCGAGCTGCCCGTCGCGGTCGCGGTCGAGCTCGTCGAAGACGTCGTCCACGATCGCGCGCCAGCGCTCGGGCGCCTCGCGCTGCAGCACGGACCAGTCAAGCAGCGCCGCGCAGAACTCGTCGCGCGCGAGCAGCCCGTCGCCGTCGAGGTCAAGCCGGCTGAGCAGGCTCTTGACCTCTCCGTGCGTCAGTCGGTAGCCGCCTCGCTCCAGGCACGCCGCGAACTCGCTGAGCCCGACCTCGGCGGCGCCGTGGCGCGAGATCTCGCTGAAGACCACGACGACGTCGCGCTTGGCGTCGAGCGGCAGCCGCCGCGCGATCTCGGCGAACACGGCCTGCTGGAACGCGTTGAGCGACCGGTAGAGCTGCAGCCGCTGCACCATCGTGCCGTTTAGCAGCGGTGTGTGGCTCGTAGAGGGGCGAGCGTCGTCCGCAACGACTTGCGCTTGGACGTGCGCCATGCGCCGCAGCCACGGGTGCTGCAGCGCCTGCTCGGCCGTGAGCCGCCGCGAGACGTCTCGCTCGAGCAGTCCGAGCACGAGCTCTTTGGCGTCGCGCGAGACGGCGTGCCACGGCGGCGACTCGACGTCGATCGCCTCCATGAGGATGCGCTCGTCGAGCAGGTTGCCCTCGAACGGGAAGCGGCCCGAGAGCAGGCGGTAGAGGATGACGCCGCAGCTCCACATATCGGACGGGAACGAGTACCCGACGTCGGCCTGCAGCACCTCAGGCGCCGTGTACAGCGGCGTGCCGCGCACCTCGAAGAGCCGTTCGCCGTCGCGCAGGAACGACGCGCCGCCAAAGTCGGTGAGCTTGAGCGGCGACGTCTGCTTGTGGTCGGCGAACAGAAAGTTCTCGAGCTTGAGGTCGCCGTGCAGGATGCGCAGCAGGTGGCACTGCCACACGACGTGCAGGATGTCGGCCATGTAGACCGCGACCAGCGCCTCGTCGGGTGGCTGCGCGTTGGCGTTGGCGTTGGCGTCGACGCTGGCACTGGCATCCGAGGCATCGGAGCGCTGCCCACTCAGGCGCGCGAACGCGTCGCCGCCGACGCAGTGCTCCATGACGAGGTACACGCTCTCGTCGTCCTCGTACGCGCCGAAGAAGTGCACGACGTTGAGCGTGCCGCCGAGCAGCACCATCATGCGGCCTTCCTGCTGCAGCGCCTCGTAGTCCCGCAGCGACACGACGCGCTGCTTCGGGATGATCTTGACGGCGAGATCCAGGTCCACACGCGTGTCGAGCGGCTCCACGCGATGCACGCGGCCGAACGCGCCTTCCCCGAGCAGCTCCGCCACGCGGTACTTGCTGTCGAACGTGCGCGGCAGCTGAAAGTCGATCTCGCGTGGTGACGTGAAGATGGACGCCGCCTCGACGGCAGCGCGCTGCAGCGACGGGAACGCGCCCAGGCGCTCGAGCATGGGGCGCCACGAACGGCGCACGCTGCCGAGAGAGGAGGATGGGACGGTGGCCGCTGGCACACGGCTGAAGGACGCCGTCCGCTCGCTCTCGCGCTCGTGCGGCGGGACAGCGGACGATGACGACGTCGGCGTCGTGAGCAGACCGCGGTGCAGACGCCGCGTGCGTGGAGCCACTCGTCGCCCTGCGGCGTGGATCGTCACGTGCATCATGTTGAAAGGAGGCGAGCGACAGCGTTTTGCTTGTTACGTGGCTCTTCGCATGAGCAGCGGGGTGCTCGACGGGAGCCACAATGTAGAGTACATAGTGACACGCATGTCCGTTTCACGCGAGTCACACGCGCTGTATTCGAGGGAGGGACAGTGCCATCGATCCATTTCGATACATTTCACCAGTTATCACACGTCGCAGCTGAGAGTGACGTCAATGCCGACGGCCATGGAAGAAGGAAGCAGGGCGTCCGTCACACGACGTGCCGTATCGTGTCGCTGGGCGCTGCTCCCGCTGACGACGGCGACGTCGCCACGTCATCCTCAGCGGCGTCGCCGCCGAGTGCGTGTGCGCCATGGACGATGGCTGTGTCCTCTGGTGCTTCAGACGACGCCACGGACGGCGCCGCTGTCGCTGCTGCTGTTCCACTTGCAGGCGGCGGATGGAACGACCTGCCGACCCTCAGCCGAAGCACGCTGCCGCTCAAGCACGCGCTCAGCGGAGACAGCAGGAACAGCGCGGTGTGCGCCAGTTCCTGCGTCTCCAGGTGCTCGAGGCGAGCGTCAGTGTGCTCCATCTGCGGGCGCTGCACGATGATCGAGTTGATCTGCACGTTGTCGCTTTGCAGGTCGGACGCCAGCGTCTTGGTCATGGCCTCGACGGCGGCGCACGTCATGCTGGCATGTCTACGATCGGTGTCAGCACACATCCGTCCCATGTTGGCTTTCATATGAGGGCCGCGCTGGCAACGTACATGGTGTCGGAGAACGTCGTGATGTTGATGAGCGAGATCGGGTGCTCGGGCGACCGCCACGCCCAGCAGAACGCCTGGCACAGCTCCAGCAGTCGCGTGCTATCTCCATTCCACACACAACTTCATCAACATTCAACACCACACGCCTCTCTTTCTGTTCGGCGTACGTACGCTCCGGACGACAGCGTCTCGTCCGCGTTGCTCTTGGCTCGTTCACGGGTCTCGTCGGTCGTGTCCTCGCTGCTCACCGCGGCGTCTGCTTTCGGCTTCTCATCATCGTCGTCCACAAAGTTGACGAGGCAGTCGACTTGCGAGCACTTGCTCACGGTCACACGCGCCCACTCCTCAATCTGCGACCGCGTCTGCGTCGCGCAGCAGATCGGAACGATGATGCCGCGCGTGCCTCGCTCGCTTCCCTGGAGATTCTCCTCTTGGAAACGCGCCACGATTCTCGCAGCGAACTGCTCCATCGCCGACAGCTCACTAGATAGACACCCATCAACATGCACACAAACATGCCGTCAGCACTGTCCTGCGTCGGGATTCCTCTAGCGATCTCCAGACGTACGTGAACGTGACGAGCACGTTGGCACCGAGGACCCACAGATCGCTCGCCAGTCTCGAGACGACTGGTTTGTCGCCTCCCGTCAGCACAATCTACACGACAGATAGCCACACGTCATCAGCTCATCCACGCATGCACCACGTCGCACTACTGCGATGAGCCAGATCTCACCGTCTTCTTGGCTAGAGGCGTCGCGAGATCGCCAGCGCTGGCGGCCGCAACGGCCTCCAACTGACCTCGTTCGACCTCCGACATGGTCGCGAGCCGCAGCATCTGCGCGCCGTGTCCGTTGAGCTCGGCGCCGTCCCGCGTGTCCCCATGATGCGTCTGCTTCGGTCGCTTCCGAGAACTCTCGAGGTCGGCGGCGTCCATCGCATCACGTGATCCGATCTCCGGAGACGATGACGACGACGACGCCACACGCGGCGCGTACATCGCGGCGGTCTTGAGCAGCTCGGGCGTGCCGGTCGCGGCGGCCATCGAGCGCTTGTTGCTGGCGTTCATCGCGGTCGACAGTGCCGTCGGTGGCATCGATAAGGGCACCTGCATGTGGCTGTAGAGCCCCGCGCTGATCTCGCTGCGCACGTTGCAGCGGCCTTCGCGCATGTTCTGCAGGAAGATCTGCACCGCGAGATCGCCTTCAGCCTCGCGCTTCTGCTTGAGCAGCAGCATGAACTCGGGGTGCTTGCTCATGAGGTGGTTCTCGATGCGCCCGCGCCGGCAGTTGAGGCGGCTCCATATCTTCATGACGTCGCGCCCCGAGCTCGGGTCGTCGCACAGCATGCACACGACCACGTCTTGCATCGAGCCGCTCTTGTCGTCCGCCTTGGCGTCGTCTGTGGCTGGTGGCGCGACCACAGAGGAGGCTGAGGTCGCGGCGGAGGCACCTCCTCCTCCTCCTCCTGCTGCTGCTGCTGCCACAGCAGCGGCGGTCGTCAAGCCCGGGCCGCCCATCTTGAGCGACCCGTCGACGACGCTCTGGGGGACGCTCTTCTCCATGATCGGCAGCGAGTGGAGCCACCGCCGCTGGAACGTGAACACGCGCTTGCGACTCGAGTGAGGCTGTGCAGCGCTGCTGCTGTTATTGTTGTTGTTGTTGTTGCTGCTGCTGTTGTTGATGTTGATGCCAGAGCTGTTGGTGAGGCTCGCACCGGTGGTCGGCGGCGTGTGGACCTCTTGGTGCGCGTGCACGACGCCCTGTGAGCTCTCAGAGAGTGGGGACGCGACCGCAGCCATGCTCTCCATCGTCGGCGCCATCACAGAAGCCGTCGGCGCCGGGAGACTCGCGTGTGGAGCCGCTGGCAGCGGGGACGTGGACATGCCGTCGCTAATCATCGACGCCTTGGACGTTGGTGCCGCGGGCGGCGTGTGCGACGAAGGTGACGCACATTTAATTCGATGAATGTATGGTACAGTCTATAAAATTACAAAACGGATACCCAAACACCCACAACCCATGGAATCCCTCCCCCCCAAAGCAACTGCGTCTTGGTGGCATCGCAAGACCTACGTACGCTGATTGAAGAGACTGTTCACGCGAGACGTCTTTGGAACGGAGGACTCGCATTGAGGCAACAGGAGAAGGTGAAGCAACTCGGTCATGACGAGCTAATGATGGTGTCGACAGTTTTTGGTTTTTCGTACTCGCGGTCTGTTGGTTCACGACCATGGGGGAACAGCGCTAATTCACAAACGCACACGACCGGCAGGTGTTTCCTCAGGAGTGATGGTCGAGAAGGAGTGATGGTGGGGCAACTTGCTGTGTCAACACAGAAACGACCACCGACCTGCATTTGAGCGGATATCTCTTTATATAGGTCTTGATCCCGACACCCCGTTGCAAAGTTGCAGCGCTGGATCTATAGGCGCGCTCGCGATCAACTCTCGGAGGCTGGTGGAGGCGTTCGATATTCATTTGTCGGCAGAAAAGCGAGGTTAAAAAAGGGAGCGAGAGTGTGTGTGCCAATGAGGAGGAGGAGCTCAAGTCCGTCCGTGTGTGAGCGGCAAGTTTCCGACCAACAGCAAGCGCGCTCGCCGCCGAGGGAAAGGGGGGAAAAAGGAAAGAAGAAGGCAACTTGCCGCACGACGCGCGCCCGCCACCACAGACTCGTGGACCCACGAGACACCAGCCCGCCCCACGACCGCGGCGACGCCATGAACGCCATGAACCCTCCACCCTCGTCACACGCCTACGCAGGAGGACGAGGAGCAGCGCTGCCGTTGAGGAGCGCCTCCCCCTCGGGCGCGACGCAGAGCCGCCTCCACCCAGAGCCCGAGCCCGAGGACCGATGCGGCCCCACGCTCCGGTCGCCGTACGCGGTGGCCTCCAGCGTCAACGGATTCATCACGCCACCGACGCGAGAGTATCCCGAAGAATACGCCAAGTACCAGGGCTCGATCCGGCTCGACCCAGACGCCGAAGGGTTGGCTCTCGCATCGCCATCAAGCAGCGGGATCAAACGCAAGCGTGCCCCAGAGGGCACGACCGAAAAGAATGACGACTCGAGTGACGTGAATGCCGACCCCGGCAAAGCGCTCGTCGCGCCGACCAAGCGGAAGGGAAGCAGTGATTACCTTCGCAAGGGCCAGTGGACACCGACAGAGGAGCGCCTCGCGCGGCTACTGATTGAGGCCTTCGAGGAAGGATATCTCCCGATCTACACTGGCATTCGGCTGCGTGGCTATCTCGCCGTTCAGCTGCAGTGTGATCCGATGCGTGTATCGAAGAAGCTCTGTGCTGGATCAATTGATGGCAAGCAGATTCCCAAGAATTACGGTCAACGGAAGTTTCGACTTCGAAAAAAGCAGCTATGGGATCGTGAAGAAGCCGGGCGGATTATCAATACACTTGAACGGCTGACCCGTGAGCTTTGGAACGAGACCGCCATCGCGATGCCTGCGAACCTCACACTCTCAAGCACGCGCAACGCCGAGGATGACGAAGTGGAACTTCTAGGAGCTGCAATGCCCGTGAAGAAACTGTCTCCACCGGCAAACAAGTCCAAGAAGCAAAAAGACGGTGTGGTGTTCCCAATCATCTACCTCAACTTGTCCAAGAAGGCCAAGCAAAATAGTCACGGCAACATGGCCAGTCCAAGTGATTCGTCCCCTCCAGGGTCAACGAGCCATTCGCCAACTCCACGGACGGAACAGTCCAGTCAAGACGGCGACGCGTACGTGTACGCGAGGCCGAGTGCCGAGTATTCGTCGAGCAATGACAGTGACGATCCTTCATCGAATACGACAGAAAGGACGCTTCGTGTCGACGGCGAATCGTTGTTGGCTGCCTATGAGCTTCTCAACTTGCATCAGCATCGCACGTTCTTCTCCTCATCAACGCTGGCTTCCTCTCGACCTATGGAAGACCCGTACCGCCCACCCGAGAGACGCGACACCAGCGCGACCGCGTACCACGTCGTCCCCATTCTCCCCGCGCCGTCCAACGCTTCAATCCGACACAGATGACGCTGAGAGGATGAGGAATCCGCGCCCCTGTCTTGTGATCTTCTCGTATCGTGCCCACGCGTGTCGAATGTGTCGCCCAACTTTTGTCCTCTTGCTCTATTCTGCCATGCTGTGATTTTTCTCTCTCCACTTTTTTTTTCTGTAAGCTCCCCTTGCGCTACTGCAGAGCAAAAAGTTTAATTCGCTTTCAACTGTCAATCGTGTCGTCCGTCAGAACCTGTGTCGTTGACCTGTGGCATGAATAAATCGTTGAGGCTCCTTGTTGGCTCAATCATGACTCTACAAAAGCGGTCATCAGTCATGAAGGGCTGGCCACAAGCATTCCGTCCATCTCTCCTTCTCTCTCTTTCTCTCGTTGCGGAGACCCAATCACTGGCACGAATCGAAAACCATCGATGGTTTGCTGCATCAACTCGTTTCGCGTTGGGTTGGTTGGCGCGTTCAGCATTGATTAGAAACAAACTGAGAATGCGGGGCTCTACTTGCACATGACATGTATTATTGACAGACACACTCGTTTCACAGAGTGCTCTCGCAATGGCACAGTCGCTTAGTGGGCCTTGGTCTGGTTGGCGACACCGGCGATACGGGCCTTGATCTCCTCCTGGTTGCCGACGTAGCGGCCCGTGAGCGGCGCGATGGCATCCGGGTGCGGGATCGGCTTGAAGTTCTCATCCAGGTCGTACACGAGCGGCACACCCGTGGGGATGTTGAGGCCCGTGATCTTGTCCTCGGCAATGTTGTCGAGGTGCTTCACGAGGGCGCGCAGGCTGTTACCGTGGGCAGCAATGATGATCTTCTTGCCGGCCTTGATGGACGGGATGATGGTGTTCTCCCAGTACGGCACGACGCGGTCGCCCGTCGTCTTCAGCGACTCCGTGAACGGCAGCTCCGCCTTGTCCACATCAGCGTACTTGACGTCGTTGCCCGGGTAGTAGGCACTGGCGTCGTCGAGCGCCGGCGGCGGGATGGCGTAGCTGCGGCGCCAGACCATGACCTGGTCAATGCCGTGCTTGTCGACCGTCTCCTGCTTGTTGAGACCCGTGAGCGCACCGTAGTGACGCTCGTTCAGGCGCCACGAGCGCACAACCGGGATCCACATGCGGTCCATCTCCTCGAGGATGTTCCACAGCGTCTTGATCGCGCGCTTGAGCACCGACGTGTAGGCCATGTCGAACTGGAAGCCGTGCTCCTTGAGCACCTTGCCAGCATCATGCGACTCCTTCTCGCCTGAGACGTTTACCACCATCAGAAACTGTTTGCAACCTCACTCGACTCCAAGGAACGCACCAGTGGCCGAGAGCGGCACGTCATGCCAGCCCGTGAAGCGGTTGTCAACGTTCCACTGGCTTTCGCCGTGGCGGATGAGCACAATCTGGTACTTGGCTAAAGAGCAACGAATCCATCGTCAGCGATCGCCCACGCACGCACACGCTCCGTTGGTTCTCGAGGCGGAGAGAACGCACCAGCCATTGTGTACGGGGGTCGGAAGACGAGAGGAGGAGGAAGAGTTGCTTGTGGGGAGCAGAGCAAATTCGCTAATGAAGAGTGAGGGAGGGGAGCTTGGATCCACAACGCCAGTGTGGACGGAGGACTGTGGACTGTGGACGCGGTGCACAGATGAGCGGACGGCGACGTGCCATGGATGACGCACCGGCGTCGAAGCAGCACGCACCTCCATGAGATGATACTCCTCCACGGCGTCCATGCCGCAATATCCGTTTTCAAAGGTTTTCACCCATCTCACGTGGATTGATTGGAATTGAAAGAAACAAACTGTGATTGATACAGTCGATCTCGATGGAGTGTAACCTGCCTCGTAACCCTTTTTTGTTTCCGAAAAGTTGGCAAAATGGCTGTTGACCTCGATCGAAATGGTGTCGCGGAGTGTGGCTGTCGACGACGTGACAGCGACGCAAGAGCGGAGACGACCACACAGAATTGGACGATGATGCTATTGCGCTGGTCTTTGTGAATCCCTCATGGATCGGTGATTAGTTTCTGCCGCAGCGGAGACAAGAGCCTGCCGACTGCATGGGTGCCGTGCAGAGAAGAGCATGGCTGCCTCGATCTCGTGTGCGTGTCCGTGTGCCGAGCGCTAACGAAAAGGTATTTGGCTTCTCTTTCCGCAAAGAGGCAGCATTTCGAGACATGTGACGTGCACGCAGTCGTTCTGCTCGTCGCGCACTTGCATTCTCGTTTGGGCAATTCCGGATGCGCCGGCCGAGCCCACTCTTCAGCGTGGTGGAAGATCGACAACAGTGCCTTGCTGTCTGATGATGCATTCCATCCACACTAATGTACGCTTGCCAAGCGATCAACAACGTGATGCGTTCGACCGGTGAGACTTTTTTTATTGACGTCTGATGGCGTCCGTTGACGAGAGCGAGTCACGACGTCATGAAGGACACACGCACACCAAGGCGCGTACGAGGCGATGCGTCGGAATGCCCACCGCGTCGGAATCACCGCAGACACTCCGCACAACTGTCAGATCGCCGAGTGCTTGGCTCAGTGTCCGGCACAAGCCTCATGAGGATCTGTGTCAGGAAACTTTGCTTCCATCAACAGAACGACCAGCATCACGAATGAAGAGCTTCAGGTTGTGCGCGGCAAGCGGCTCACTCGAGCTTCTGCACTGCGCAATGGGAACGAGATGCTGTTGGCATGACGGCAAGTGAAGTCGGCGTGATCTCTGAGCGGTTTGCTGTGTGAAATCGACCCCGTCAGCGCACCGAATGACAGACTTCAGTCGATGAAGATCCGAGTCAGGGGTACGTGCCGTTCGACGGCTTCACCACACGACTCATACGTGTTGTCGACGACTTCAATCTCTCCTGCAACGACAGCAGAACACGAGGCGGATCTTGCATGTACTCGTGTCGCTTGAGTAGCTATCTCGTCGTCACCACAACCTTCATGCGGTGTGACGTGTGGAGACGCAGTGGCGGCGTCGTTCTATGGGACGTATGTGGGCACACAGCTGGCAGAGAATGCGGTGTTGGTCAGCGAGAGTGGATGGAAGAGGGGGTGTTGGATATGGCTAGATGTTGTGGAGAGAAAGAATTTGGGATTAAAAAGTTGGAAGCATGAAATGTTGGAGTAGGACATTACGTAGGCATGAGTAGGAGTAAGTACAGCTACTGTGTTGGAAATGAATCAGCCCGAGACTGTCCCTTCAACAGCTGTGGCGAGGCATTGGTGGCGTCGTTCTGTGGGAGGTATATGGGCACGGACGTGGCGGAGAATGTGGTGTTGAGCAGTCAGCGAGAGTGAATGGGAAGGTAGGTGAGCGTTGGGGTTGTTGTTGGATATGGGTACATTTGGTGTGTTGAGGTGATCTTACGACTGTAGAAGGAAGGAGTTGGGAACTGAATGAAAGTTGGGTAGACGTTTTGTGTTTGGTGTTGGGGTGGAATGGGCATAGTGTTGGAACTTGTGAATAGAGTTCTAGTAGTGTGGTGTGTTTGAAATTGTGAAAATCAAATGAAAAGACTGATAGAAAGAAGAGGGGAATCTCAATGACTTCTCATATCACCCGCATCCGCTCACGCTGCGATTGGAATGACAACAGCGGACGTTCATCAAGGGCGGTCGGCGGCAACGCAAGGTCGCCACCGACAGACACCGACATCCCGAGTCAACGGATGGGGTCGCATACGATCATCAAAGTTATTGAGATTGTCTACTTTGGAAAACCAAGTAGAAATGAACGTACTATAGAAATGATCCTGTTCAAGTACGGTCTTAGATTGACGGAGAGAGTGGCATCTCGCCACAGTATACCGCCGACATCCCGCACGCTCAATCCGATATTCAGAGCAGACGTCAGATGGCATCGGTTCTCAGAGGTAGCTGCCATCACCAATTGTGAGCCACTGAACCGTGATCACACCAACCCAATCATCGATCACATATGATAAGGTATCATAAAACAAAGGAACGGAAGGAACGCCTCTTCAGCCAAGTTGCCGCCATCACACCACCATTCACTTCAACATGCTAATGCGACCAACACACTCGACGCCTTCTCTCTCTCTCTCTCTCTTCATCGAATGTGAACGGAGTGCGTAGATGAGCGACATGTTAAGCGAGACATCCGCTTGTGTCACACGCTCGCTTGTGACGGATCCTTGCAGTGTCGTCAAGAGGACCGTCAGTGTCGAGCCAGCGTCAGCACGAGCGGCACGCAGCACGCAGCACACGTCTTGGGGCTGACGTTTGAGAGCTCTGTGGTTGATAATGGTCGAGAGTCAGCATCTGGAAGCACCTCGCGACGATACCTTGGTGTGCGAGAAGCACACAGATTGATGGGGTGGCGTCGTGCACCCATGCTGATCAAGGCGAGAGAGCAGAACAAAGCGTCGGCCGCTTTTGCCTACGTGACGTCAAGCAGCACGTGTGTGCGCATGTGCCAAAGCGAAGACGAGATACACGACACCAAGCACCATCGGCATCCCCAGTTCGACCAGCTGAAGACATGCGCTGACAACGAGAACGAGAACGCGTCGCGATGATGACAACGAGAATCCCATCGAGGCTTGCTCGTGCTTCGGACAGGAAGGCGAGGTGTCTTGCGGTGACGAATGGAGTTGGCGTTTTCGGTCTCTCGAGAGAGGAAGGAAGGCGTCGACTGACTGGAGAATCGAAACCTCTGATGTGTGCATTGCACACTGTGCAAGTGGAAGCATGCGCTGTACCCATCTGAGAGCGACGGTGAGTGATGGTGCTGCACCCAAGCGACTCGATCCTCAACAGTCCTCTTCGCCAAAAGCTGCAGTAGGGCGAAACAATCGACAGAGAGAGAGAGAGAGAGAGAGAGAGAAGAGAGAGAAGAACCATCACTCACTCGCGCAGCTCGCCCTCAACAGCGACCGCCCAGAATCCAATTCACCGTCTTCCAGCGAAACCTCCTCCCACGCGCATTCGCTCTGGATCGCAGCGACAAGGTCTTCGATCGGTGGAACGATGGAGCGCACACTCCACGCCGCGATGACGCTGACCACGACGGCCCCAGCCGCAGCCACCGATTCCCAACGTCTGTCTGTGCAGGCTTCATTACCGCAGCCAGCTCCAACGACGTGCCAGATTTGTCTCGACGTTCCCGAGCCGACAGGAGATGGCCAGCCAAGCAAACTGGTCACCGCTTTCTGTGGTCCCTCGTGTCCAGCGACTGTCTGCGTCCTGTGTCTGCGCGAGCACGTCGATATCAGCGTGAAAGACGCCTTCCCGGGTGTGTTGCCGCGCGTGCGCTGTCCGATCTGTTTGGTGCGCGTGCACAAGAGCCGCTGGCGAGATCATGTCTCTGAAGATGTGATAGAGCGGTACAATCTGGCATGCGAGCGTGCGTGCTCGCTGCAGTCGCCGTGTTGCCACGACCCTCGGTATACGCACTTGCCCAAGGCGTTCGACGAGTTGAACAAGCCAGGACGCTTCCACGTTCCACCGCCGCTGCATCTCGTTCCGTCGTTGGAGCGCCGACTGCCAGAGCTTCGCCGCCGTGTTCGCCTGTATTGCCAGCACCAGCTCTCGACGTCCGACGTCATCACGTTCGTGGAGACGACGTTTGGTCATGCCGTCGAGCTCGAGAAACAGCATTTGATCATGGAGCACGTGCTGCCTCGTGTGCTGGACGAGGAGCGCCGAGCGATGCTGCTGCTGGCGTACCACGCCAAATACAAGATTGTGCGCACTCGCTGCTGTGGTATGTACGTGTGCTTCAACTGCAAGCGCTACCTCGCGAGCAGCGATCCCGAAGAGCATCCCACGTGCGATAATGGCCAGACACTCGACTCGAACAACATCGTCGAGTGCCGATCGTGTCATGTGACGATGGTCAAGGTCGAGGGGTGCAATGCCGTGACGTGCTGGTGCGGTTTCGGCATGGACTGGGAACAGGAAGTTCGCCTTGCCAACCTGAAGCGGCGCGAGCTTCTGCCAGTGGATATCTTCGACCTCGATCTGTACAAGCGCTGGCAAGAGTGGCAGCGTGTTATCGTTGACTTTGTCAAACATGAGCTCGTGCCTTTGCGACTCGCGATTCGTCTGAGTCGCCTCGACACAGAGATCCCACTGTTTCGCAAGAGGCTGCGTGCAATGTTGCAGCGATACATTTGGCCGAGACGGTTCCGCAACACGATCGCGCCAAACCTCGTTGAAGATATTGCAGCACAGCAGAAGAAGATGCGGCTGAGGCGCCTCACACAACTGCTGCCACCATTCCGTCCTCGACTGCGAGCAATGGTCCAGCAGTACGTGTGGAAGTCGCGGTTCACGCGTGCAGTGCCCGCATTGCGCCAAGAGATTTACACTGAGCGGCTCTCTCGCCTGGCACGGAAGCTGCGCAAGTCCAAATTGCGGGACGTCATCGCGCGACAGAAGATTCGAGTGTGGAAGTCGGTGGTGCACCTCAAGATCATTGAGCGATTGTTCTGGGCCAACTACCACGCAGATCACCCCGAGCTGCTCGACGCCGCCAGCGATGAAACGCAGGAGCTGCTAATGGTCGGTCTCATGCGGCAGGCGCCTGCCTCCAAACCACGACCAGAAGACGCAGAACACGAAGCAGCAGCCACAAACACGATCGGCATGCACACACCACTCGCAATCACTGCATAAGCTGTGATAGATATCTAGGCGTGC
Organism: Pythium insidiosum; assembly: GCA_022836835.1. Lineage (NCBI taxonomy): Eukaryota > Oomycota > Peronosporomycetes > Pythiales > Pythiaceae > Pythium > Pythium insidiosum. The sequence continues at coordinate 144,973 of JAKVDI010000048.1, read as the reverse complement.
AATGTAACGTTGGAGAAACGCCATTCAAAGCAGACAAACGCCTTGTTGCTGTTTGCCTGCATTTGTACTGGCACTCGTTGGCATCAAAGCACGCACTGCAAGTAAGGCGCTGTGGAGAGACAAGAGCATCTGTCTCGACTCGACTGTGCTTGGTGATTGCATGGGAAGACATGATGGTAAGAAGGCATCGCTCCATCTACGCCATCGCAACGCATGCTTAGATGTGGACCCCAGTGCTCGATGCACCTAAGAGCTAGTCAGCGCCTCCAAACGGAGAAGGATGCGATCCAGAGGAGACGATGGGGTGGTTCGTGTACGGTACCAACGCACTCGGGAACCCAAACTCCAAACTGCGGACTCTTCAGAGATGGAGAAAGAGAGAGTCGCTCGAGAGCACGGAAGAGCAGACAGACTAGACTGTGAAGTGAAGACGCATTGGTTGCCATGGAACTGTGCGATCTGTCTGTCGAGTGACAGGTGTGGAAGCAACTCCCATCGTTGCAGTGCGTCTGTCTGGCTAATGAGTTGGAAGAAAGTCTCCAACTTGTTGGGAACACCATCTCTGTTGTTGGTTATGAGTCCAACAATTCGTGACCCACGTTTCAACTGTCAGCGTAGTGTAGTGGTTATCACGTCTCCTTTACACGGAGAAGGTCGCCGGTTCGATCCCGGCCGTTGATAGACTTTTTTGCGCTCTCCAGAGCCCCCCACCAACGGCCAAACCAATGTGGTCCACACTATCTTGCCGAACCCTATCGAGGTACTGATAGAACAATGACTCGTCGATAGAATCCATATCAACTTATCTTCATTCCATTTGGACCTCCTAAAAAGCGCGCCAATAGTACCCGAACGAACGAAACCCTCCGCTCATCCAAAGCTCTCTCTCCATCTCTCTCTCTTCATCTCTCTCTCTCTCTCTGCATTCACAATGGACTGGGACACGGGCCGCGTGTCCTCCATGGGCATGGAAAGCGCGGCGGTCGTGGCGGCGCGCGACGCCACCGACACGTCGCCGGCCGCGATCCAGCGGCGGCTGCTCGAGTTCCTGCGGTCGTTCCGCGTGGGCCCCATCTTCTTCTACCGCGAGCAGCTTCTCGCCAACTTCCGCCGCAGCCAGTTCTTCTTCACGCTGCACCTCTCGCACCTCGCGACGTACGACCAGTTGCTGCAGGACCTGCTGCTCAAGAGCCCCAAGGAGTACCTCCCGCTGCTCGAGGCCGCCGCCAAGGAGATGCTCGCGTACCTGCTCGTGCTCAACCGCAGCGAGTCCTCGGCCACCACGACCGACGCGTCCGCCGACGCGTCCTCGGCCTCGTCCACGGGCTCCACGGCCGCGAGCCTGCGGGGGCTGCCCGACATCCAGGTCGTGCTCAGCAGCGACCAGGCGCCCGTGCCGCTGCGGCTCGTGCACGCGCAGGAGATCAACAAGCTCGTCAAGGTGCCGGGCATCATCATCAGCGCGACGCGCGTGCGCACCAAGTGCGTGGCCGCGACGCTGCGCTGCCGGCACTGCGGCAACGCCAAGCGCGTCGCGGTCTCGGGGCTCGGCGGCATCCACATCCCGCGCGTGTGCGACCGCAACCGCGAGGACGACGCGCCCACGGGCGACGCCTGCCCGCCCGACTCGTACCAGGTCGTGCCGGACCGCTGCGAGTACGTGGACCAGCAGACGCTCAAGCTGCAGGAGAACCCCGAGGTCGTGCCGACCGGCGAGATGCCGCGCAACCTCGCGCTCGTCGCCGACCGACACCTCGTGGACCGCGCGTCCCCCGGGACCCGCGTGTCCATCGTCGGCATCACGAGCGTCGTGAACGCCGGCACGCGGCAGGTCGGCGCCGTCGCGATCCGGCAGCTCTACCTGCGCGTCGTCGGCATCGAGATCGACGAGGAAGGCGCCGGCCGCGCCAAGGCGACGTTCTCGCCGGCCGAAGAGGAGCGCTTCCACGAGATGGCGCGCGACCCCGAGCTCTACGACAAGCTCGCGCGCAGCATCGCGCCGTCCATCTACGGCGACTACACGACCAACATCAAGAAGGCCATCGCGTGCCTGCTCGTCGGCGGCTCGCGCAAGCGCCTGCCCGACGGCATGATCGTACGTCTCTGTCTGTGCAACTGTGTAGCTGCTAGCTGGCTGTACACAACGGAAGCTCACACCTCGTGGTTGGGATTGGATTGATAGCTGCGTGGCGACATCAACGTGCTGCTGCTCGGAGATCCGTCGACCGCCAAGTCGCAGTTCCTCAAGTTCACCGAGAAGGTGGCGCCCGTGGGCGTGTACACGTCTGGCAAGGGCAGCAGCGCCGCGGGTCTCACGGCGTCCGTGATCAAGGACGCCAAGGGCGAGTTCTACCTCGAGGGCGGCGCCATGGTGCTCGCGGACGGTGGCGTCGTGTGCATCGACGAGTTCGACAAGATGCGCGAGAGCGACCGCGTCGCGATCCACGAAGCCATGGAGCAGCAGACCATCTCGATCGCCAAGGCGGGCATCACGACCATCCTCAACTCGCGCGCGAGCGTGCTGGCCGCCGCGAACCCCGTGTTTGGCCGCTACGACGACATGCGCAGCGCCAGCGAGAACATCGACCTCATGAGCACCATTCTCTCGCGCTTCGACATGATCTTCATCGTGCGCGACATCCAGGACGACGCCCGCGACCGGCAGATGGCGGCGCACGTCGTTCGCATCCACACGAACGCTGGCGGCGGCGGCCTGCAAGACGGCAGCAGCGCCAACCAGCAGGAGCGCGCCGGCGAGTACGAGCCCTGGCTGCTGAAAAAGTTCATCACGTACTGCCGCACGCGGTGCGCGCCGCGGCTCTCGGTCGGCGCCGCGCAGGCGCTGCAGGACTTCTACGTCGGCGTGCGCGACGACGTGCGGCGGCAGGCGAGCGGCGGCGGCGCCGAGACGCCGATCCCCGTGACCGTGCGACAGCTGGAGGCGCTCGTACGCATCTCGGAGGCGCAGGCCAAGATGCGGCTGCAGAACGAGGCGAGCGCCGAGCACGTGCGCGAGGCGATCCGACTCTTCAGCGTCTCGACCATGAACGCAGCACGCGACGGCGGCACGCAGGGGCTCTTTGGCGGCTTCCACGAGAAAGCGCAGGAGGTGGAGCAAAGCATCAACCGCACGCTGCGCATCGGCGCGCGCGTCGAGACCAGCGCGCTCTACGCGCGACTCGAGGCGCAGGGCTTCAACCCGAATGCCATCCAGCGCGCGATCCGAGCGATGGTGCAGAAAGGAGCCCTCAAGCAGCTCAACCAGTACAAATTTGTGTCGCGCGTCAAGTAGATCCAGGCTCAGACACACACAGACACACACACATACACAACGCACGCACACCGTTGCTTGGAAGTCATGCTTTCTAGTTCGGGTGTACATTGTCTTGAGCATCTCATGCAGTGATCGCGAACGGCGCGTGGACGGTGATCGGGTTGATGGTCGCTTGCATTGAAGATGGTTGCTTACAAACACAAGGACTACTGTACGAGACCGGCTCCTGCGATTCTTTGTCGGTGGCATGGCCAGCTCTTAGGTGCATCGAGCACTGGGGTCCACAACAAAGCAGGCGTTGCGATGGCGTAGTTGGAGCGATGCCTTCTTACCATCATGTCTTCCCATGCAATCACCAAGCACAGTCGCGTCGAGGCAGATGCTCTCGTCTCTCCACAGCGCCTTACTTGCAGTGCTTTGATGCCAACGACTGCCAGTACAAATGCAGGCAAACAGCAACAAGGCGTTTGTCTGCTTTGAATTGCGTTTCTCCAACGTTACATTGCACGCCTAGATATCTATCACAGCTTATGCAGTGATTGCGAGTGGTGTGTGGACGCCGATCGTGTTTGTGGCTGCTGCTTCGTGTTCTGCGCCTTCTGGTCGTGGTTTGGAGGCAGGCGCCTGCCGCATGAGACCGACCATTAGCAGCTCCTGCGTTTCATCGCTGGCGGCGTCGAGCAGCTCGGGGTGATCTGCGTGGTAGTTGGCCCAGAACAATCGCTCAATGATCTTGAGGTGCACCACCGACTTCCACACTCGAATCTTCTGTCGCGCGATGACGTCCCGCAATTTGGACTTGCGCAGCTTCCGTGACAGGCGAGAGAGCCGCTCAGTGTAAATCTCTTGGCGCAATGCTGGCACTGCACGCGTGAACCGCGACTTCCACACGTACTGCTGGACCATTGCTCGCAGTCGAGGACGGAATGGTGGCAGCAGTTGTGTGAGGCGCCTCAGCCGCATCTTCTTCTGCTGTGCTGCAATGTCTTCAACGAGGTTTGGCGCGATCGTGTTGCGGAACCGTCTCGGCCAAATGTATCGCTGCAACATTGCACGCAGCCTCTTGCGAAACAGTGGGATCTCTGTGTCGAGGCGACTCAGACGAATCGCGAGTCGCAATGGCTCGAGCTCATGTTTGACAAAGTCAACGATAACACGCTGCCACTCTTGCCAGCGCTTGTACAGATCGAGGTCGAAGATATCCACTGGCAGAAGCTCGCGCCGCTTCAGGTTGGCAAGGCGAACTTCCTGTTCCCAGTCCATGCCGAAACCGCACCAGCACGTCACGGCATTGCACCCCTCGACCTTGACCATCGTCACATGACACGATCGGCACTCGACGATGTTGTTCGAGTCGAGTGTCTGGCCGTTATCGCACGTGGGATGCTCTTCGGGATCGCTGCTCGCGAGGTAGCGCTTGCAGTTGAAGCACACGTACATACCACAGCAGCGAGTGCGCACAATCTTGTATTTGGCGTGGTACGCCAGCAGCAGCATCGCTCGGCGCTCCTCGTCCAGCACACGAGGCAGCACGTGCTCCATGATCAAATGCTGTTTCTCGAGCTCGACGGCATGACCAAACGTCGTCTCCACGAACGTGATGACGTCGGACGTCGAGAGCTGGTGCTGGCAATACAGGCGAACACGGCGGCGAAGCTCTGGCAGTCGGCGCTCCAACGACGGAACGAGATGCAGCGGCGGTGGAACGTGGAAGCGTCCTGGCTTCTTCAACTCGTCGAACGCCTTGGGCAAGTGCGTATACCGAGGGTCGTGGCAACACGGCGACTGCAGCGAGCACGCACGCTCGCATGCCAGATTGTACCGCTCGATCACATCTTCAGACACATGATCTCGCCAGCGGCTCTTGTGCACGCGCACCAGACAGATCGGACAGCGCACGCGCGGCAACACACCCGGGAAGGCGTCTTTCACGCTGATATCGACGTGCTCGCGCAGACACGGGACGCAGACAGCCGCTGGACATGAGGGACCACAGAAAGCGGTGACCAGTTTGCTTGACTGGCCATCTCCTGTCGGCTCGGGAACGTCGAGACAAATCTGGCACGTCGTTGGAGCTGGCTGCGGTGATGAAGCCTGCACACACACACGTTGAGAATCGGTGGCTGCGGCTGGGGCTGTCGTGGTCAGCGTCATCACGGCGTGGAGTGTGCGCTCCGTCGTTCCACCGATCAAGGAACTTGTCGCTGCCATCCACAGCGAATGCGCGTGGGAGGAAATTTCGCTGGAAGGCGGTGAATTGGATTCTGGGCGGTGCCACAGTTTAAACGCCGAGTCGAAGGGCTGGTCGCCGTTGAGGGCGAGCACTGCGCGAGTGAGTGATGGTTCTTCTCTCTCTCTCTCTCTCTCTCTCTCTCTCTCTCTGTGCGTGTGTGTGTGCGTGTCGATTGTTTCGCCCTACTGCAGCTTATGCCGAAGAGGACGGACTGTTGAGGATCGAGTCGCTTGGGTGCAGCACCATCACTCACCGTCACTCTCAGATGGGTACAGCACATGCTTCCACTTGCACACAACAGAGGTTTCGATTGTCCAGTCAGTCGACGCCTTCCTTCCTCTCTCCAGAGACCGAAGACTCCAACTCCATTCGTCACCGCAAGACACCTCGCGTTCCTGTCCGAAACACGAGAAATCCTCGATGGGATTCTCGTTTTCATCATCGCGACGCGTTCTCGTTCTCGATGTCATCGCATGTCTTCAGTTGGTCGAACTGGGGGTGACGATGGTGCTTGGTGTCGTGTATCTTGTCTTCGCTTTGGCACGTGCGCACACACGTGCTGCTTGACGTCACGTAGGCGACAGCGGCCGCAGCCTTGTTCTGCTCTCCTCGCCTTGATTAGCATGGGTGCACTACGCCACCCCATCAATCTGTGTGCTTATCGCACACCAAGGTATCGTCACGAGGTGCTTCCAGAAGCTGCCTCTCGACCATTATCAGCCACAGAGCTCTCAAACGATAGCCCCAAGACGTGTGCTGCGTGCTGCGTGCCGCTCGTGCTGACGCTGGCTCGACACTGACGGTCCTCTTGACGATTCTGCAAGCATCCGTCACAAGCGAGCGTGTGACACAAGCGGATGTCTCGCTAAACATGTCGCTCATCTACGCACTCCGTTCACATTCGATGAGAAGAGAGAGAGAGAGAGAGAAGGCGTCAAGTGTGTTGGTCGCATTTGCATGTTGAAGTGAATGGTGGTGTGTTGGCGGCAACTTGGCTGAAGAGGCGTTCTTTCCGTTCCTTTGTTTTATGATACCTTATCATATGTGATCGATGATTGGGTTGGTGTGATCACGGTTCAGTGGCTCACAATTGGTGATGGCAGCTACCTCTGAGAACCGATGCCATCTGACGTCTGCTCTGAATATCGGATTGAGCGTGCGGGATGTCGGGGGTATACTGTGGTGAGGTGCCACTCTCTCAAGCAGTCTAAGACCGTACTTGAACAGGATCATTTCTATAGTACGTTCATTTCTACTTGGTTTTCCAAAGTAGACAATCTCAATAACTTTGATGATCGTATGCGACCCCATCCGTTGACTCGGGATGTCGGTGTCTGTCGGTGGCGACCTCGCGTTGCCACGGACCGCCCTTGATGAACGTCCGCTGTTGTCATTCCAATCGCAGCGTGAGCGGATGCGGGTGATATGAGAAGTCATTGAGATTCCCCTCTTCTTTCATTCATTTCATTCTCACAATTTCCAATTCACACCACACTATACTCTATTCACAAGTTCCAACACTCGGCCCATTCCACGCCAACACTCAACACAAACGTAGCTTCCCAACTTTCATTCAGTTCCCAACTCCTTCCTTCTACAGTATCAAGATCACCTCAACACACCAAATGTACCCATATCCAACAACAATCCCAACGCTCACCGACCTTCCCATTCACTCTCGCTGACTGCTCAACACCAACACCACATTCTCCGCCACGTCCGTGCCCATATACCTCCCACAGAACGACGCCACCAATGCATCGCCACTGCTGCACAACGGACTCCCAAACAGCGTCACGCGCTCGTTCCCTCGCTGCCGCAACAGCCACGCGCGTAGCCACGCCGGACTCGACGCCACCGACGTCTTCTCCAGCGCCAACGCCACCAGCTTGGACATGTCGCCGACTGCCGACGGGAGCTGCTGCAGCGGATTGCCCGACAGCGTCAGCGACCTCAGCCGCGCGTCCGCCAGCACGTCACCGTTGATCGTCGTGAGCTGGTTCTTGCGCAGCACGAGCTCTCGCGTGCTCAGCCGACGCATGGACGCAGGCAGCTCACGCAACGGCGTCGCCGACACCTCGAACCACGCGAACGGCACGTCGCACCAGACGTCGCCGATGTCTGGCGGCAGCGACGACAGATTGCTCTGGATGATGCGCAGCGCACTGAACGCCGCGGGAACGTCGGCGTGCACCAGTCCAACGGGCAGCGCCGACATGTTGGTCGCGATCAGCCGCACCGCGCGCAGCGTCGGGTGTCGCGCGTTCGTGATCGCGGCGTCGGGTCCCCAGCTCACGAGCGTCGAGTTGAAGAGCTCGAGGCGCCGGAGTCCGTGGAACTCGCTCAGCAGCCGCGGCATCTCGACGCTGCTGTAGTGCGCGAGCACGAGGAAGTCGAGCGTCTCGCGGTCGAGCCCCGTGAGGCGCCTTGTGAGCTCGTCGGCGCGACCGCTGATGCGCTCGTGGCCGCAGTGAACGACCAGCAGCGCACACGTCGATTGGTCGGCAGTCGCGAACCAGCCGCGGAGCCGCCGTCGGCAGTGCATGGTGTCGGAAGAGGAACGGCCTATCTGGAGACAAAGCCACATCATGAGTGACTACCTTTGTAGGCTCAACACACACCGAGAGCGGATGCTTGAAGTCACAAGCATGACAACCGCTGTGCAAACGATCGCATGCTGAGAGTGCTGGTGGCTTGCGCTGGCGAGACCTGCCATATGAGTGAGAAGAGTGCCGATGACGAGGTCGCACCCAGCAAGTGTTGGGGTCGTCCAGCGACGAGAAAGTCCCATCAACTGCTGCTGGTTCTGTTATCGACGTGTTCGCCCACATCACAATGCGCGACAACACGGAGCCAACTGAGTTCGTCGAGTGGCGACGCGAGCAGAAGTCGAGTCGCGCCGTGCGTTTGCGTCTCGAGTGGCGTGGTGTATTCCTTGACGACGGCGCGCACACTCTTCATTTCATCGCCAGACAAACGAGGGAGACAAATATCGAGACATAGAGAGAGACACAGAGGAGAGGCGTTCGCCAGTGGCGCAGACGCACAGCAGTCCATGACAAATTGCCATGCACAGCATGCAGCAGAAGCAGCTGCATGGCCGACGACGAGCGACGGTATCCTAGGAAACCATTGCTGCAATGCTAAAACAGGGTGCAATGAGGACAAACCGTGCAAAACACGGTACCTAGCCTTCCGCACAGTCGGCCGTTTCCGGAACATCGCCTCCGTGTCCATGATCTCAGTTGCAATAATTCGATCGCTTGGTGTCGCACACACCCGAAGCCACAGTCGCTTTCCCAACCGTCGCAGCGATCATCCAATGGATCATCCATCCATCCATCCGTCCATATATCCACCCCATACACTGCACCGGTATCGTGTCCAGTCGACTCGACTGGCGCATTCGTTGCTTCTTGGACGCGCCTCAAAGATTGCCGCTTTCTGGGTGTGTGGACGGCGGCCGCGCACATGAATCATCCCAGTGGGTCGGGTCTCGTCGCGATGACGGTCTACTAACTTAACATGTTCTCTTGTCGCCATTCAGGGTGCCCGACTCGCAACGCCAGGGCGACGGGCGCGGAGCCCACCAGGTATTTGGTTTAACAGTTACTTTAGTACCCAGTGGTATAAAACCATGAAATAAAAATCAGAGAATGATTTGGAAAAAGAGAGCTTTCTTGACATCATAGCAGGGGTAGGGCTCTCGCCCCGCCGCAAAAAAGAGCGTGCTCCGAACGCTTCGCCACCGGGTGAAAGAGGCGGAGCAACAGCGACAGAATAAGACCCACAAGTCTTTCGCCTTCGCCTTCGCCGGACCAGCGGCAGCCCAGGAAAATTTCCCCACCCACGGTCAGGTCATTCTCCTTCCATCCACCGGCTGGCACTTGCGGTTGTGTGTTGGGTCTAACTGGGCACCGCCGTCATCAGAACGACAACAGCGCCATCCGCATCCGCATCCGCATCCACAGTCGCGTCCACAGTCGCGTCCACCGTCTTCCTCCGACTATCTGCTCCATCCACTCACAGCATTTCCCTCACTGACTGACGCATGCCGCGCCCCATGCTTCTCCCCGCGGCGGCGGCCGCTGCGCTGCTCCTGGCGACGCCCGCGGCCGCCTCCATCGGCACCGTCTCGGCGACCGTCGGCTACTATGAGATCCAGACGCCCGACATCGCGTCCTGCCGCCTCAAGGGCGTCGACGCCAGCAGCGAGAACTTCAACCTCTACGCGTCCGTGTCCGGCAAGGACGTGTCCATGACCGAGGGCTGCGCGCGCTGCATCAAGGTCTCGACCGATAGCGGCGCGAGCGTCACGGCGTACGTGCTCGACGTGTGCCAGGGCTGCAAGTCGGGCGAGCTCAAGCTGTCCAAGAACGCGCTCGCGCAGATCGGTCTCGACCAGAATGTGAACGGCGCCAAGGCGTCGTACAAGTTTATCAACTGCCCCACGACGTTCCTCTCGGGCAACGTGAAGGCGTGCCTCATGGAGGGTGCGTCGAACTCGTACATCCCGCTGCAGTTCATGAACTCGCAGAAGGTCATCAAGTCGGTCACGATCAACAGCATCGCCGCGACGCAGAACAAGGACGCATTCTTCTACTACGCGAGCCCGCAGGAAAGCAAGGACAAGGGCAGCGCGTGGTACAAGGACGTCGAGGTCTCGCTCACGTCGACCGATGACGAGACCAAGACCGGTACGTTCTCGTTTGGCGGTACCTCGGGTTGCGCCACCTCCACGTTCCAGTTCAGCGCTGCGTCAACCGCCGACGGCACGGGAGACCGTGAGGGTGGCGGCTCAGGAAAGTCGGGAGGTGGCAGCGGCACGAGCGTCATTCTGCCTGCTGTGCTCGGAGGTGTCGGCGCGTTGATCCTCATTGTCGCGTCGATTTTCTTCGTCCGACGTCGCCGCGCTGCCAACGACACGGACTCGCCCGATATTGAGAACCAGTACCTCTCACCGACGACGAAGAACCGCCAGTCGCCTCAGCGACCAACGTATGCTATGGAGGGAAGCCACAACAACTCGGACGACCCGACCGACAATGAGCCCAACTCCCCGGACGTAGACTTCAATGAGGCCTCCACCCCAGCAGCATCGGCTGCCCCAACGCGGGCGCAAGCTCCTGCTCCAGCTCCAGCTCCAGCTCCAGCTCGTGCCGTGGCGCCTGCGCCTGTTGAGCCACAGCAGCGCTTCATCAGTCCGACGTCTCAGGCCGCTCCCGAGCCGGCGCGTGCCCCTCAGCCAACCAGTATGAGCTTCTCTTACAGCAAGCCAGAGACGACTGAGCGTGCATCGAGCGCGATCAAGGCCCGCTCGAGCACTCGCGCTGTTCCTACGTTTAACGCTCCGGTCATTCCTGCCGCCGCGTTGGCTGCATCGAAGGGAAGCACTGGTGAGCGTCGTTCAAGCTTCGACATTGATGATATGCGTCAGACCGAGATGAAGCAGGACGAGCGTTACTCGTCATTCAACGACGTCGCCCCGTACTCCTCGGAATCGCCGTATGCGTCTGGACAGGTGACGTCCCCACAGAGCTATGTGCGAGCAACGACGCTTCGACGAGCCAGCTCGAAGGTGACGCGGGATACGTCGCTCCGACTGACGTCTACAGCGGCCCCGCAGCCATCCTTCTCCATGGACTCGGATGACTTTAGCCGTGACAGCTACGCCAGTGACTTCCAAGCGCAGTTCGACCCTGCGTCGAGTGGTGCCGCGTTCGGCGACAATTCCATCGCCGGTTCAAGCGGCGAGTTCGACCCCTCGTCCTCGCAAGGCACGTTCCGCGAAAGCTCAGGCAGCGGGTACAGCCGAGAGTCGTTGGGAATTCTCGGCTACCCGTACGCGCGCAAGCCGAGCGAACGCCGAGGAAACGCCTCTGGCCCATTGACTGGTACGAATGCGTGATAAAGTCTGTGTCTGCTGCATGTGAGCGTGACTTTGGATTGGGAGGTATCGAGAGTCTGGTGGAATGCATCCTATTATCCAGTTGGTCACACCAGCCATCTGTCGTGGTGGTGCATCTCCTTTTCCCTGCACGCTCACTCCCAATCCGTCGCCGTCACTGCTGCTGTTTTTGGATGACATCCTTTTGTCTCACGTCAATCCCATGCTGACGTCTGTGCTCGTTTCTTTCCTTGTGTGGTTGTTGTGTGGGTGCAGAGGCGAGTCTGTGAAGCGTCTCCAAATCAATCTGACGGGTGAAGCGTCGTCAGCAGTGGCCATTTAAGCGTCAAGTGTTGAAGCGTCGTGCGTCTCGCTGTGGTGGCTGGTCGGGATAACTGATGGGCTCAGCTCGACCGTCGACGACGGTCTCAGGAATCCATTGGCGCCAGTTCAGCTCACGTGTGCGACCGAACGAAGGATCGGCCGTCCGCCGACAGTCGACCCTGCAGCGTGCTGGGTGGTGCGCGCCGGAAGTGAGTCGTCATTCCTCTCTCTAGCAAGCAGCGGGTCGTCGACGTCTTTGGCATGACGCCTTCCCTTCTTTCCACGTAGTAGATGTGATTGTTATTCGCCTCCCATTAATTGACTTTTGGCATTTACTTGATGCTGCGTGGCGACGACGGCGGCGACAGCGCGTCCGCTGCGTGCGTGCTCGAGAGCGCAGCGAGGCGCTTCTCGTTCTGGATCCACGTCGGAGTCTCGGGCGCCGCCCAGCGCAGAAACGCCTTGAGCGCCAGCAGCGCGTGCTCGCACGCGACCAGCAGCATGAAGCGGTGCAGCTCGGACCACGCGGGCAGCAGCTTGCGCATCTCAAAGGTCCACACGAAGCCGCAGTTGACGACGACGGCGGCGACCGAGATGGCGCCGAGCACGCGCGACCACGCGCCGATGCCCTGCGTGTGCTGCACGAGCGGCCGCTGGAAGCCGTTCGAGTTGACGAGCTTGAAGAAGTCGGAGCGCACCTCGACGACGTTGTTGAGCCACGCGAACGCCGGCGCCAGCGGGAAGATGGGCGTGTACTGCGCGACGTAGCCAAACTGGATGAGCATCTCCTTGAAGTCGGCGAACGTGTCGACGTAGTGCGCCTGCCGCTTCTGCGTGAGCACGCGCTGCAGTCGCTCCTCAAGGGTTCGAGGACGCGCCGAGCGTTGGGGCCGCAGCGTTGGTTGGGACGGTGCGTCGACCCCGAGCCACTCGAGAAAGAAGTGCATGGAGCTGCCGACGTAGAGCCGTCGCGGCGTCGGAAACAGCGAGGCGTGCTCGTGGTGGTTGGGATGGCGGCGGCGGCGGTGGCCGTCGGCCGTGAAGAGCTTGGCCGAGAGCGACGCGATGAACGGGAGCCCGACCTCCTTGAAGTTGTCGACGAGCTGCGTCATGACCATGAGGATCCAGAGGCGGTCGCGCACGCGGTCGAGGCTGCGCACGTAGAACGCGAGGAACCAGAGCGACGCGTTCGAGTTGACAAAGTGGAACGGCATGCGCTTCATCACGAGGTGCTCCTCGAACTCGGTCTGCGTGCGGTAGTTCTCGTACTCGTTCAGGCGCCGCGCGAGTCGCTGGTACCAGTTGTCCATGAGCTGGATGATCACCGCGTTCAGCACGCCGGGACCCTGCGACAGCGCCAGGCACGTCGTCGACGTGAGCCCGCGCTCCGCGAGCTCGGCGGCCGCTGGCTTGGCGCGCAGGAAGCACATGGGGAACGCGGCGCGCAGCCAGTCGGAGAGCAGATGCAGCGCAACGACGTACGCTCCGACGAGCGCGCACATGACGAGCAGCAGCGGGATCGCGAGCAGTTGCCGACGCAGGCGCTTGCCGTGGGGAAAGTCGAAGAGCCGGCGCTTGGTCACGGCGTCCTGCACCCACTCGCCGCGGAACTGCGGCCGCGTCTCGAGGTCCATGACGGCGTCCGTCTCCATCACGTGCTGGTACTGCCACATGTACTCGACCTCGCGCTGCCGGCGCTTCCACGCGTCCGCGAACAGCGACGTCCCGAGCGCGACCACGACCGCGAGCACAGCGATGCGCACGCGCAGGTGCCACTGCGCGAACAGCAGATACACGACCGCGCCGCCGATCGCTGGTGCGAACAGCGCGTCCGTGTAGCACTCGAGCCACGCAAAGTACATCGCGAGCTTGGGCCCAAAGTACCGGCTCACAGCGGTCAGCGGCACATGCAGCGCGCGCTGCTGGCTCCAGAGCGCGAGCAGCTTTTCTCGCGCGCGCTCGCGATGCAGCGGGAACAGCTGAGCGCGCAGCAAGTGGTCGTGGCGCCCGAGCTCTCGCAGGAGCCGCCGCTGCGCGCGCAGCATGAGCTGGTCATTGCGCAGGTACACGTCGTTCGGCAGCCGAAACTCTCGCAGCAACAGGCGCGCGAGCTGCTGAGACCGCGCAGCGCCACGCAATGGAGCCACGAGCTTGAACGTCGGCAGCGCCGTGAGCCACGACGGCGAGGGCTGCGTGCGTGGCGCTGCGTCCTCGGCGTCATGGCCGACGGCGTCTGCCGAGTCGCCTGCTGCCATGGCCGCGCAGTCGATCGTGAGCACGTACGCGCGCGTCTCGTCCAGCGAGCGCGCCGACACCTCCGAGTCCCAGCTCTGCAGCGGGAACAGCTCGACGTCGCAGCCGACGTCTCGTAGCAGCGTGGCCGTCGTCTCGACGAGACCGTGCGCGGTGTCCCACGGGAGCTGCTGCTCCGGTGGCGGGACGACCTCAAAGTAAAGGCAGTAGTCGGCATCGGACCACGGCATCGTCGCGTCGTCGGCGACATCGCTGGCGCCACCAGAGTCCGAGTGGCCTCGATCAGTGCGGGGACTGCTGCTGCTGCTGCTGAACGCAGCGGCATTCGCGCTGGCGCCGCTGGTCGCGAGCACTTGGCCGAGCGTGGACGCTGCGGCCGTGCGGCGTCGCATATTCAGATGCAGACCGCGGGACGACGCAGCAGAGACGTCCGAGTGCTGTGGATGGCGTGAGCGCTGCGGCGTCGCGGGTGCTTCGCTCGATCGCGCGGCCATTCTCAGTCTCCAAGAGCTGCTGGTGATGGCGGATGAGGATCTCTTGGAGCTCATGGCTAACCTGAGATCCGAAGCTGCGCGCATCCCATTGGCTAAAAACAAGGCGCACCGCAAATCCAACTTTGACGACACGCATTCACCCAACATGCTTGGCTTGTCAAACCCAGACCCACCCACCCGTATCATCGTCTACTGCGACAAAGTATACTTGTTCAGACCCGTTTGACGCGTCCAGGCCGACCCGCGGCCCAATGACGTCACGTGTCTCTCGCTCCCAACAAAAAACGTTGGTGTTTGGTGTGGGCGGGTCGTCGGTCCATCGCCGTCTGCGACGTGTGAAAAACCAAGCACCATTGCCTGCGCCACTCGTTCAGTTTGCCATCGCCACCGCTCTACGCGCGTCGTGTTCTCCCATGTTTCTCCGCCGTCTCGCCGCTGCTGCGCCCAAGGCGCAGGCGCCCGCGCCCGCCGTGCTGCGCCGCCGCCTGCTGTCGTCCGCGCACCGCGAGGCGTACCGCAACCCGCGCAGCGACAAGTTCTCGATGACCAAGATCGTGGGCACGATCGGCCCCGTGTCGGAGGACGCCGAGACGCTGCAGCGCGTGACGGACGAGGGGCTGCGCATCATGCGCATCAACTTCTCGCACGCCGAGTACGACGAGGCGCTGCTGCGCATGAAGAACCTGCGCGCGTGCCGCGGCGTGCACTGGTCGCCCGAGCACAACTACAACCTGCGCGCCGTGCTGCTGGACACCAAGGGCCCCGAGATCCGCACGGGCAAGATGCGCGACGGCAAGAAGATCCGCCTCGAGGCCGGCAAGGAGATCGTGCTCTCGACGGACGCCGCGGTCGAGAACGACGGCACGCCCGACAAGATCTTTGTCACGTACGACAAGCTCGCGACGACCGTGCAGCCCGGCGACACGGTGCTGCTGGCCGACGGACTCATCCACCTCACGGTGCTCGCGGTCGAGAGCGACTCGGAGGTGCGCTGCCTCATCAAGAACACGGAGGAGCTCGGCAACAAGAAGGGCGTGAACCTCCCGGGGCTCATCGTCGAGCTGCCGGCGCTCTCGGACAAGGACAAGGCCGACCTCGCGTTCGGCGTGGAGAACGACATTGACTTTATCGCGGCGTCGTTCATCCGCAAGCCCTCGGACGTGCTCGAGATCCGCGAGTTTGTGCAGTCGTGCGTCGAGAAGCACTGGCCCGCGGACTACATCGCGCCCAAGATCATCTCCAAGATCGAGAACCTCGAGGGCATCCAGAACTTTGACGCGATCCTCGAGGTCTCGGACGGCATCATGGTCGCGCGTGGCGATCTCGGCGTCGAGGTGCCGCTGCAGAAGGTGCTCACGTACCAGAAGTCGATGGTCGAGAAGTGCAACGCCGTTGGAAAGCCCGTGATCGTCGCGACGCAGATGCTCGAGTCCATGCTCAACAACCCGCGCCCGACGCGCGCCGAGGTCTCGGACGTCGGCAACGCCGTGCTCGACGGCGCCGACGCCGTGATGCTCAGCGGAGAGGTCGCGCAGGGCAGCTACCCGGTCGAGTCGGTGCGCACGATGATGACGATCATCAAGGAGGCCGACGGGCTGCTCGCCGAGCACTCGCAGTACCAGTTCGAGTGGGACCCCGCGACGTCGGACGTCGAGTCGATCGCCAGCTCGGCCGTCAAGACCGCCAACGAGATGAACGCGCAGCTGCTCATCGTGCTCACGGACACGGGCTACACGGCGCGCAAGGTCGCCAAGTACAAGCCCAACGTGCCGGTCATGTGCTTCACGCCGAGCAAGAAGATCGGTCGTCAGCTGCAGATCCACCGCGGCCTCTACCCGATCGTGCCCGAGGTGACGGACCGCCGCCCGACCACGTCCGAGGCCATCGTCGCGGCCAAGAACCTCGGCTGGCTGCAGGCCGGCGACCGCGTCGTGCTGCTCAGCGCCGACAAGCTCAGCGAGGACCTTGGCAAGCAGATCGTCATGCGCATCGCCGAGGTCGCGTAAACGACGTCTTCCCGTCGCCAAGAGAGTATTCTTGGCGGAAGGAAGGAAGGAACGATGGATGGAATATAGATAGAGACACGCTCGTTTGGTTGTATGTTTGTTTGTGTGTTGGCACGTTGGTTGCTTGTCCCTTTGTCCACGCTCGACCCCGCGTCTTCAGTCCCTCTCTGTCTTTCTCTCGCTCTCCATCTCATGCGGTGCCTGCAACGCGTGGCGCTTGGGCTCTTGCTCGCGAGTTGCCACGTCGTGGAGCTCGTCATCACGCTGCTGCTCGGCGGTCTGCACCTCGTGTCGGCGCTGCCCATGACGGGCTTCCTGCTCTCCCACGTCAACAACACGACGTCGCTGTCGGTCGTCACAGCCACGACGTTCTTCGCGCTCTCGGCGCTGCACCTGCGCGGACTCGTGCTCGTGCTGTTGGGGCGTGGGGCGAGATCCTCACAAGCGTCTTCGACGCCAACGCGGCGCCACTGGCTCGTGCGGCTACGGGACGTACTGCTCTCGCCCGTGCGCCTGTGGCGTTGGCTCTTCGACATCGACGGCGTCTTCGGGCTGCACGGACGCCACTTCCATGCCATGTTCATCGCGCGCGAGATGCTCGAGAACGTGCTGCAGACGTTTCAGCTGCAGCAGCTCAGCCGCTCGATCGATTCGCCGCGGCTGAACGCGTTCGCAGTCGGTGCGGTCGTCGCCAATTGCGGCTCGCTGCTGGTGCTCGACCACGCCCATTCCGTCAACTCGCGCTGGCGCTGGCGCTGGCACTGGCGCGACGAGGCGCAGCGCCGACTCGCGATCGTGCTGCTCGACCTCGTGTTCGACACGACGTTCGCCGTCGTGCTGCCTGTCTGGATCGCGCTGCCCACGGTCTCAGCCATCGACTGGACGACGCGCACGCTGTCCGAAGCCAAGGCGTTCGACGATCTCTGGTCCGACCGCTCGACCGCCGCCATGATCCACGTCTACGTCACGTCCGTCGTCGACCTAGCGTCCTCCATCATGCCGCATGTCGGGTGCCTGCTCACGCTCTCGACGCTGCGCAAACTGCTCGCGCGCGCGTCCACAACCGCCGCCACACACGCAATCGCAGCACCCTACAAGCCGCTGCCTTCAGCAGCCACGCGAGTCACTGCTGCGAATGTGCCCGCCACTGCATCGGTCGTTCCGGCAGTGGAGGGGCCGTCGCCCAGAGGCCTCCATCCACGACGCCGCCAGGGCTCACAGCACTGCTGCATGGCCATCGCGCACGTGATCGTCATGGTCTGGGGACTGCTCGTTCTCGTCTGTCACCTCCATGCAGAGCACACAGCGCAGGCTCAACCCGTGATCGGCTGCCGGCGACCGCTCCGCGGCTGGTTCGCGACCACCGATCAAGCGACGTGCGCACTGCTGGTCGTTCACTGCGGCCACGAGCACATCAGCGGTCGCGCCGACGAGCTCACAAGGCGCCTCACGGGGCTCGACCGCGAGACGCTCGACTTTCTCGTGCTCGCGCACTGCAGCAGCGTCGAGATGCCGCGGCTGCTGAGCGAGTTCCACGGACTCCGGCGCCTCGAGCTCTTCAACTCGACGCTCGTGAGCTGGGGACCCGACGCTGCGATCACGACCGCGCGACACCCGACGCTGCGCGCGGTGCGGCTGATCGCGACCAACATGTCGGCGCTGCCCGTTGGACTGGTGCACGCCGACGTTCCCGCGGCGTTCAGTGCGCTGCGCATCATCCAGAGCAATCTGTCGTCGCTGCCGCCAGACATTGGCGACGTCTGGTGCGACGTGCCGTTCGCGTGGTTCGAGGTGTCGGCGACGCCGATGCGTGAGCTGCCTGCGTCCATGCGTCGGCTGAGCACGCGAGAGCTCGTGCTGCGCAAGAACCAGCTCACGACGATCAACGGTGACGTGCTGGCGGACGCGCGGCTGAGGTCGCTGACGCTGTCGGGCAATCCGCTGCAGCAGCTCCCATCGGCAGTCGGCGACTTGTCCAAGCTGGTGGCGTTGGCGCTGGAGAAGACGTCGGTGGCGTCGAGTCCGGCGTGGCTGAGCGCGTGGCTGTTGCGGCAGCGAGGGAACGAGCGCGTGACGCTGTTTGGGAGTCCGTTGTGCAGCAGTGGCGATGCATTGGTGGCGTCGTTCTGTGGGAGGTATATGGGCACGGACGTGGCTGATAATGTGGTGTTGGTGTTGAGCAGTCAGCGAGAGTGAATGGGAAGGTCGGTGAGCGTTGGGATTGTTGTTGGATATGGGTACAATTGGTGTGTTGAGGTGATCTTCATACTGTAGAAGGAAGGAGTTGGGAAGTGAATGAAAGTTGGGAAGGCGTTTGTGTTTGGTGTTGGGGTGGAATGGGCATAGTGTTGGAACTTGTGAATAGAGGAGAGTAGTGTGGTGTGAATTGGAAATTGTGAAAAGGAAATGAAATGACTGATAGAAAGAAGGGGGGAATCTCAATGACTTCTCATATCACCCGCATCCGCTCACGCTGCGATTGGAATGACGACAGCGGACGTTCATCAAGGGCGGTCGGTGGCAACGCGAGGTCGCCACCGACAGACACCGACATCCCGAGTCAACGGATGGGGTCGCATACGATCATCAAAGTTATTGAGATTGTCTACTTTGGAAAACCAAGTAGAAATGAACGTACTATAGAAATGATCCTGTTCAAGTACGGTCTTAGAGTGCCAGAGAGAGTGGCACCTCGCCACAGTATACCCCTGACATCCCACACGCTCAATCCGATATTCAGAGGGAAGATGCTGGATGGCATCGGCTCTCAGAGGTAGCTGCCATCACCCATTGTAAACCACTGAACCGTGATCACACCAATCAACATACCAATCACATATGATAAGGTATCATAAAATAAAGGAACGGATAGAACGCCTCTTCAGCCAAGTTGCCGCCAACACACCACCAGTCACTTCAACATGCAAATGCGATCGACGCACTCGACGCCTTCTCTCTCTCTCTCTCTCTCTCTCTCCTCATTGTATATGAACAGAGTGCGTAGATAAACAGCATATCGAGTGAGACGTCCGTTTCTCAGTTGGTGGTACACGCTTTCGACCAGGTGTCTGCATTCAGTGCGTCACTCATCTGACCTCCAAACACGACGCCAGTGCTTGATAACGGTGGTCGCCTCAAGCCAATCAAGCATCCACGAAGGCAACTCCTCCATCAGGGAATGTTCGATTGCGACGTCGATCAACTCCGATACATCGCCGTGCGTTGAGGACAATCGACAAAGAGAATTGCGAGACGTCGAGAGCCCAGTCATGTCGGCTGTCGCCCACATATCGCCCGGAACGTCTTGGAGCAAGTTGCCTGGTAGCGGTAGTTCCGTTGCGAGGCTCCGCTCTAACAACGTCGGCTGGACCTGAAGCTTTGAATGGGATAATTGCAGATTCCAAACTGAATGGAAGACCAACAGTTTCCCCGATCGGAGATAAACGAGCTCGAAGCTCCCCCGAGATCGCAAACGTGGTAAACGAAGACGGCCGACTCGAAAGAATGAGCCCCAGAGTTAACAATGGAGTCGCTCAGCAATAGCCGCGTCAATAGCTCAGGACGACAACGTCGAGTGGAACAATTCCAGACGACGATATTGATGGTCGGCGCGGGCTGAGATGCGTGAGCAGCGCTCATCCACAACAGCACACAAACAGCGAACGAGATGTCGAATACCAAGTAACCAAATCAACAAGCACGCGAGTTATCTGGGATTTAACTCAAAATGCCTCCGAGAAAACCATATTGATGGGCGGCGCAACGCAGTTGGTAACCAGCATACCCCTGCAGAATCTTTGAGAGCTGACACTGCAATTGATCGAACGAGCTGATAGACCTGGGAGGTTTGCATTGGTACTTCGAGCAGGCGGCGTGAGAAGAAGACGATCTCCAACTATGCGTAACGTGTGCCAAGAGGACCATCAGTGCCGAACAAGCAGAGCCAACAGGCACGGCACACAAGTCTTGGAACTGCCAGCGAGTGGTGGCAGCTCCGTGGTTGATGATTACCCGTTATGTCTTGGTCTCTACCTAGTCGAACGGCCGCTGCGCATAGAGGAATGGCATCTCGAGTAAGATGTCGGTTTGGCGACTCGTCGCACACGCTCGCGCCCACTTGTCTGCGGCCATTGCGTTGCATAATGGACTCCTGCGTAGCGACACCACCACGGATGGCTTCGTGGCTGTCGCTGTGAGCCACTCCAGCATCCACGCAGGCACCTCTTCAACAAACGTATCTTCAATCGCGACGTCGACCAACGCGGACACGTCGCCGATCGTTCGCGGCAGCCGACGGAGAGGGTTGTCAGACAACCAGAGCCGAGTCAACTTGGCTGTCGCCCACAGATCGTCTGGGAAGTTTTCGAGCACGTTGCGAGTCAGATCGAGTTCATTGACGAGGATTCGTCCAAACGACAACGGCAGTGTTCGAAGCTGGGTGTATGTCACTTGGATGGTCGCGAATTGTTTTGAAGACCACAGATCGCCCAGCTCTGCTGGCAGCGAAGTCAGGTTACCTCCCATCATTCGGAATACATTCAGAGATCGGGGGGTTCGTGCATGTACGAGCCCAGGAGGCAATGACGACATGTTGGTCTTGACGAAGCGAATGGCTCGCAAAACCGGATGAAAATGCTCTGTGACGCTAGCATCAGTAGCCCACGATGCGAGGGTCGAGTTGAAGAGCTCCAGCCGCCGCAAGCCCGAGAACTCGGTTAGAATTGGGGGCATGTCGATCGCACGACAATGCGAAAAGATTAAGAATGAAAGCGCGGTACGGTCAAGCTGTTCAAGTCGATAGGTGAGCTCACCTCGGGAGCCATTGATGCCTTCACGATGGCAGTTGATTTGGAGCTACGCGATGAGACCCTGCAGCCCAACCATGAAGTCGCATGCCACAACCAACGATCGGTGTACTGCCACGTTGACGAGCATCCAGGTGAGCGGTTAGCACAAACGCGCCCCAAGCACACAGAATGAAGTGGATGAACTGGATCGTGCGATGATATGGAGCTGTCTTTGGATGCCGTGGAACTGTGATAATTGCTGATTCGACGTTTGAATACGTCGAAGATGGAGCAACGGATACCAATGCACGGGTGTTCATCAGATGAGTGTCGACGAGGTTTGGAAGTTTGATGAGAGTGAGTGCCACACTAATGTGAGGCACTATCGTGGAGACCAGATCAAGACCGGAAGTCACGAACAGGTATAAAATCGCGACGATTCCACCAGTTGACCACCTGTCATCGTATTCAACTATCGACGGAATCTCGCGGCGCTCCCAGTCGATGGGCAACAAGTATGGGAGTGTGATCCACACAGGAACTGCCACGGCAAACGTCAAATCAAACACGAGATCGACGAGAACGTGGGCAGCGCGCCGTCGGAACATACCGGACTTGGAAAGAGCGTGTTCAATCGCCGGTGTTGCAAAGCAGTTTGCGACGAGTAATCCCACCGCGAAGTCGTTGATCGTTGGATTTGCGATCGTCAAGCTGAGCTGGTAAATCTGGTATGTTTGTAATGGAACTTCGAGCAACTCACGGCAACGATAGAAGATATCAAAGTATGGACCCTGTACGCCGAGTAAGCCGTCTGCGTCGAACAGAAGATGCCACCAGCGACATGGAGCGCATGCAAGACGTCGCCACAGGCTGGTCGGCTGTGGTTTCGTATTGTACACGAGTCGGTAGTCAGGTCCAGGATTAGTGTTTGATATTCGCGAAACACATCGTTTGCCGAGGCGAATCAGCGCGACAACATGAATCAATGCAAGCGCGAAGAATATGCTCGCCGTGAACATGGCGACACGAATGCTGAGCCGAACATGTGCAAGCAAGTAGCCGTTCGCCGGAAACGAGAAGTAGATGTGCAGACCACCGAGGAACAAGACCATAGCGAGATCGATCAGATGGAAAGGTACGATGAGCGCGAAGATAGCGATGCGGCTTGCGGATAACTTCCATCCAGGTGACATTGGTGGTGCCATGCATTGTCGCGCAACATCCGAATAGCGAGACGACGAATGAGCCCTCCGAGAATCGCGCGTTGTTCTCACATATCGCACTGGTTGTCGTGTCGTGGCGAGTTTCGTTGGTTCATTCGTGCTCGACATGGCAGATAACTGAATGGTTTGGGATGAAGAGCAATGCAGGGACACGTGTGCACCCGGTAAAGCTGTTGCGGATGTATTGATCCGCGATGATGACTTCAAAACCATCCTCAAACTCGGTGAATGCAACTGGGTCTGAAGCGATCAGTTGGCGGTCTCTGTTCTTTTTGTGACCCGTGATTATTCTGGAGGGCGTTACGTTGTCGTGGGAAGCTCGACGCGTTCGTAGGATGGTTCGACAACAATAAACACACAGCTCACGGTTGCGTTCCAATGAATTATCGGTCGTGACGTCAAATCTTCGTCAGATCTCAGTCAAGCACAGCAGGGAAGATCCATCGGTCCAGATCGTTGTGAACTGCGGAGGCCGAATGCGTCTTGGACGTTCTCGAGAGCCCCAAACGACGGCTTTCCAGCTCAGTGCACCATTTGCTCATGGAGAAGATTTCAAACCAGGAGCAAGATCACCCAGGACTCTCACGACGGCAATCCTCTTGGCCAAGACAGAATATCCACGTGCAGCCACGGCGGTAAGCCGAGTAGCAGGAGATCACAGAGCTGCTGTCATCTTTATCGGAGCGTGCACGAACGTGTAAATTTGTCACTGCTATTCGTGCATTTCACGCACTCTATTTTTGACATTCTCTGCTGGGATGGATACACAGGTTACAAACATGTACCCTCGATACACAGGTTACAAACATGTACCCTCCGTTCTCTCAAACGGGTCAACCCGCACAGGGCCCGTCATGGGTGTTAAACCCGTCTTGGCGTCGGTGTCAAGTCGACCCCGTCTCTACCCGCGTGACCTCTCCGATCCAAGCACCAACGAAGTGAGCCGTTCGCTCACATTCACTTCCTCTCTTCCCCCCCCTCGTCCGCCCGCTCGTCCGCTCGTCCGCTCGCTCGCTCGCTCTCCTCAAGATGCCCATGTCGCTCGCACGCCACATGAGCTTCCTAGCGTCGCCCAGTGCGATGCTGCCGCGTGTAGCCATTCGAGTCGCACGTGGCGGAGCAGCGCGTCACCTGTCGACGCCGTCGTCGGAGCCTCGCGACGGCTACAAGAACCCACGCAGCAACAAGTTCTCCATGACCAAAGTGCGTACGCGTTTTCAATCGTATTCCGTTTGCTGGGGCGTGTTTCCTCATCTGTTGCGGTTTGTTGGTTTGGTTGGTTTTCTTGTGCTGACTGCGATAGATTGTTGGCACGATTGGCCCAGCGTCCGAGAGTTTCGAGATGACGCAGCGACTCACGGACGAGGGACTGCGCATCATGCGCATCAACTTCTCGCACGCCGAGTACGAGGATGCTCGCGTGCGTATCGAGAACCTGCGCGCCACGAGGGGCGTGCATTGGTCGCCAACGCACAACTACAATCTTCGCGCCGTGCTGCTCGATACCAAGGGACCCGAGATCCGTACGGGCAAGATGCGAGGCGGCCAGAAGATCCGTCTTGAGGCTGGCAAGGAGATTGTCCTGACGACAGACGAGGCCTTCAAGGACGATGGCACGCCGGAGAAGATTTACATCACGTACAAGCAGCTCGCACAGACTGTCAAGCCTGGCGACACGGTGCTCATCGCTGACGGGCTGTTCCGTCTCACGGTGCTCAAGGTCGAGAGCCAGCAAGAGGTGCGCTGCCTCATCAACAACTCGGAGGAGCTCGGACATCGCAAGGGCGTGAACCTTCCGGGGCTCATCGTCGATTTACCAGCGCTCTCAGAAAAGGACAAACAGGATCTCGACTTTGGTGTGCGCCACGACATCGACTTTATCGCGGCGTCATTCATCCGCAAGCCAACCGATGTCCTCGAGATGCGTGCGTACGTCGACGAATGCGTCAAACGCCACTGGCCCGTGGACTACATCGCGCCCAAGATCATCGCCAAGATCGAAAACCTCGAGGGTATTCAGAACTTTGACGCGATTCTCGAGGTCGCAGACGGTGTGATGGTCGCGCGTGGTGACCTCGGCGTCGAGGTGCCGCTGCAGAAGGTGCTCACGTACCAGAAGTACATGGTCGAGAAGTGCAACGCCGCAGGGAAACCCGTGATCGTCGCGACACAGATGCTCGAGTCCATGCTCAACAACCCGCGCCCGACGCGTGCCGAGGTCTCGGACGTCGGCAACGCCGTGCTCGACGGTGCTGACGCCGTGATGCTCAGCGGAGAAATGGCCAACGGCAAGTATCCCGTGGAAGCAGTGCGCACAATGATGACGATCATCAAGGAGGCCGACAGTCTGCTTGAGCGCCAGCAGTACACGTTCGAATGGGACCCCGCGACGTCGGACGTCGAGTCGGTCGCGAGCTCGGCCGTCAAGACCGCCAACGAGATGAACGCGCAGCTCTTGATTGTGCTGACAGAGACGGGTTATACGGCGCGCATGGTCGCCAAGTACAAGCCCAAGGTGCCGGTCATGTGCTTCACGCCGAGCAAGAAGATCGGTCGTCAGCTGCAGCTGCACCGAGGACTTTACCCCGTGGTGCCGCGCGAGAGCGATCGTCGGCCGACGACGTCCGAGGCCATCGTCGCGGCCAAGAAGATGGGCTGGCTGCAGGCCGGCGACCGCGTCGTGCTGCTGAGCGCCGACAAGCTCAGCAACGACCTCGGCAAGCAGATCGTCATGCGCGTTGCGGACGTTGCGTGAACCGAATGTACGATGAAGGAATGCAAGAGAGAAAGACAGAATGCAAACGCTCAAGAACAACGAAAGAACGATCGAAAGCAGTAGTAAAAGAAACAGCCTGCGTAGTGTGTTTTCCCGTGAGAGCGTCAGATCAACGCTCCTGGTGGACGGCGAGCACACGATCGCGCAACGATCCCCGACGTCCGCTGTGCGATTTCTGTTGATGCGCCGTCGCGAACGCGTCGTTCATGATGGAGGCGACGTCGTGCGGCTGCTCTGGCAGCGCTGTCTGCAGCGTTGCCTCCAGTTGCGCTCGACCAAGGAGCTCTCCGAGTGCAGTAAAGCACGCAAGCGACTCCTGTCGAGCCACACTGTCCTTGCCGACTCGAAACCTCGCGAGCGCTTGGCAGAGAGTGATCAGAAGCTTATGATCATCCACTAGCACTTGCAGACTGGCAGCTGACTGCCGCTGGAGCCGCAGCAGCCCCTGCGCCAGGATCCGCGAGGCGAGCGCGACCACCTTGGCGCTTTTACTGGCCGCGTACCGCGCTGCGCTCGCGAGTAACTCCGGCGATGCCTGAAACGCGATCGTTTGGTCGACGGCGAAGACGGCGGCGTCGCGAAGAAAGCGCTTTTCGCACGTCGCCCGCCGCAGGAGCACGTCGAGCAGTTGAGGGTGGCTCTCGCTCGGATGTGTCGGCGCTGATGACTCGATGTAGCGCCGAAGCTGCTCAACGCGAAGGAACTGGAAGCTCTCAGCGAGCGCCAGCAGCGCGTTCTTGGAGAGAGCGGAGCGAAGGTTGTCGCTGGCGTCGACGAGCGCCGGCATCAGGCGAGCGATGTGGTTGGGCGCGAGCACTAACGTGTGGTGGACGATTACTTGGCGAAGCACCACGATAGCCTGATGTCAAGGGAGAGAGAGAGAGAGAGAGAGGGGAGCAGACAGAGAACCTTAGAATGAAAGAGTGAAGAGAGTAGCGAGCGAGTGGAAGCCACCTCGTGCTGCTGAAGCCAGTCGTCCTCGTTGGACGCGTTCTGAAGCGCGACCTCGAGCAGTTCATCGCCTAGATCTTCGAGCGGACGTAGCTCATCAGTAGCCACGACAGCGACTGCTCTGTCATCTGAAGGAGAGGTTCAATGCATCAGTCAGTCGCATCAGAATCCCGTGACAGCACCAGCGCTCCGACCATCCGCTGCTGGTGAGCAACATGCTGTCTCGACTGGCGTTGGAGCGCGCTTCTCAGCACCAACAGCGTCCACGAGAAGCGCCGCTATATTCTTCGTGGACGCCGGCGCGTCGAGAGAGCTGGAGCAAGGCAGAGTCTGCGTCATCGCTAATGTATGAAGGAACGAATGAATGAGGAATGCGCTGAGCTCTCGACACCACCGCAGAATGTAGCCATCGGATCAGATCCAGCTCCCGAATTGGCTCTATTTTTGTGACCGTGACAAGCTCCTGAATTCTGATGCGATTTCTGAGGACGTATCTGAGGACGATGCACGAAGGGACGTGAAGCTTCGACCGAAAAAGGAAAACAACGAACTCGACGATGGCTCGGCGTCATGGCGGCATCGAGTCGCTTCTCTGCGTCATCACGCTCGCTGTGCTCATGATCGCATGCGCTGCCGACAGCAGCGGCACTGATAGCTTGTCGCCGTCTCCAAGCTTAAGCACACCCGTGCCAACGACGACACCAGGGACACCAACGACGACACCAGCGACACCAACACCAACACCAACACCGACGCCAACACCAACACCGACGCCAACACCAACACCGACACCAACACCGACACCGACACCAACACCGACACCGACGCCAACACCAGGGACGCCAACACCAACACCAACCTCGACGCTAAAATCGCCAAGCCCAACAAGTACAACGCCGGCGACGACCTCGACGACGACAGCTGCGCTCATGAGCTCGACGTGCTCGCGCGTCTGTGGCGCGTTTGAGACGTGCTTTGTGTACAACGGCGCCGAGTTCTGCGCACCGACATGCGCCGAGGGCCGCTGCAACACCGCCCAGGGCGAGGTCTGTTTGCTCAAGGGACAGGCGTGCGGCGTCGCGCCTTGCATGCCGCTCGCGATGTGCGTCTCGCGCTCAACCCAGACGCCGCAGCTGCAACCCGAGTTTCCCAACGCGCGCGCCGACTGCCAGCGCGACTGCCCGCTCACCGACAGTCCCGTGTGCGGCTCAGACGGCGTCTCGTACCTGAATGCGTGTATCTTCCAGCAGGCGCAATGCGACCAGCCAACGCTCAAGATCGCCTCTGCAGGACTCTGCGCCAGCGACACCGCCTTCTACGACCAGTACAGCGCACGTAGTACGTCCGCAACGGGGCCAGGTCCCTCCTCACAACAGCTACCAACGACAGCAGCGTCCTGCAGCGCGATCGTCTGCGCTGACGTCGACGACCCCGTGTGCACGTCCAAGGGAACCATGCGGAATGTCTGTATCTGGCAGCGCGCGCGTTGCTTGGACCCGACGCTGGAGCTGCGGAGTCGGTCGTCGGCGTGCGAGACGTCAGACCTCTTGCCGACGTGTCCAACTTCCTGTTCGGACGCCTTCGTGCCTGTATGCGCGTCCAACGGCATCATCTACACCAACGAATGCCTCTTCCGGCAGGCCAAGTGTGCGCGACGCAATGTTGGAGAGCTTCGTCGCCTCGATCTCAGCTACTGCGAGCAATCAGTGGGCGACTCGATGGGCGCTGCCTCCGACCTGGGGACGGTGCTGGCGTTCACGACGGCCACGTAACGTGAATACAGAGAGAGTGAGAAAGAAAGATACATCGTCTTGTCGCGGGGGCGCATAGAAACACTCGACTACTCCAATTCGATGGAACAACCCACAGGTTGTAGCGCGGACGACTCGGGTATGCTCTCTGCCAGCGAGCGCACGAAAGCTGCTTGCAGAAGACTTGCGGTGTGCATCGCGATGATCAAAGCGTTGCCCAAGCCGAAGGAAGATCACCGCCAGACGGTCGATTGGACGTGGATGCTCATGCTGTGAGATGTCATGTCTCTGTCAGGCGTCGCGCTCGCTCGGGTCCACCCGAACGACACGAGCAGCTCCATTCGGTTTTGTCGGTTGTTCAGTTGGCGATGTTCGGTTCGGTGGCGGTCGGACCTGAACGTTTAGTCAATGAATCGGGTTGGAAACGAACGAACACCCATTGCCACGTGAATGCGTGCGTGTGCATCATCATGGAGACTCGCCAGCTGGAGCTCACCGTCTGGAGCGCGAGCTCTGCGACACAGACGCGAGGGCAGTCGCGCGCCACAAACCGGCAGCGACACTGACGCACAGAGAGCGCGCGCCGTTCCTCCTGATGAGATCTCGGTCGTCTGTGGCAGTAAGTGCTGCGGGACGACGGCGCGGTCGTGTCCCTCCCCACAACTCAATCCGCCTGCCCGCCCACCAGCACCAACCGAACGGTACCAAACACGAACCAAAAGCTATGAACAAGGTGTGCGCCGCCGTCTTCCTCGCGCTGCTCGCAGCGAGCGCCCCGACATCGAGCGCCGAGATCACGGGCGACGCCGCATCGCCGTCGCTCCGTCAGCGCGAGCTCCAGATGAACGACTACGACAGCTTCACGTCGGGCGCGACCACGACGACCACGACTGGCAGCCTCAGCGGCGACGCTATCAAGCCTGCTGGCAGCGCAGCCTACTCCTGGAGTGGCGTGTCTGCCTCAGTCGTCGGAGTCGTGCTCTCCGCGGCGGCGTGGCAGGCAGCGCTGTGAGCAAGGCGTCCAGAAGTGTAGCCATGCTGGTGAAGCGCCGTATAGTTCCGAAATATGGTGCAATAGACGTTAGCGAAGACAACCTATTTACCCTGAATTGACACATTGGAAGATTACTCAACCGTAAGATGATACTTCATCGAACCCATGGTTCTTCCTGGCGTCGTCTTCTTCCGTGCGCAATGGCGCTTGATGCGTTCGCTGAACGCTGCGAAGAAATGCTCCTGCTCTTGAGCCCACAGCTCTTCAAGGAATCCCGTGTCTTGCGCGAGACGAGGCCAGCAGTCGATCGTTGGGGATCTCTTCCGCCACCTCTCGTCATCCACCAGCGCGCAGGCAGCACCTCGGCATTCGCTTCCCTCCGTCCGATCGATTGATCGATCGCTCTTCTCTCCATTGCTCATTCCTCATTGCTCTTGCTTGCCATCTCCCATCGTGCCGTCCGCCCTCTACTTGCATTGCGTCGCCCCGCGTCTCCCTCCAACGGAGCTCTTCGCAGTCGCCGCCATCCTCCGACGAGACCAGCTGCTCAACAGGGTATTCACCACGTGGCTCGACTGACGCATCATGACGCCGCTCTCGTCCACGAAGTGCGTTGCCATCTGTGTCTCGGGAAGGATAATGGAAAGAATTCAGCCGCGTCGTCGCCTGGCGACTGCCTGCCTGCGCTTGTCTTGTCTCGCGCCGAGATGCTGGTGATCACGAGTAGAACGCATCGCGCGCACGTACGAGCTCTTCGGATAGAATATCAGCAGCACGCAGGCGAACCGAAGAGCTCCCTTCCTCAACTCACCTGAGATCCAACGAGTTACTTTCCAAGTTGCTCGCGTTGCGACACCGCCCTCATCTCCGCTTCCGCCACACGTCAAGGATGCCGAGCGCGTTGCTGCCGTTGAACCAGCTTTCCTCCAAGGTCGTGGACACCCGAAAGGAAGGGCGCCACACCAACTATGCCATCCGTATCCAGCCCAAGCCCGGCGCTGCGCCTGTGACCACAGCCACCAGCGGCGGTGTCAGGGGCGGGGACGTCGAGCTCGTGTACCGCCGCTTCTCGGCGTTCGTGCAGCTGCAACGCCTGGCACAGCGCCACTTCCGAGACACCACGTTCTGCTGCGGCTCGACGGCATCGGGCGATGCCAAGGAAAGCTGCCTGCTCACGCCGTTCGTGCGACCAGTCATCGAGGCGACCGAGTTCCCCGTGTTCCAGGGCGGCGGCTTGCTCGGCCGCAACAGCAAATCGGTCGTGAGCGATCGTGTCGTCTTCCTCAACGCGTTTCTCGTCGCTCTGGAGGAGGCATTGAACAATTGTCCGGCGCGCGTCGTGCAGCGATGTGAAAGCGAGAACTGCAAGCTCACCAAGCTGCTCAAGAGCTTCTACGGCTGCGTCGATCAGCCACGAAGCCAGCGAGCGAGCTCCGTATAAAATTTATCGAGAATGTCGGAGAGGATCATGTGGAAAACCTCCCGTTTCTGACGGTCAGCTATCTATTGGAAAACGAGCACAGAAACCTGCAAGGCGACTGTCGAGACAGACCCTCGTACCTGCTGACTAGCTGGTGGTGCGAGGTATGTCGTGATCAGCGCCTTGGGATGGTGCGTGTGTGTATGTTGTTGAAGTGTGTGAGTTGTGTCTGGTGCTCGAATACATCGGGAGAAACACAAGAGGACAGTGAATTGGTCTCAAGTGTTGTTGTTGTTGTCGCTCTTCTCCTGTCGCTTCCTCCTGTCTTGCCACCAGTACATCTCGGCCGCACCGTCGTGCGAGTTGATCAACATCAGCGCCGTGCCACTTGTGCCAGTTGGCTTTCGACGGCATGCACTGCTGTCCAACGCGACGTCCGAGTCTCTTGCCCGTCGTGACGGCCGAGATATCAGGTGCATCAAGTGATCCGGACGCCAGAAACTCTTCATCACGACGTGCAAACATGATGAACTGACCATTCTGACTGCGTCCAACATACGTAGACTTCATATAGTTAACTGAAGTCCATTTGGTACGTGAGAGACTAACGACAAAGCTGCATGCCACGGCTCTGTCCGAACGACGGAACCACCCCATGACTCCGTATTTGAGTTGTATGTTCCGATACGTCGACATGCGAACGCGGCGAGCTCACCACGACAATGCATATGCACTCAGACGACCAGACGATCAGTTGCTGCCTCCAGAAACCGTCGAGCATCAAATGAAGACAAATGGCTTCTCCCTGGTCTGCACATACGTACCAGCTTCCACGAATAGACCCTCGATCGCATGTCTGACCCCAATGCGCGTTTCATCCAAAGCAACACAGTCCGTGCTCCACGCGACCGACCCACCTCCAGTCGACAACCAGCGATGTATATATGGACAACTTTCTATCACTCGAGAACTTCGCCATCTTGTCTTTTGAGTGTACCGCGACAATCCATGTCCCAGCCGACGACACCAGGATGGAAGCGGTCTACACGCCGTATCGCTCTCTTCGCGCTCATCGTACCTTTCCATCTGATCGATCTCGCTATGGTCTTGTTTCTTGGTGGTCTGCACATCTACTTCTCGTTTCCAGCGAACGGCTACTTGCTCGCACATGTCCGGCTTAGCATTCGTGTGGCCATGTTCACGGCGAGCACGTTCTTCGTGCTTGCATTGATTCATGTTGTCGCGCTGATTCGCCTCGGCAAACGATGTGTTTCGCGAGTATCAAACTCTAATCCTGCCCCCAACTCCCGGCACTTGCCGACGATTAAGGCAAAGCCAACCAGCTCGTGGCGACGTCTTGCATGCGCTCCATGTCGCTGGTGGCATCTTCTGTTCGACGCAGACGGATTACTCGGCGTACAGGGTCCATACTTTGATATCTTCTATCGTTGCCGTGAGTTGCTCGAAGTTCCATTACAAACATACCAGATTTACCAGCTCAGCTTGACAATCGCAAATCCAACGATCAACGACTTCGCGGTGGGAGTGCTAGTCGCCAACTGCTTTGCAACACCGGCGATTGAACATGCTCTTTCCAGGTCGAGTGTGTTCCAAAGGCGCGCTGCCCACGTTCTCGTCGATCTCGTGTTTGATTTGACGTTTGCCGTGGCAGTTCCTGTGTGGATCACACTCCCATACTTGTCGCCCATCGACTGGGAGCGCCGCGAAATTCCGTCGATCGTCGCCTACGACGACAAGTGGTCAACTGGTGGAATCGTCGCGATTTTATATCTGTTCGTGACTTCCGGTCTTGATCTGGTCTCCACGATAGTGCCTCACATTAGTGTGGCACTCACTCTCATCAAACTTCCAAACCTCGTCGACATCATCTGATGAACACCCGTGCATTGGTATCCGTTTGTGGTGATGCGGGCTGGGTGCAAGAGGTCAGCGACACCTCGAGCACCACGAGCCGGTCACACACAGAGCCTTGAGGTTCTTGGATCCGCGCTAACTGCCGCGGACCAGGCGCCTTGATAGTCGCTGAGGCGCCCGGTCCGCGGCAGTTAGCGCACAGGCGCCTTCTAATCGGGTCACTTCACCACACGTTGCTCATCTTCGCCGTATACAAGCGTCGAATCAGCAATTATCACAGTTCCTCGGCATCCAAAGACAGCTCCATATCATCGCACGATCCATTTCATCCACTTCATTCTGTGTGCTTGGGGCGCGTTTGTGCTAACCGCTCACCTGGATGCTCGTCAACGTGGCAGTACACCGATCGTTGGTTGTGGCATGCGACTTCATGGTTGGGCTGCAGGGTCTCATCGCGTAGACAAGTCTTGTGCATTGATCCAAATCAACTGCCATCGTGAAGGCATCAATGGCTCCCGAGGTGAGCTCACATATCGACTTGAACAGCTTGACCGTACCGCGCTTTCATTCTTGATCTTTTCGCATTGTCGTGCGATTGACATGCCACCAATTCTAACCGAGTTTTCGGGCTTGCGGCGGCTGGAGCTCTTCAACTCGACCCTCGCATCGTGGGCTACTGATGCCAGCGTCACAGAGCATTTTCATCCGGTTTTGCGAGCCATTCGCTTCGTCAAGTCCAACATGTCGTCATTGCCTCCTGGGCTCGTACATGCACGAACCCCCCGATCCCTTAATATCTTTCGAATGATGGGAGGTAACCTGACTGCGCTGCCACGTGAGTTGGGCGACTTGTGGTCCTCTAAACAATTCGCGACCATCCAAGTGACACACACACAGCTTCGAACACTTCCGTTGTCGTTTGGACGAATTCTCGTCCATGAACTTGATCTGACTCGCAACCTGCTCGAAGACATTCCAGACGATATGTGGGCGACAGCCAAGTTGACTCGGCTCTGGTTGTCTGACAACCCTCTCCGTCGGCTGCCGCGAACGATTGGCGACGTGTCCGCGTTGGTCGACGTCGCGATCGAAGATACGTTTGTTGAAGAGGTCCCTGCGTGGATGCGGGAGTGGCTCACAGCGACAGCCACGAAGCCATCCGTGGTGGTGTCGCTACACGGGAGTCCGTTGTGCAACGCACTGGCCATAGACACGTTGGCGCGAGCATGTGCGACGAGTCATCAAACTGATATCTCACCCGAGATGCCATTGCTCTATGCGCAACGGCCGTACGATTAGGTTGAGAACAAGTCATAACGGGCGATCATTAACCACGAAAGTGTCGTTACTTGCTAGCAGCATTTCGAGACTTGTGCTCCGTGCCGCTGGTGCTTTCGCTTGTGCGACACCGATGGTTTTCTTCGCACACATGCTGCATACTTCGACATCTTCTTTTTCTGGCGCGGCCTGCTCGAAGCACCAATGCGAACGTACCAAGTCTACAAACTCATTCGATCAATAAGAGCACCTGCCCTCAATGATTCGGACTTGCTGGTCCCCAATTGCACTGCAGCACCAATGATCGATATCGTTTTCTCCGAGGCATCCACAGGCCAACACCGGATCACTAATGTAGTTCTCCACTTGGTATTCGATGCCTCGTTCACCGTTTTTCTGACGTTGTGGATTTTTTTGTGGTGGTGGTGGTGTATCTAGTTACCAGCTATGAGCCTGAACTAGTATACCCCTTGAGGCGTGAGTTGGTTGCCACATGCCTCGTCTGGGTCCCACTCGAGGGATGACAGAGCTCAGTCGCTCTGCTCTTCCGGGGCATGTGGGGGCTGTCGGAGCCTCACGCGAGCTGCCGGTGGTGCCTGCATGGAGATCTCCGCCCAGTGGTTGTAGTCATTTAGTAGCCACGTGCTGATCGTAGTGAGCTGTGTTCGCTCGTCCCTCACGTTGGTCTCGTTGGTCTGGATGCTGCGCTTTGTGTCCATCGCCATGTTCGCGGCTTCATCAGCCATCTTGTTGTACGTGCGATAGTGATGGTGCCAGGCCTTGACCCTGAGTTGGTCGGCCGTGGAGCGCGTTTGTTCGTAGAGTGTGCGGAGTCGCTTAGCTTTCGGTCGTTTTCGCCGCTGCATTTGTTGGATGATCAGCTTGTCTGACGTTGTGGATCCGCTTGCCGCTGCCCATGAATCTGAGCTGAATGGGGCACTAACTTCTCATTAATGCTGCAGTGACGACAAGATGCCCATGAGTATCTCCACGAGTCTCGACTTGGACGGATCGATCGCAAGACGCTGTCGTTCTTGCCTTTTTCTCACTGTCAATCGATTGATATGTCGCTAATTCTGACCGAGGTATCGGGCTTGTGTCGTGTGGAACTCTTCAATTGGCGTCCTAGGCTGTCGACGCGGCTTTTGCTGAGCGAATCCATCCCATGTTTTGTGTCGTGCGGCAGTAACATGTCAGCATGTCGTCGTTACCTCTCCGGCCCGCGCACACGAAGCTGCCGTCTTCGTTCATGTTCGCGTTGTTGTCGGGGAAAGCTTGGGCATGTTAGTTTCGGATGTGGGTGGTAGATGCCCTTCCATAGAGTTTGCGAGTCTGCGATTATCCCACGCACAACTCCAGGTCCCGCCGGCGTCGTTTGGTCGAATTCTCGCAAAGGAACTGTGTGACAGGAACTTACTTGACGACATTGCAGGAAGATGTGTGAGCGACGGCCAAGACGACTGGGCTCTGGGTGTGTGCCAATCCTCTCCGTCGACTGTCACGAACCCTCACCGATGCGTTGGAGCTGATCGACGTCGCGACGGAACACACGATGGTGGAGGAGTTTCCTTCGTGGATGCTTGATTGGCTTGAGGCGACCACCGTTATCAAGCGCTGACGTCGTATTTTGGAGGTCAGATGAGCGACGCACTGAATGCAGACACCTGGGCGAGAGCGTGTACCACCAACTGAGAAACGGACGTCTCTCTCGAGATGCTGTTTATCTACGCACTCCGTTCCTATACAATGAGGAGAGAGAGAGAGAAGGTGACGAGTGCGTCGATCGCATTTGCATGTTGAAGTGAATGGTGGTGTGTTGGCGGCAACTTGGCTGAAAAGGCGTTCTTTCCGTCCCTTTATTTTATGATACCTTATCATATGTGATTGGTATGTTGATTGGTGTGATCACGGTTCAGTGGCTCACAATGGGTGATGACAGCTACCTCTGAGAACCGATGCCACCCTCTGAATATCGGATTGAGCGTGCGGGATGTCGGGGGTATACTGTGGTGAGGTGCCACTCTTTCTGGGACTCTAAGACCGTACTTGAACAGGATCATTTCTATAGTACGTTCATTTCTACTTGGTTTTCCAAAGTAGACAATCTCAATAACTTTGATGATCGTATGCGACCCCATCCGTTGACTCGGGATGTCGGTGTCTGTCGGTGGCGACCTCGCGTTGCCACCGACCGCCCTTGATGAACGTCCGCTGTCGTCATTCCAATCGCAGCGTGAGCGGATGCGGGTGATATGAGAAGTCATTGAGATTCCCCTCTTCTTCCTATCAGTCATTTCGTTTCATTCTTCACAGTTCCCAACACACTACTAGAACTCTATGCACAAGTTCCAACACTCGGCCCATTCCACGCCAACACCAAACACAAACGCCTTCCCAACTTTCATTCAGTTCCCAACTCCTTCCTTCTACAGTATGAAGATCACCTCAACACACCAAATGTACCCATATCCATCAACAATCCCAACGCTCACCGACCTTCCCATTCACTCTCGCTGACTGCTCAACACCAACACCACAGTCTCCGCCGCGTCCGTGCCCATATACCTCCCACAGAACGACGCCACCAATGCCTCGCCACTGCTGCACAACGGACTCCCAAACAGCGTCACGCGCTCGTTCCCTCAACCGCCATGTCAAGGTCATGCCCCGCTGTGGGTATGATACCAGTCACTCACCGGCAGTGCCCACAATACGGACAATCCGGTATTGTACTCCAGTCGGGGTTTTCCTCTGCGAGAACCGAGGAGCATGGAGGAGGCGATTGTTCTTCCAGTGGGGCGTCGAGTGCAGGCGACCCCAGGAAAGCACAGGATCGTACCTCCACCAGATCTGAATGAGATGACCGAAAGTTGGTTCTTTCTCGAGATGTTTTCCGATTTCTGCTGGTGCGAGAGATGGGAACAAGGGATGGCTCCGAGACGAAAATGATGCCCAAGCTCGTGCATGGAAGCGGATGCGTACCGAAGGATACGTTCGAGGAGGCTACCGATTCAATATCCCTCGTCACGGACACGACTTCGTCCCTTTCGTTCGCGCGATCTCCCAGTGAACGGCTACATGAACGGCAACCTAATGTCTGGCGCTGTCACGACCAGCACGCCACCAACAGTCCAAAAGTGTAGCCATCTCGGTTCCGTTCGTTGCACCCTCAATTGGTACAAACCATGAACATTATGTCGTCAGATGATTCCTTGTCAACGGCTCAACGGAGCTTGATGGCGTCTTGAAGCCAAGGCGCTCCCTCAAGCAGCTGAAGCGGCCGTAGACTACGGCGGCTTCCATCACCCACGAAGCCAGCGCGCGCGATCCGAATAAACATGGACAATTATGTCGGAGAGGGTCGTGTGGAAAACCTCCCGCTTGTGACGGTCAGCTATCTATTCGGAAATAGCAGAGAGTCCGCAAGACGACAGTCGAGAGGGAGAGAGAGGGAGACCCCATCGTACCTGCTACCGGTGCGTGGTGCATCGTCGTTCGGATCCTTGTGGGGGGGTGCGTGTTGGGAGTCTGAGTCTGTGCGTTGTCTCTGGTACTGGAATACATCAGGAAAAAAACGAAAGCACGAAGTGTCGTCGGGAACGTGCACTTGTCTCTATCGCTTCTTGCCGTCTTGCCACCACCACGTCTTGACTGTGCCATCATGGGAGCTCGAGGCCATCAGCGCCTGCCGCTCGTGCCACTTGGCGTTGTACGTCACGCCTTGGTGCCCTGCGAGGCGCTCGAGAAGCTTGCCCGTCGCGACATCCCAGACATACACACAGCCGTCCTCCGATCCACCGAGCACAAACGCCTCACGAGGACCGAACGACACACGTACAATGTTCTTGGCAGTGTTCTGGTGGCCCTTGAAGCGCTGAATTGGCTTGTGTTCTTGCGTCTGCGAAGACAGATTTCGAGACGATCCGCCGCTCGCTAGCAGCGCACTGGACGACAGACTCGAGCCATGCGAGAGAGATGCCACCACGGACGAGCTGCCACTGCCATCGCGCCCACTGCCTCCACTGCCGCCAAACGTCGAGCTGCCACCAGAGTACCCACTGCTGCCGCTGCTTCCGCCGCCGAATTGCGCACGCGGAGCACTGAGCATGCGCATATCCCAGAGGCGATTGCTGTTATTGCGGGAGCCGGTGAGCAGCAGGAACCCATTCGACGCCAGTGAGACAGACGTGACTTCACCAAGCGTCTGCCGCAACGTGTGCACGCAGAGTCCACTGAGGATATCCCACAACCGGATCGTGCCATCCTTGGAGCCGCTTACAAGCAGGTTGGCGTGACGGTTGAACTGCACGTCGCACACTGAGGCGACGTGGCCTCGGAACGTCTTGATGTTTGACCCCGTCGAGATGTCAAAGAGACGAACGGTCTGATCGTAGCCTCCCGTCACGACGTGCGTCTCGCTTGGATGCAGATTCACCGAGTAAATGTCACCATGACCGGGTCCAAGAGTCGCCAAACACTCGGAGCCGGGTGTCGACAGCCCGAGATCCAGTCGACTCGCAGCACTGTTGGTGTTTTCTCCAGCACTGATGGAGAATCGCGACGTCATCGTCGCTTGGTCATCGCTGCTACTGTCACCGACATAGTCGAGCATCTCCTGCGAGAGCTCCGTAAGCGCATGACGGACGTCCCAGATCTTGACCGTTCCATCACCCGACGCAGAGAAGAGTCGATCACCAGCGCCGTTCGACGCAACGTACCAGATGCGACTTGAGTGGCCTTTCAGATCGCGGCACCACGTCTTGCAGATCTCACCGGTGGCGGCTCCTGATGCACTGTTGACACCGGCTGTCTGTAGGAACGGCAAATGCGGAGTCTCGGCATCCGCTGCCACGGGCGGAAACTCCACGGGCCACAGTTTGACGGCCGCATCGCTTGAGCCGGACGCCAGAAACTCTCCATCGCGGCCCACAAACGTGACGTACTTGACGTTCTGAGCGTGACCAACGTACGTCGACTTAACGCAGTTCGGGAGCACCTCGCATTCGAAGTCTTGAAGCAGCGTCGTCACCTTGGGCACCGTCTTGGGGTGATACCGACTGAACTCCATTTGGTACGCGACAGACTGATGCAGAAGCTGCATGAGGCGGTTTTCGGGCATATAATCGAGCGTCGATCGGTCGTCGCCATCCTGGTTGACAGCCAGTGTTGCGTTGTTCACGCCGCTTCCTCCAGCGGAAGGGCCCTGGCTCGCCAGCAATTCGTCCAGCTCAAACGTTGAACGAAGCTGCTCAACCAACTTCTCGCGTGACCGCACGACGCCTTCCCAGTCTCGAAATGCGTCGACCTCCCCAACCGACTTGCACGTCAAGAGATAGCAAAGGTCCTTGAACTCATGGCGGTGTGACAGGTTCGAGATCTTCTCGAGCGGCTTGAGATGTGTCGTGAGGAACGTGAATGCTTTCTGGTACTCTTGCCGGTCGATAAGCTCGAGGTATTCCTGCTTACAGACCGCGTAGAGGAAGCCCTGCTGCGAGTGATACTTCTTCAGGTGCTTGTTGATGAGCTTGGCCACGAGGTCCCAGTCACCCTCGAGAATGGCCTTGGTCATGCGGCGCAGCGCGTCCTTGTCCTGCTGCTTCTCGAGTAGCTTGACGTTGGCTTCATCCTGGATCGTCGCGCTTGACATCGTGAAGCCCTCGTGCTGCAGGTACTGCACGATCATGCGCAGCAGGTCGCGGCGGATTTGCTCGTTGTCGGCGTCGAACGTCGCAGCCGGAGGGATCGTCGTGCGGTGGTAGCCGACGTGTGCCCACGGCGCTGCCACGGACGCCGACTGCGCGAGGCGGGAGACGCTGTTGTCGCTCACGCTCTTGCGCATGGCGCCATGATGGTGCTGGCGAGACGGCGGCAACTTGCCACTGCGTGCGCCGTTGACGGTCGCAGCGGCGGCGGATGACGGTGCTTGTTGCTGTTGCTGCTGTCGCTTCCTGTGGGCGTCATCGCCAGCGGAGACGGCGTCCTTTGAGGCGGACGACGGCGCGCTGTCGCTCATGCTGGGGCCTGGAGGAAGAGGAAGCGGAGGCACAAGCCGCCGCAAGGAGACCTTCACACACATGATCGAAGGGGAAAACCGGTGATAGATCAGTTGAAGGAATGCAGAGTGATGGTCGGGTAACGATGTTTCAACCGTGTTTAAACTGGGGGTGCTAAAAACGAACTAAATGTTCATGACTCGAAAGGTTGTCTGTCGGACACAACTTGGAGCTCGCGGCGGGCCGGATGCCTGGATCATGTCCGGTTGACAGTCGTCAGTCCAGAGGTTCTTCGCTCTGGAATTCAGACCCTGGATGCAAGCGCGACGCGAAAGACGAATGACAGTGCAAGCATGCGAAACTGAACTCGCACACACGAAGAGAAACTGAAGCCATATCAATTGTTTGAGGTTGAAGTGGGATATCCTTCTCTCCAAAGAGGCGCGCGTGCGTGTCCCTCATGACCCATGCATTAGGATGCACCTGCCTCACCGTCGCTGCAGTCTGCTGAGGTATGCGGACCCAGGAGGCGAATGGGCTCCACCGCAAGAGCCTCCCACCGCAGTGTTATGAATAGCACTTCACTGAGCCACTTGACGTTTAACGCACTTCCCCCGAAATGGTACGAGCACCGATTGGGGGTGTCGGGTACATCGCGAATCAAGATCCACACAAACTTGTCGTACCAAACACTCTGATACGCACTGTCCTGATGCGTCTGGAGGTCTTCCACGACGGCGTTGACAGCATCCATCTCGAACGCGACGCGATGGCGATCGATGGTTCGGAAGACGATCAAGTAACCTTCCTCCACGTTCACACGAGCGAGAACAAAGATGGTCTTGGACGTGACACCATCCATCGTAGCAGTGTGGTAAAAGATGACTGTGTCGTCGTTCACACGCTGCAGCATGCGAACCTTGACGTCGAGAGACGGACTGTAGATCTTGAGCAGCTCACTCGTCGACGACACGATGGCCCATGTCCGCTCCACGAGCTCGTGCGACGACAGGGGGAACGTTTTCTCGAGCACGAACGTGAGCTTACCACCTTCCGAGTTCTTTTGGTCTCGCCACCCAAACACGGTAGCACCTGACGTGAACTTGGACTCGGTGCGCAGAAAACGGAGCACCTTGTCTCGTGCTTCTGCGATGATCTTGACGTATTCAATGGGTGGCAGAGGCTCGAAACGGAAGCTCAAGTCGGCAAGAAATGGCTAAATGCAAAGGATTCCCATCAACGAAGCAGTTGTTCCTGACCGACGATACAGCACGTACCTCTGCCTCCACCGCCCAGACGGAGCGGAAGCGCCCTTCGATCGTAATGTAGCGATGGTTCAGACTCTGGAGCTCCCAGTTTTCTGCTGCGAGTTTCGCACGAAGCTCGGTCAAATCTTTGTAGCTCTTGAGCATCGAGGTATCACAAGAGTCGAGCTGTAGCTGTTCCGTCTTTTGAATCAGCAACCCCTCGAACTCGGCCTCGAGCTCCTCCAATTGAGAACGCATGTACTTGATGCGGTTCTACTCAAACGACACACCAACGCGTTAGATCTTCCCTGTTGATGGCACCACCTCAGGCCAACGAACGATCCGCACTGTACCACTTGCTTGTCGTACGACTTCTTCACGTATTGGCGATGACGCAAGCGCTTGCGGTGTGCGAGCTCTGGGTCGATGACAGGACCATCCTCAAAGCTTCCACCACGCGCATCGACGTCGGATGGCGATCTCTGTCGCGACGACTCCACAGCATCGTGATCGCAACTCGCTGAGTCATCAACCAGCAACGCAGCGAGATTGCGGACGGTTCGCGCAGCTGCTGCCTCGCCATCGCGGCGTCGATCCATCTCATTCATCGATCCGCTGCTGTCGCCGCTGAATTCCGAGGAGCTCTCCATGGCGCTGGTGCTGCTGCTGCTGTTGTGCCCGCGTCATCAAGGGAAATGAACCAAGTGGCGTCGCTCGGACTCGTGATCTCCATCTTCGTCATGGCGCGCTCGAAGGGAATGCGATGGCTGACGTTTCGATGCGAGCAACGGTTGACGTGAAGCCATTCGACCAATCAGCGACCCGCATTTCGGCCACTTCGTCCAGATCGCTCATCAAGCGCGCTTGATGAGCGATCCATCCGGACGCGAAGCTCGCGCATCCGGAAGGACCCCGGATTGCGCGGATGGTCAGTGCCTGCTTTGACTTGGCGTTCGGGTCCCCGGATTGCACATCAAGGTCACCAATACCAACGGATAGCTTCGGGCCGAAACGGAAGTTATACTGGAGTGCTTCAAGTTTGTTTATTGCTATGTATGTATTTGTGACCGTTGTGGATGGTGAGCTATCCATCCAGAGACTCGCTACTGTACAGGTCGACGC
Source organism: Pythium insidiosum (assembly GCA_022836835.1). Lineage (NCBI taxonomy): Eukaryota > Oomycota > Peronosporomycetes > Pythiales > Pythiaceae > Pythium > Pythium insidiosum. Next base: position 103,085 of record JAKVDI010000048.1, on the reverse strand, counting down.
TTCCGTTTGTGCTTCGATATTCCCTCTCCGGATATGCATGAAGAAAATGTTGGGTTTGAATCTCATGTGCCGAGCAACCGCTGCGGACCGACGGTCATGGTCTCCCACCGCAGCGCGATGAATAGCACTTCCTTGAGCCAGACATTCGACATGGTCGAGCCGCCAAACTGGAAGCGACATGTCACTGGTCCTTCCTCGATGAACAGGATCCACGTGTACATGTCGACCCACGTCGATGGCTTCTTCGTGGGCCGGACAGAGGTGCCATCGAGTTGCAGGCTCTGGAGGTCTTGCTGCATTTCTTCCAGCACAGTGTTCACTCCTTTCTCGTCAAAGTTGATAAGCTCGGGGTCGATGGAGCGGAAGAAGATCATGTATCCCTCTGGTACTTGGATCCTTGTCAAGATGTAGATCGTCTTGAGTGCGAGGTCGACGCTTTCCGTCTCGACGGAGCGGTAGATCAGCACTGTGTCGTTGTTGATGCGCTGCAGCAGATACATGTCCGCACGCACAGCCGGGTTAAACAGCTTGGCGCAGCGCTCGGGGGACGACAGGATTGACCACGTGCGCTCGAGCAGCAGGATGGTCGGAGTGCCTGTGAACTTTTTTTCCAACGCGAATTTCAGCTCGTTGCCCTGAACTTTGCGATAATCGACCCAGCCAAAGACGCTGGCCTCGAATGACAGTTTATCAGAGCTGTTGGTGAACCGGAGGATATCGTCGCGTGCGACGGCGATGATCGGGGCGATGTCCGAGTCGGTGAGGCGGTTGAAGTAAAACGCGAGCTGGTCCAGTGGCTCCTGTAGAGCATCGTTGCTGGTGAGAACTTAAATAACCACGCCACGAAGGCTGGAACAGCGCGCTGACGGACGTACCGGCGCGTCCTGGTCCATGATTTGTTGCAGGCGACCTTCGACCGTCATGTGCTTTGCATTGAGTTCGTAGAGCTCCTCGTTCTCGCGGATGAGGCGCTTCTTGACTTGCGCCAGCTCGACGTACTTGGTCAGCATGCGCGAGTCCGAGTCGCTGTCGCTGTCGCTTCGGGAGGCATTGAGCAACGAGCTGTACTGGTGCTCGAGTTGCTGCAGTTCTTGCTTGAGTGCCTCGATCACGGTCTGTGGGACACGTTGTATTGGTTCAATTAATCCCGCTGCCCTCAACAACGCAAACGAAACACAGGAACGGGAGAGCAGGTCGCACCACTTTCTTCTTGTACGAGCGCCTACATGCCTCGCGATGGCGCAGCAGACGCGAGCGCTGTGCGTCGCTCGTGAGGATGTCGCCGTCGTGCAGGGCGCCGTCGGGGGATGGGACAGACGGCATCGAGGACAAGCTCGTCACAGATGATGACGGCGCCATGCTGATTGACCAGTGGCTGCGGGTGTCAGGTCACTATTTTGAGATCTGAGTCTGAGTTGGTACGCGACAACTCGTCCTCTTGATAGAGAGAGAGAGAGAGAGAGAGAGAGGTCCGACCGACGACCGTCGGACCGAGCCTCGGTCGCTTCAGTTCGTTTCGGGTTCTCTTTAGACGCCTGGTCCCAGTGCTGTTTGGTTGTGGTTGCACAATCTCAGGTTGAGAAAGCTCAATTGGACACTGGCCATTGACTGCTCATTGCCACCCCGTTTGGGATCCTGTGCCTGTGGTGAAATGTGCCGTCAATCCGCCTGGGCCAGGTGGATGCAGCGTCAACACCACCATGCCAACAGTCAGTGATGCGCACTGATGGCATTTGCAGGTGCAACATGGTGTGGACGAGCGGTCACTCACTCACCTGCTGTTCTCTGTTCTCTCTGTTGAGTCCCATGCTTCTCGGCAACAACGAGTCGTTGCCGACGGGAACGCGCTCGTCCATTCTTGCTGCCAGTTCCAGACAGTTGCCAAGTTGGCAACGCCAACCACCTTCGTTTCCGGAAATTTTTGCTTCTTGTCACTGACCGAGCGTGAGTCACAATGCACGTGTGGGTTCAATGGGGTTGTTCGCGTTTGTTGGATGAGAACCAAACAATCCGATGGTGGCGCCAATTGACAGACTCAACACCAACGCCAAACTCACTCGCACCATGATGATCATGCGCGTCGCGCTGCGTGGCCAACACGCCAACTGGTGAGTCACGCTGGCGTGGTGTTGCACTTCGCCGGACGATCGTCCCGTCGTCGCACGATCGTGCCTGTGATCCAGCGATGGCGCCACGCCATATGGCACGCTGGAAGATGCACTGACCCACAATGACATGACCACAATCGGATCCAGAAATCTGATCTCTGGACAACCGAACGCGGATCATCCGCGTTCGGTTTTCCAACGCCCGGTCGCTCATTCATTCCCCAACTTCGTCACTGGAGTCCAGGACGAAGACCTCTTCCTTCCTTCCTTCGGTCATCCTCACCGGTGATCGATTGATTGACGACGAGCTACCGCCTTCGCAATGGTGGTCCCCCCGCTTCGACTCGCGGCGCTGGTCGCTGCCGCGACGCTCGCGACATGCGCCAACGCCGGCTCCATCACGGAGAACGCTGTGACGCCCGTGGGCGACGTCGTGCCGCTCAGCAACGAGCACCCGGCGTTCGGCGACCGCCCGTCGCCGCGCATGGTTCGACCCATCGTCCCGGTGCAGCAGAACGTCTCGCGCGCCGAGATCTACGCTGAGGTCGCCAAGAACGCGTCGACCGAGGTGTCGACGACGTCGCCAACGCCGACGACCTCGTCGCCGCCGACTCCCGAGCACGGCACTGTGCACGGCGCAGACGCCATGCGCCGCAAGTTGGAAGCCACCAACAACGACATCCAGCGCCTGGAGCACCACTTTGGCCAGACGCTCGAGCGCAACGTGCATGTGCTGCGTGAGCGCTACTCCTCTGGCACGCCGCAGCCGATCGCGTGGCCGGGCGGCTACTGGCCCAAGTACGCAGACAGCATCAACTACCGCTTGACCGACGAAGCGAGTCCGGCCGAGAAGTATGCGCAGGCGTTTGGCAAGAACCCCCGCAAGTTCATGGACGCGGTGTCGGCTGCGAGAGGCATCGACTCACACCCGACCAAGAAGTGCCGTAGCGACGACGACTGCAAGGACCTCAACGACGGCAGCGCGTGCGGCATCCGCGAGGGCCACCAGACCGGCCACTGCATCCCGATGTGGTACGGCATCTGCCACGCGTGGGCGCCGGCTGCGATTCTCGAGGCAGAACCTCGCTGCGATGTCACCAAGAACGGCGTCACGTTCCATCCTGTGGACATCAAGGGCCTCATGACCGCAATGTACGACGGCGCCAATATCCCGACGGTCTTCACTGGCGCTCGCTACGATGGAGAGACCAACGACAAGGACGAGTACGGTCGCTACGTCGACCCCGCGGAGCGTGATCTCGGCGCTGGCTACTTCCACCTCGCCGTGACCAACATCATGGGCCGCTTCGGCAAGGCCTTTGTGCTCGACGTCTCGCCGGGATACGAGGTGTGGAACCAGCCTGTGCGTGGCTACGAGATCCAGGAGATGACAATGATGTCCATTGAGGACGCGGCTCAGCAGTTCTTCAACGTCCCTCGCTACCCGTTCAACAACGACGCGCGCAAGGCGGCGTACGTGCACATGAAGTTCAGCTGGATCCTCGAGTCCATGGGTGATGGTCCGTTGGTCTCGACTGGCGCGGTCGACTCGCTCACCAAGTACCAGGACTACTACTACATGCTGGAGCTGGACGATCGTGACAACATCATCGGTGGCGAGTGGCTCTACGACTCGCAGAGCTACCACCCCGATTTCCTGTGGTTCGCGACGCAGAAGCCCAACATCGACGCAGAAACGCAATACGGACTCAAGTACCGCGACGTCGCAGAGCTTCTTCAGGCATCTGTCGCATGTGGAGCGCCACAGCCGAGCGACGGATCTTGTGGCAACGAGAATGTCGGTGCGCAGGCGTGCCCTGATGACCAGTACTGCCAGCCATGGAACCCGAACCAATACCAGTGCCGCAGCATTGATGCCAAGTGTGGACGCCAGGAGACCGGCGTTGACTTCTACGGCGAAGATCTTGCCACGCACCAGGTGAACCTGCCGGAGGAGTGCTGCGCCAAGTGCCACGAGACACAGGGCTGCACGGCGTACACGTTCATTAACTACAACGCGGATGGCAAGGCGTACTGCTACCTGAAGAAGGGCTCTGGCCAGCGCCAGTCCAAGGCCGGAGCCGTGTCTGCTATCATTCGTGGCAGCAGCGATTCGTGCTCGACGCCGAGTGGCGGCAGTTGCGGCAATGAGTGGAGTGGTCCGCAGTGCTGCCAGAGTGGTGAGTACTGCCAGCCGTGGAACCCCGATCAGTACCAGTGCCGCAAGAAGCCGGACCAGTGCGGTCTCCCTGAGGTCAACGTGGATTACAACGGCGACGATCTCGCGATGCACCAGGTGACGCTCCCTGAGCACTGCTGTGACAAGTGCGCGTCGACGCCCGGATGCAAGGCGTACACGTTCATCAACTACAACGCGGACGGCAAGGCGTACTGCTACCTGAAGAAGGGCACGGGCCGCAAGTCGACCAAGGTCGGCGCCATCTCGGCGGTGCTGACGAACGCGAACCCGAGCTGCGATACTCCGGTGTGGGGAAGCTGCGGCCGTGTCACGACGGGGGCGCAGTGCTGTCCTCAGAACCAGTACTGTCAGCCATGGGACGTCGGCAACTACCAGTGCATCAACACCCCCGAGCGCTGCTCGCGTCAGCTGCCGACGACGGATCTCTTCGGCGACGACCTCGCGCAGTTCTTTGGCATCGGCCCTGGCGAGTGCTGCGACAAGTGTGCCGAGACGCCGGGCTGCAAGGCGTACACGTACGTGAACGACAACAAGCCGCAGCCCGCGTGCTACCTCAAGAGGGGCACGGGCGAGCAGCGCTACCACCCATCGGCGGTCTCGGCCTTCCTCAACTGAGAGAGTCGGAAGACTCGTTCCTAATTCATGTGCCTGAAAATTGTAGATAGAGATCAATGTCAATGTGCTATCCATTTCGATCTCAATGCTAACGTGACTCGAGGGTCGGATTCAACTGATCAACAGACAGCGCGAACACTCGTCGCTGCAGCTCTGAGTCTCGCATGAGCTCACAGCTTACAGCTCACACGCATCGCTCTGTGCGTCGTGCGTTCAAGTAGCTCCGAGTCGCAACACGATGACTGAACCAACTGACTACTGTAGCTCCCGATAGGAATCTTCATGGCGTATGCGTCGTGCTGAAGAGCATGCGTATACGGTGCTACGTACAGCATTGCGTACCGGTAGATATGAGTAGATATGAATGAAGTGGTGCTGAACCGCGATGACGCCTGCAGATTACAGGTGTCATCCGCACAGATCCGTGGGTACACTTGTTGCAGCAAATGAGTCATGGCGGGTACACAGCATGTGCACCCGGATCCCGGAGGCATTCCGGAACCGGATCGGACGCATGAGAGAGTTTTCATCGTAGACTGCATCGTTCTGGATAGCGTCCGGAACGATGCTCGCGTCTTCGACATTCGGTTCAAACGCCTCTTCACGCGTGTGTGTGGCGAGACTGAACCTGCAGCAAAATGTGACAAGAAACACTGTTCAGGTTGGTGTCAGCTTCGCATTGGCGATGGCGTCAGCACTTGACGCCAGAACTGCGCCTGCTTCATGATCGAGTCAGCGTGTTGGATCTTCGCTTGAAGCTGAAAATTTCGTGCGCTTGCTGTCAGCTGTCTGGTGGTGGGGGCGCTAAGAAGCGGCCACCTGCCAGCAAGAACAGCCGTAGACAGGGCTCACCCACTGGATGATGCCATTGGAGCCGGGGACCAGGCTACATGCCTACATGCCGCATGCGCGGACGTTCGAGCGCTTCTTGCTCGACATTATCCAAGCTGCGGCAGAATGGTGTCATGTTGTCGCCGTGGTTGCCGGTTCTTAGCTCTGCCGAGGGTGGAATCCCAGTCGGACCCCGGCACTTCGTTCGCCTCCGATCATCTTAGCTGCGGTCAGTCTATGCAACCAGCCCACGTCAACATGTCCACCTTCAACCGCGCTGCAAGTTGGGTTGGGTTGACTCGGTCATTTTTCTTCTGCAAAAAGCCCAAATTTTCAAACTGGATGCAGGTTGCTTCGAAATCAATGCTGGCATCGCTGTTTCACTTTTTTTTCAGCTGGTCGAATCATGTTTCGCAGACGCCACAGTCTCCCGGACACCATTGTCAGGACGCCCCTGGATCCGATCCAGTCCTAAAGGGTATGCGCGAAGGCATCCGGATCCACTTCCTGGCGAACGGAAGTGTTGCAGGTGTCCGATGAAAAATCCGTCCTGGTTTTCATTGTTTCCTCGAAACACGTGAAACGTTTTCGAGTCCTTTGGGGAAAAAATCACCCGACGCTCACGCACGTGTCCCGGTCCGGAGTCTGGACTCCAGCAGACTCCAGCTGCCCATCATCATCATCTGGGAGGCTCCACCAACAGCAACATGAGGCGAGCTGGCGAATCGGATGCGTGTTTGTGTTTCAAGCGACGGTTTCTGCTCTGCATCCAGTCAGCGCGTCCTGCGTCCAGATTCCGGACGAGTGCTGGAGCGCTGGAGTGCTGGCCGTCCTCCACCACATGGAGAATGCAGTCGCTCGCTCCGTCGCTCCCACACTCCTTCGCCCCGTGCACCCACTCCAGTCCAGAGATCTGGAAACAAAAACACCAACGCCAACACCAACACGGAGCAGCTCATTCCCCATTTTCTTCTCTGAAGGACAAGTCGCCATCAAGAAGAAGATCCTTTCCCATTCTTCCCGCGTGAAGACGCCCCCTCGACCCACTCCGTTGCTCCCAGCCTGAACAGCGGCATCATGGTCGCCTCTCCCCTGCGCCTCGCGGCCGTGCTCTCGGCAGCCGCCGCCGTCGTCGTCGTGACCGACGCGTCGTCCATCGCCACCAACACGATAACGCCGTTGGGAACCGTCTCGACGCTCAATAATGATCACCCGGCGTTCGGCGGTCCAGTGTCGCCCAACATGGTGAAGCCGATCGTTCCGCCTCAGGCGCCGCCTCTCTCGCGCGCTGAGATCGCTGCCGAGGTCGGCACGGTCGCGCCCAACACGTCGGCGCCTACGTGGACGCCGCAGCCGACGACGACGCCGTCACCGACCGCGGTCAACTCGACCGAGCACACGCGCCGCAAGCTCGAAGCCACCAGCGCCGATGTGCAGCGCCTTGAGTCGCACTTTGGCCAGTGGATGGAACGCAACATCTACACGCTGCAGCAGCGCTGGTCCGGTGCGACGCCGCAGCCGATCGCGTGGCCCGGCGGCTACTGGCCGACGTACCTCGACAGCATCAACTACCGCTGGAGCGGCGAAGCGAGCCCCGCCGAGAAGTACGCGCGCGCGTTCGGTCGCAACCCGACGGACTTTATGAACGACGTGTCGGCCAAGCTCGGCGTCGACTCGCTCAACTGGATGCGGTCGTGCTCGAGCGACGCCGAGTGCTCGGGCGGCGACATCTGCGCCAAGCGCGAGGGCCGCAACTCGGGCCACTGCATGCAGACCTGGTACGGCATCTGCCACGCGTGGGCGCCCGCCGCGATCCAGGAACCGGAGCCGCGCTGTGCCGTCAACAAGAACGGTGTGCAGTTCTACGTGCAGGACCTCAAGGCGCTCATGACCGCCATGTACGCCGGCGCCGGCGTGCCGGTCGTGTTCACGGGCGCGCGTTACGACGGCGGCAACGACGGCTTCGACGAGTACGGACGCTACATTGACCCCGCGGAGCGCGACCTCGGTCCCGGCTTCTTCCACATCGCGACGACTAACATCATGGGCCGCTTCGGTAAGGCGTTCATCGTGGACGTCTCGCCTGGCGCCGAGGTCTGGAACCAGCCTGTGCGTGGGTACCAGGTCCGCGAGGTCAAGTACATGTCGATCGACCAGGCGGCGCAGCAGTACTTCGGCGTGGCGCGCTACCCGTTCAACAACGAGGCGCGCAAGGCCGCGTACGTGCACATGTCGTTCTCGTGGATCATCGAGTCGCTCGAGGACGGTCCGCTGGTCTCGACTGGCAAGGTCGACGGCGTGACGCACAACCAGGAGTACTACTACCTGCTGGAGCTCGACGACAACGACAACATCATCGGCGGTGAGTGGCTCTACGACTCGCAGCGCTACCATCCCGATTTCCTGTGGTTCACGACCGCGAACCCGTCCAACGACGCCACGACGGCGTTCGGCCTCAAGTACAGCGACATCGCTGACCTCTTCCGCGCGGCTGTCGCGTGCGGTGGCCCCGACCCGAACCCGGGCACGTGCGGTAGCGACGCGACCGGTGCGACGTCGTGCCCGAGCGGCCAGTACTGCCAGCCGTGGAACCCGTCGTTCTATCAGTGCCGCAGCATCGACGCCAAGTGCGGTCAGCAGGAGACCGGTGTGGACTTCTACGGCGACGACATCGCGACGCATCAGCTGAACCTGCCGGAGGAGTGCTGCGCCAAGTGCCACGAGACCCAGGGCTGCAAGGCGTACACGTTCATCAACTACAACGCGGACGGCAAGGCGTACTGCTACCTGAAGAAGGGCTCTGGCCAGCGCCAGTCCAAGACCGGCGCCGTGTCGGCCGTGATTCAGTCGGGAGGTGACAGCTGCGCGCCCCGCGGTGGTAGCTGTGGCAACCAGTGGAGCGGCCCTCAGTGCTGCCAGAGCGGCCAGTACTGCCAGCCATGGAACCCCGACCAGTACCAGTGCCGCGACATCCCGTCGCAGTGCGGCATCCAGGAGGTCAACGTCGACTACTACGGCGACGACATCTCGACGCACCAGCTGACGCTCCCTGAGCAGTGCTGTGACAAGTGCGCTCAGACGGCGGGCTGCAAGGCGTACACGTTCATCAACTACAACGCCGATGGCAAGGCATACTGCTACCTCAAGAAGGGCACTGGCAGCAAGTCGACCAAGGTCGGCGCCGTCTCGGGTGTCGTGACCAACCCGCGCCCGGATCCGTCGTGCTCGACGCCCGTGTGGGGCTCGTGCGGCAACGCCGCGGCCGGCGCGTCGTGCTGCCCGGACAACCAGTACTGCCAGCCATGGGACGCCGGCAACTACCAGTGCATCTACACGCCGAGCAAGTGCTCGCGCCAGCAGACCAACGTCGACTTCTACGGTGACGACCTCGCGCAGTTCTTCGGCATCGGCCCTGGCGAGTGCTGCGACAAGTGTGCCGAGACGCAGGGCTGCCGCGCGTACACGTACGTGAACGACAACCAGCCGCAGCCCGCGTGCTACCTCAAGAGGGGCACGGGCGAGCAGCGCTACCACCCGACGGCGGTCTCGGCGCAGCTCAACTAACGGGACGGACGGACGGGGGCTTTACGCCCCGCCACGCACGCGCCCATTTTGCCTTTTTTCCCATCTATATCCTGTCGGTGTGCTGTAGCTGTCGAAGAGAGAGAGAGAGAGAGAGGAACGAGGGAGTTCCTCCTCTTCTGAACAGTGAATGATCGATTGATTGATTGACAAATGAATGAGTGGACAATTTCCATCCATCGTGCATGTTGGATCCCTCGCATCGTTTTCGTCGTCCGTATCAGATCTGATGCATCGTCTCATCAGAACCGGCCACCAAATCGAGCCGGACACATCCCATCAGAGACAGGGGTCCGCATGGACCTCTGTGTTGTTATATACGGATGCACGAATCCATAGAAATACATGCGGAAACACTTTGATAACCATTGTCATCCACCACAGTACAGCACACACTCACACATCAACGAACAGCAGTGCAGTACCACACGGACGGATGCGAGGCTCCTCATTCGACGCGGCGCTCGCAGCGATGACGATGACGATGGCGCCAGCGATGGACGAGGCCGCGCGCAAGCCAGCGACGAACGCGGCGCCGCCGGTAGCACTCCCGCGCTCGCAGTCGCCGCCCGCCGAGTCGCCGCTGGTGCTCATGGCGCCCGAGCTCACGCCCGAGGAGCAGCGCAAGCGACTCAAAGCGCGCGAGTACGTGCGCCGCGTCTATGAGAAGAAAAAGGTACTTCGTATGGCACAAAGTGTCTGTGACTCTATGGCTGGGTGCTGACGTCGCGAATGTCGCTACGCAAGCGCACGCTGGAGTCGCTGCGCGCAGAGCTGGCGGCGCTCGAGTCGCGGCATCGGGAGCTGCTCGCGCGGCCGTCGACGTCGATGAGCTCACGGCTCGCGCAGCGCTACCGCGACCTCACGCAGCTCAAGCACCAACTGTGTCGAGAGAACGAAGCGCTCAACCGGCTGCATACCGAGCGCATGATCCTCGGAGGTCGACTGCAGCAGATTCTGGACGTCGATGGCGAGGTTCGTGGTCTCCCGCGTGCTGTGTCGCTCCCGTTGCAATAGCCTTCCTCTCATGCTGACGTTGCATGTCATCCATGTACCCATCAGCTTCCGCTGTCCAAGCGACCGTTCCGCTTCCGACCGCTGTCAACCGAAGAGTACTACCAGGAGATCATGCTCGGTCGGGAAGACGCTGTGCGGTTCCTGCGGCATCGAGACCACGTCTCCACGGGCCTGGAAATCTGCGGCTGGACCGACATGCGGCGACGCGACGGAACGCACTTCACATTCGCCGTGCAGAAGCGGCTGCTCGGTGTGTCGGCCGACTTTGTCGCGCAGCAGTCGTGGTCGGTCGTCTCGAATCCCGAACGCTTCCGTCTGCTGTACAGCGCGACGCTGCACACCCGCTTCCACATTCTGCAGCGCATCAACGACCACGCGTGTCTGGTGTACTGGACGACGACACCCGAGGGACACGGGAGAACGCACAAGACCATCTTCCTGCTCGCCATGGTGCCGGTGGAGGATGGCTTCATGCTGCTGCTTCAAGGCATCGACCGACGCCGCGTCGCGTTCGAGGAAGACGGCATCAATGACATCCTGGAGGAAGCGCGACAAGCACAGACGACTCGTCGATGCTCCGAGCCGCCGTTAGCGGAGCGTTGGTGTGGCGTGAACAACTGGTCCTTGTATCGCCAGGTCGGACCCAACGAGTGCCTGGTGCAGTTTGGCGGCGCCAGTGTCTTGGCGGAGCTGTGGCTGCTAGAGGTGCTCTTGATCGCGATCCGATGGGAGCATGCAGTGCTTGGCCGGCACCTCTTGTAGTGGCTGACACGATCTACCTTCAATCTTTAAACACATCCGATCCGTCGGGAGAAATGACTATCTATTGCAGGAAACCAATCGAATGAAAAACTGTCATGATGATCTACACACGTCAGTCGCACGCATCGCCTCGAATCGAAATCTAACGAGCGTATTTACAGAGAGCTTTCACGTGGCTCTCAATGTCCTGTATCACACAGACTCGGTGTTAGCACTGTGTCTTAATCATCTTAGAAATTTAGCAGTATCACGTACATCCATTAGCTTTGTGCGATCTTGATCGAACCGATACGGATACGCAAGTTTGCGCAGAAGCAGCAATTCATCTCGAAGCGCCTCAACGGTCCAGTTCGCTGTGCGTCCGACCAAGTCGTCCAGCACCGTGTCCATGCGATCCTGGTAAACATCGAGTTAGCACGCGATCAAGAAGTTCAAGCATGTCCTCCGTACCTTGTCGTAAACCAACTCTTGCGGTGCATCAACGCTGTCCGCATCAGCCTCAACAACCTTTGGTTCCGCATTGTCTTCACCGACCACACCTCCATCTTTTGTTGCAGTAATCTGAAGTTCTTCAGAGCTCGGGCATTCACTTGTCGTCGGTTCCACATTGGTGGCTTGCTCGTCACTCGGGGAATCATTTGCCGCCACGTTATCACTGCCAAAGACAGCCTCGGTCAAAGAAGTCTCTGCAACCCGCTTTCCGAAGCATTTGATTGAGAGGTCAACATTTGAGTTGATATACTCGATAACTGCGGCTGCACTGTTGAAGCACGTCCCGTCACTCGAAAAGAATGAAACAGAGGACTTCGAGTCTCCATCATCCTCGACTTCAACGGCCTCTTGTTTTTTCCAACCATCGTCCACCAGATTGGGCCACACGAGCTTCTCAAAGAACTCCAGCCGCATTTCATCTTCTGACTTCGCTCCCTGAGACTCGCAAGGGTCGACCACTCGCCCAGCAGCTCCATTATGATCTTGAGGCCGCTGGTTTTTTACTGATGCTTTAACGGCATCTTCAGTGAAATCACGCACGTAAACTGGACTTACGTTCTTTTCGCTGCCACCAAGTATATACTTAATGTTGTAAGTGCCATCGTCATTCCGCTTAGATACAGTGCCGACTCCACCCATCTTGTTCATGCCAGGGAACGTTCGCGCTTCCACAAAGACTGTCGCGCCCACCTCGAAAATGGTAGTATTGAGTTCGCTATCACCTTCGTTACCATCTTCAGTAGCTGCAGTTAGTTGATCCTTCTTTACACTTGCAGCATTTCCTGTTGTCGAACTATCAAACCATTGAGGAGCCACGAGTTGTTCACTGTTCTGCTTGACGTTGTCCTCAATTATCTCAACGTCGTCCCAATCGTCTGTGGTCGTGGTCGTCGCGTCAGAGGGCTTGTTGGTTCTGACCTCAGGGTCTTGTGATGGCTCGGGGGCTTTGATTCCACGCAGACGGGCACTAGTTCTCAATGGTGGCGCTGACGCCACCCGAGCAGCACGGGCAACAGCCTCTGCTTCGTCCAGAGCTGTCGACACGGCCACATCTCCATAGAATGCAGGGTTTGTATGGAGGCGCTTCGTGATCTCTCGACATTTCGCAAACAGATCATAGCCTTGTTCTTTACGAAACCGGTGACCGAAAGATTCAATTGTATCTCGCATCGCCCCGGCAGCGTGGGCAATATGTCTTGTCGCGCTCTTCTTCGGGTTGAATATGTTCGCATTTTTCACAATTAGCTGTACATCATCGAGAAACTGTTCAAAACACGTGTAGTCCCCATCGTTCAGCTTTTCTCGCATTGTGCTGAGATCCATGGGACTCTTGATGATCAAATAATAGTCAGGCACTGCAGACGGATCAACTGGAAAATGAAAGGGAGCGTATGAACGCTGGCTCGAGCAATAGTCGAGGACTTGACCGAGGAAAATTCGTAGTTCCCTTAAGCAGTGCATATCGAGCTCCTTGATTCTCAACAATTCTTCCAGTGTCGGCTCACGTTTCTTCTTCACAATAGGAGCGAGCGGTAGTACTTCCAATGCCTCGTCTCGGCGTCGCTTTCTCCGTGGTAGAGCGGGAGCTGCAAATGCATTGAATGCAGGCAAAAAGTGGTCCCTCCTCGTGGTTGAACATGGGGGGGCCAGATTCATCGTGACTGAGCATTCGTGGCGAACCGATAACTTGTCGCGAAACAATTCAGCCAGCGATGGTGGCAAGTCGATAATCTTCGAACTTGACGTTGTCGCCAAGAACAACACTGGGAGGTTCGCTTGATCTTGCATCTGCATTAACATCATCTTCAGGGTTGCATGCATTGTAGTTGTTGTATTCTCCCACCAGATGTCGACTTGTGGTAAATACAGCACGCATGGAAGGCACTTTCGAGCTTCCTCAAGTCGTCGGACAAGAGCTTCTTCGGGATGATGAGAATTTGGGTCTGCGACCAGGCTAGGATAATCCAACGTGAAGTGAGACACTCCTTCCATCACGTGGAGCAAAGCTGCCCCCACGTAGGACTGTCCCATGCCAAGACTTCCGGCGATCAAAACCCTGGGAAAGCCGACAGAATGGGGCAGTGAATACCATTCTCGAGTTTGCCGGTGTTGGATCCTGGACAACCTCCGCAACGAGAGTTCTTCTGGTTTTGAGGAAGCAACGCAATCGTGGCAATACCACTCAGCAGGTGAGTCTGAGCTAGGGTGCTCATGATCTGGTGGTAGACACGACGGATGGAATGCACCTGGGCAAGCATCGCAACACAACAGCTCCCCTTCATCCCCATGGCAAACGTCACAGTCGTCGTTGTTATGAGCAGCGTATATATCATGGTCTTCATCTTCTTCATCAAGGATCTCAGCTTTCTTGACGCCACCATTTCCATTTGCGTCAAGTGGAAAGAGTGGGAACTTGGATGAGATGGCTTTCAGCACTGCCGTGAGAGACGGCTCCAACAATGACTTCACAGCTTGGGGTAGCGGCGCGGCAAAAGAGCTCACGCTTCTTTGTGATGCAGGAGTAATCTTTTTCAGCGCCTGAGCGAAATCGCCTCGAGAAACCACGACATTTTCCAGCTTGATGAGCAGCTTGTCTTGACTACCATAGACTTGTGGATAGACTCTACGAAGAGCACAGAGGGCTGCTTCCGTGCACAATGCTTTCATGTCTGCCCCACAATATCCGACCGTTCGCTTTGCAATCTCCTCGGCAAAGCCATCTGATAATGTCGGCTTCCACTTTCGGGTGTGAATCTGGATCATTTTCTTCCGCTCGGCGATATTAGGTAGCTTGAACCCAAGCTCACGATCAAATCTGCCCGGCCGGCGAAGTGCCGGATCAATGGCATCTAATCGATTCGTCGCACCAATAACAACAACACGACCACGCGAATCAAGCCCATCCATCAAAGCCAATAATGTTGAAACGATGGAAGCATGGATCTGATCTTGCTTCGCACTTCGAACGGGGGCGAGGCCATCGATCTCGTCGAAAAAAATGATAGATGGCTCGTTGCGTTTAGCCTCCTCGAAAAGGAGACGTAATTGTCGCTCTGCTTCTCCAACCCATTTGCTCAAGCAGTCAGCACCCTTGCGCATATAAAACGTGACGTGCCTGGGCTTCCGCTCCTCCACAACTGTTCCATCCGGACCGATCGTCGGAAGTGAACCGTTTCCTTGACCATTGTCTTCGACATGACAGGAGTTGGCGAGTGCCCGGGCAAGCAACGTTTTGCCGGTACCAGGTGGTCCATAGAAAAGTACACCTGAGGGTGGAGTAATGTTGTACTTCTCGTAGAATTCAGGGTACAAGAGTGGAAGCATGACCATTTCCTTCAAAGCTTCAATATGCTTTTCCAAGCCGCCAATGCTCTCCCACGTTACACTTCGGTCGACCTCGACAGGAGATATATCTGCACGCTTGTTATCACGAGATGATGCAACACCACGTCGTCTTGCACCATTACTCGAGCGCATGCCGCCTTCATCTGAGTCGTAGTACTTGAACATGTCATCCGATGAGCTCGACGAAGACGTTGAGGACGACCGCCGCCGATTGCGCCGCTTTCGTCGCGTGTTGCGATCAGATCGACGATTCGATGAAGAATACATCGGTCGGCTGGTCTTTCCAGTCGCACCCCGACTTGCTTGTCGTTTTGCATAGTCCGCATACGCCCGTGCCGATGGATCTTGAACAGGCGATGAATCCGTTGCCCTCTGCACTTTAGAGCGATCGCGTAAGGAATATCGGGGGGCAGTTTCAGGGACATGAGCGTCCACTGAGTCACGGCCAACACGACGATTTTGCACTTTTCGACTGGTCGGCATGGTGAGCTTGTGTCGGCCACGACTCGGCCTTCTTTTGATAGGCTTTTCGAACTCGCTGTCATGTGCATTCAATGAGTTGCTTCGCTGCCGCAAGAAGTACCGACGGCCACGACTGCTGTCATCGTTTTCCTCGTCTCCATCAGCTTCGTGGTCTTCGTCTATTTCAGCCGTTTTCTCTCCACTTTCTTCTTCATCCTCTTGAACGTCATCATCGTCCTCATCTTCTTCCTCACCACTCCCATGATCGTCGTCGCTGGCTGTTTGCTCGTTCTCGTCTTCTCTCTCATCCTCCTCGTTGTCTTCGGTGTCGAGCCGCCGACGTGCATCTTTTCGACTACTGTCACCCCTTGGACTGGTGTTCATGTCAATGTCGCTGTTCTTGTAACGTAGTGCGTACCTCGTGGCTCGGCTGTGCTGCGGTGCCTGTCGTTGTGCCTTTTCAGCTTGTTCTTTCTCTTCAATACGACGCATGATTGCGTCCACATCAGATGAGTCACTCGCGTAGTCTTTCTCGTTCGCCTGACTTTTCTTCTCGGCATCATCAACATCATCATCCTCTTCTTCTTCATCATCATCGTCTTCACTGTCATCGCGACGACCGCGTCTGGTGGAGCGACGACGACGTTTACGACGGGAACGGCGTGAGTCGGAGCTACTCGAGTCCCGCCGTCGTGAACGATTCGCACGCGCAGCGCGATAGTCTTCTAGCGGAGAAAAGACGTCATTGTACGTCGCTTGATCAAAACGATTCGGTTGTCGAAGTGCACTCCGCTCCCGAAACGAGTAGCGGCCTGCGCTGGCTTCCTCACGACTTGCGGTCGGACCATCCGCGGAGTGCTGGTCCACAGAATCGCCAAGCGTCAAGATCCCCACGGCTCTGATATCAAGTTTCCACAAACAACGACGTACGTCTCTCGCGCGGCTGCGTTGATCCCTAGGCGCAGGCGACAGTGGCGATCCATTGTTGCGCATAACGTCTCGCATGCGCTCCTGCCAATTCATTCGACATCAAGAAGGATGGATACGCCAGTTGATGGTCAATAGGGCACTTCGAACAAACTCAACGAATCACGACGCACCTCAAACCGCTCCGCACTGCTAGTTCCCCGCGTTGACGTCCTGATACGTCCTCGCGGCCTCAGCACAGACGCGTGCGGCGACGGCGTGTCCGCTACAAAGTCCACCGAACGAGCGCGCGGGACAGTCAGCGGCCGACGACAAGCGCCGAGCCATAAACATCACAGGCGGACGGCGGCATGCAGCAGCAGCAGCACAGATACACAGAGCGACTGAGCACCAAGGGACCGACCAACCACAGCAGGATGCAGCGCCACTCACCACTCGCAGAGGACCCAATGTCCTCGAGAATACTCATGCACGCGCGCAGTCGTCGGTTCGCTCCAGAGGAATGAAGGATGCACTGGAGCGACAGGACGGTCGACGGAGCGCGCGCGCGCTCCTCCAAGGTTTCCTTTGTGTGGACCACATATGGCGCGTTACATGGCGCACAAAAACACACATAAAAGCCACACGATGCATTTGTTTTAACAGTGTTCACGCCTGTGGAAACCTTCAGCCTTGTTGAAGTCTCCTTGGTCTCTCTTTCTCTCTCTCTCTCTTGAGTGGTTACGCCTGCTTGGACGTGATGAAGTTGAGGAGATCAATGCGCGTGACGATGCCGACGATCTGTCCTTCGTCGCTCGTGACGATGGCGAAGTAGTCCTTGTCAAAGATCTCCGCCAGCTCCGCGAGCGTCGACCCCTTGGTCACGCGGCTGAACTTGGTGAACATGACCGCGCGCACGGGATCGGTGCGACGCACACGTCCCGACGAAAGCTTGGAAAGCAGGTTGCCGATCGTCACGACGCCGTGCGCGACATGGTCCTCGACGACGGGAAGCTGGTCGTAGCCGTGCTGCTGCATGAGCTGGATCGCTTCGTCGCACGTGATATCAAGGCGCACCGTCGACGGCTTCGCGACCTGCAGAGCCGAGACCTTTTCAGTCGCCCACCACGTCGTCAAGCTCTTACGGAAGCGCGAGTAGTTCTCGCTCGTGTGCAGCGTCGTGTCAACAAAGTGGTTCTCGTACATCCACGTGTCGTTCAGGAACTTCGTCATGTAGTTGCGCGTCGAGTCAGGGAGAATCACGACACAGCGCTGGCCCTTCTTGAGCGTGGACGCCGCACGCACAGCAGCCGCCATCGCTGAGCCACATGAGCCACCGCAAAGCAGGCCCTCCTCACGGATGAGACGGCGCGCCATGATGAACGACTCCTTGTCGTTGGTCTTCTCCCAGCGGTCGACCAGCGCACGATCGAGCACATCCGGGATGAAGTCGTAGCCGATACCTTCGACCTTGTACGGCTTGAGGCGATCCTTGTCGTTCAGCGAGTCTGGCAGCGCCAAAATCGAACCTTCCGGGTCAACACCAACGACGATGACATTCGGGCATTTTTCCTTGAGCTTCTTGGCGATACCCGAGATGGTGCCACCGGTTCCGACACTGGCAGGAAACGAGTGTCAGTGGACACTGCGATGATAAACTACAACGATTACAAACATATCACTCACCCCATGACGACCATATCCACACGCCCGTCGCACTGGTCAAGGATCTCCTCAGCTGTGCCCTCATAGTGAGCTAGCGGGTTTGAAGGGTTCGCATACTGATCAAGGATGTGCGAGTTGGGAAGCTCCTGCTCAAGTCGCTTCGCGATGCCGATGTGGCTCTCGGGAGAATCCCACGCAGCCTCGGTCGGCGTTCGAATGATTTCCGCACCAAGTGCCTTGAGGATGTTCACCTTCTCTTGGCTCATCTTCTCTGTTGTGGCCAACAATAACGGTGTCAGTTCAAAGATCCACGATAGTAAAGTGAAGGATAAAATGAAAACGTACCAGGAAGCGTGATGATGCAGCGGTAGCCCTTGATGGCGGCAGCGAGCGCGAGACCGATGCCAGTGTTTCCCGACGTCGGCTCAATGAGCGTATCTCCAGGCTTGATACGGCCCGACTTCTCAGCGTCTTCGACCATGCGTCGACCGATACGGTCTTTCACCTACACTCACATGCAGACACAACGAAAGATCGGTGACGATTCCTCCCCCCTCCCCAACACTCCTCGTTCATTACGTACAGATCCACCAGCGTTGAAGAACTCGCACTTGGCCAGCAACTCGCACTCGAGCCCCGCCTTCTTGCTGATGCTGTTGATTCGCACCATGGGCGTTTGGCCAATCGCATGCTGTTCACACCACACACACATCCACACGACTCGTCAGTCACACACGAGCCACACTGCACAACGCAGACACAGACGCAGCGACGCACGAGGATGTCGGGGAGCACGGCCTGTGCTGCCGGGGGAAGAGAGTGCGTCGCGGTCGCCATGGTCGTCGTCGTCGTTTTCGGGAGAAGTGAGGAGCGAGTTGAAGATGCGGGTCCAATGGAAGACAGCACGCGTCATCGATAGTCTATATTGTTATTTTATTGCGTCATAATTATACCATTCGGTAAATATTTGAGTTGGTGCTGAGTGAAGGTCTCTACAATTTGTGGTCGGTGGTTTTTGGTCCGCTTTCCAACCACTGCTCGTGGCAGCAGCTGCAACAGCTCCCGACGAAGACGACACCATCGCCATCTCCTCCTCTTCGATCTCTCTCTCTCTCTCTCTCTCTTTCTCTCTCTGCCCTCGCCGACGATGACCACCCGCCGCTCCAAGAGCACGAGCAGCGCGACGCTCTTGGTCTCGACGCCCAAGCGCCCAAGCGTGCGTCGCGCCAACTCGAGCGGCAGCGTCGGCTCTAGCGTCAAAGTGGCAGTAGCGTCGGCGTCGTCGTCCTCGTCGTCGGCGTCCTCCTCGTCAGCAACGGCGCTGTCTGCCTCCTCTGCGTCTTCCTCCGCAGGTTCAGTGGCAGCGTCTGGGAACAAACTTCGTGCGAACCGCGAGCGCCGACGCCGCGAGCGCGCGCGCAACCGTGACGACGACGAGCTCGAGCAAAAGTTCAGTGGGCTGTCAGTGTCGGCACCCGTGTTTACACCGGCGTCGATGCGGGCAGCGCCATCATCACCGTCACCGATGAACTCGTCAACTGTATCGGCACCGACGGCGTCTTGGCTCGCGAAGACCAAACCACCGTCTCCGCAGCCACGGCGAGTGCCGCCAGCGCATCAGCGTCTGCAGCAGCAGCAACAGCAACAACAACAGCAACAGCAGCAGCAGCAGCAAACGGGTATCTTGCCACCAGGCTCGACGACAGTCAACAAGACTCCGAAGCCCATGAGCCAGTGGGGGGCGCCGTCGCCCTCATCTGCTAGCAGCACAGATTCTACTGGGACCACGAGCGACTCGAGCGCTTCCGCTGCCTCCAAGCCAGAGCGCCGCCCTCGTCGCCAGCGCATTGGGGCGCTCGGGTTTTCGAAGCGCAAGTCGCCGAGTAGCAACTCGATTGTCACAAACGCGACGACACCGTCAGCGTTTCGATCGTCGAGCGCGTTTCAGCTATCCACGTCAACCGACAATGATGCATCGACCGTCACAACCCGACCGCGCAGCAACAGCACGGGATCCGACTCGGAGTACTCAAGCGACGACGAGGTGTTTCCAGACGACGCTGCGCCGTCGTCGTCCGTCAGCGCCTTCCCAGAGCGCCTGACATTCCTCGGTCAGCAGAAGAAGGTGCCAAAGAACGTCGTGAGCCGCGACGCGGTGATCGATACAGTCTTTGCGGCGCTTTTCTCGAGCCGAGACAAGACGAGCAACAGCGACTCGGCGCGCACTCGGTTCAGTGCCTTTGGAGACGACGACGAAGACACGGGTACGGACACGGACGAGCCAAACGAGGACTTCGTGAAGCGGGGACTGGCTGCGACGTTGTTTAAAGACAGCTTGCAAGGCGACATGACGCTGCCAACGGGCTCCATCCGAAGCAAGAACGGCCGCCTGTCCAACTCGGACGCAGTCGACCGCTTTGTCACACCAGCGTTCATCCACACACTCGTGACAGACCTGCGGTTTGAGGACTTCCGCACCGCGAGTGCCCGCATCGCGATTCTCCGCGCGATCCACAAGAGCTGTCCGTCCAAGCGCGTACACATTGCGCGAGCTCTGGCTGACGCTGCAGCGCTGCGCTTCCAGTACGTCGTCGCCTTACTACAGCAGGCGCATGGACGTGAGATTGAGAAGAGCAAGGTGATGGTCGATCATCCGAACGACCACGGCCACGGATTTACTGAGCTCTTGCGATACGGCATCGAGCACGTCGGGGAAACGCTCAACGGCATCACGGGTGAGACGACGGACGCATCAATGATCAGCCAGGGCGACGTCGATGAGATCGTGCGCGGGTACCTGCTGGCGCTGATCTCGCTGTGGAAGACGCACTGGTACGACCCCGCGGGCTCCGACGACGAGGAGCTCATCAGCTGTGCAGGTCAGTTCGTCGCATACATCCCCCACGTGGCGTCAGATCTGCTTCGTCGACTTCTGCGGTGCTGGCCGACGCGGTTCCCGACGCAGGAAATCGTCGCGATCCGTATGATCGCGCGCGTGATCATGACGAGCCCACCGCTGCACTCGATCGACGGTGCCGAGGAGTTGCCGATTCAGATCTTCACTCGCCTCGCCAAGTGCATCACCAGCCCACACACGCAGGTTGCGCAGGAGGCACTGGCATTCACGGGTTGTCAGTTCGCGATGGTGCACTTCTTGGGTGAGTACGAGGACATCTACAAGGTGATCTCGGAGGCATTCCATCAGAATGCGACGTCACACTGGAACGAGGTAATCCGAACAACGTCAGAAGGCCACTTTGATCGAGCGCTCGACTACGCGCCATGACGAGCTGCATGATCGATATCCCTCAAGACGCAACAACCAATGACGGAGAACCGAACGTCGAGACCAACACCGAGCAACATGACAAACAAACCACTAGAAATTGTTACCACCAGTCGGCAATCATTCGTGTTTCCCGCTACAACTGCTGAAATCGAACCCACACGCCATAGAGACGATGAGATAAAGCACAAACTGCAACAGACAATCCCCACACAAAATCATGTACACTCGCGTCAGTTCGTCTGCTCCTTCCATGGGATAAAGCCAAGCACTTACAAGTCCCAACACAACGAGAAACGTCCACAACTTGATGTTGCGGCGCCACATGGCCTTGCGAAGCTGCACAGTCGAGCGCTCAAACTTGACCGACTGGCGGTTGAGTTTGTCCGTGCGATCGACCAGCAGCTCAAACTTCTCGCCGCGGTCCAACACTTTTTCTGTGTCAGTCAACGTTCACAAGAAGCACAGAATGAGCGATCGTATTCGAGCAGAGGCCACCATCGATAATCCACATACCGATATTCTCCACCATGCTGTCCTTGACTTCATCCAGCTGCTGTTGCACGCGCGTGAGCGCATCAGCATCGGGGTTCGCATTGTAATACTCCTACAAGAACAAAAGTTGAACAAGGTGTCCGTCGCTATTCAGCAAGCAAAGCGGTCGACTCGTACCATTTGCCGGCGGATGACGTGCTGAAACTCGTCGTTCATCGCGAACGCGATGGCGGTTTGGCCGCGCATGCCGTACATGGCTCGGAACTTGCTCTTCATGTCTTCCAGAAACATGAACGACACGCGGCGCTTGAGATCGTCGTCCGCCATACAGAGATACGTCAGCTGATCTTCCACAATGTAATGGAAGACATGCCTACAATCATGTCAAGCCCGCATCGTCAGGAGAGAATGCGTGACGCAAACACAGCGCAGAGAAAACAAGCAGAGCGCCGTACTTGTCGTAGACGTAGGACATGCGGCCGTCCGTGCCGGGGATCTTGGCCAGCAGCAACCGCGTGACCGTCGGGAAGTTACCGGACGACGCCGTGTACTCGGCGAGCACCGTCTTCTCGCGAGCGACGAGACCGTAGACCTGATCCAAACAGGAGACAGAGAGAGAGAGAGAGAGAGAGAGAGAGAGAGAGAGAGAGAGAGAGCAACCACCATGAGCTCATCGCATATTCAGTTCCTTTCCACTTCCACCGACATTGACCTTACGATTGGCATTGTTCTCTCTTTCTCTCGGAGCGAGGGGAGTCACGCGCGGATGTTGAAGCGGGAGAACAAGAACCGAATGGGTGTTTTTGTTCTCGGAACAAAACCTGCAGATGCTGCTCTCGCGGAGGCGGCAGCGCTTGGGAGTCTCGAAGCGAGATGATCGCGTTTGTTTGTTGTTCTTGAGAAAAAAAAAACCAACAAAAAATCACTTCGAAAAAACGTTCTTTCCGGTCCAATCGGGGCACGTGTCCGTGGGGATTAGGGAGCGACAAAAAACGGCCGCAACCAATCAACACGTCCTTTCGAGGTGTGGATATGTTTTTACGTTCGTTTTCCCACACCCATAAGACCACGAGATCTCGTCTGCATCTCGACCGTCGTGTCCCGACATCAGCCATCATCATGCGGCCACCGACGCCGCGCCGCGTATTGCTCGCGCTGGGCGTGTTGCTCGTGCTGCGAAAAGGGGTCCAGGGGATCCGCGAGCTGCTCGCGTCGTGGGCAGCCCGCAACGCGAGTCGCGCGCTGCCGCCGCCGTGGAAGCTCTTCAGCGTGTTCCTGCAGGACCTCAAGGACCACCGCGTCGCCAAGGTGCTGCTGGCCGCCGAGTATGTGCTCGTCCAGGGACGAGAGGGCGCTGAGACGTACAAGTAAGTCAGCCTTTCATTGATGCTCTATCGAATGGTCATTACTGTACGCTGACCGGTGGTTCCTCAGAGTGCTCGTGCCGCCTCGCACCGAGAACACGTACATCCTCGACACGCTCGTGCGCGCGGGCGTCGAGTTCGGCACGGTGCGCCCACCAGCGACGCGCAAGCTATTCCCGATCCTCATGACGCTCGTCCCATTCATGTACGACGCGCTTCGATGTTTGAGTTTTGCCAACTGAGCTGATCGGACTGAGCTCCTCGTCGTCCAACAGCTACTTGGGGCTGACGTACCGCATGCTGCGAGGCCTCTTTGGCTCCGAGGGCGGCGTCGGCAAGGACGGTAGCAGCAAGAAAGGGCTGCTGCGTCGCGCATCCGGATCCAATCGCATCACGTTCGATGAGGTCGCTGGAATCGACACAGCGCGCAAGGAGCTCGGTACGTCGTCCGCCACTCCTGGGCAACGAACGACTGAAAGACATGGACCAACCCACCATCTTGTGACTTAGAGGAGGTCGTGGATTTCCTCAAGAACCCGTCGCGCTACGAGGCGATCGGTGCTCGTGTCCCAAAGGGCGTGTTGCTCTGCGGACCGTCCGGCACGGGCAAGACGCTGCTGGCGCGCGCCGTCGCCAGCGAGGCCGGCGTCGCGTTCCTCTTTTGCTCGGCGTCGGACTTCGTCGAGATGCTCGTGGGACGTGGAGCGGCGCGCGTGCGCGACCTCTTCACGCAGGCCGCGCAGTATCCACGCTGCATCATCTTTATCGACGAGATCGACGCGCTCGCGAAGGCACGCGGCGGCCTCAACTCCAACGACGAGCGCGAGCAGACGCTGAATCAACTGCTCACCGAGATGGACGGCTTCGAGGGAAACCTGAACGGCGTGATCGTGATCGCAGCCACGAACCGCCCCGAGGTGCTGGACCCTGCGCTCTGCCGCCCTGGTCGATTCGACCGCCACGTGTACGTCGGGCTGCCGGACGCTGCGGGTCGAGAGGCGATCCTGCGCGTCCACACCAAGGGCGTGCGGCTCGCAGACGACGTGGACCTCAAGGTCGTAGCCGAGGAGTGCGGCCAGCTCGGGCAGCACTCGGGCGCACAGCTCGCGAGTCTCGTGAACGAAGCGGCACTGCTGGCCGTACGCCACGGCGACACGACGGTCAAGCACTGCCACTTTGAGCTCGCGATGAGCCGCGCGTACGAGGCGCACTGTAAGAACCTCACGGGCGCGTTTGACTTTGAGATGAGCTGATGATATACGACCGAGTGAGTGAATTACTGTAATTGATTGACTTGGTGTTGATAAACTTTCTTTCTTTCCCGCGACGGAGACGCGGGCAGCAAACTCTCTTGAAGACCTCCCTTGTCCGACGGGAGGGCAGCGGCGGCGTCGTCAGCGGCGGCGCGTGCATTGGAGGAGGAAGCGGAGAGACCGTCGTGGGCTCTGCTCTCAACTTGCTGCCGCTGCGAGGGGGAGCAGGCTGCCAATGGACGCGCGCGCGGCGAGCGATCGCGGCGAAATAAATACTGGAACACGGACGCTGGGGATGGACTGCGTCGCGGGATGAATCTGACTCTAGAGCTCCATGGGAAAAATGAGATCCTCGTCTTCCGTCAGCAGTGGCGACGGCGCCGGGACCATGATGGAGAGCCCTGGATACTGCGTGGACGTGCGGCCTGTGAACGAGTCGGTCGGCGCGTGGTATTGCGTATATGGTGACTGGTAGTATCCGCTGTCATCATCATCGTCGTCGTCATCATCATCTTCATCGTCGTCCAGATCGTCATCCGACTCTTGCTGCAGCACATCGAGACCGCGGCGAATGGCGCTGAGGAACGACGACGCGACAGCGCCGTCCTTGTCTTGTGACGCGAGCTTGCTGCCGCCGTCTGTGAGTTGCCGTGCTGCCGGCGTCATCACCGGAGGCATCGCGACCGAGGGGCGCTGCAGACGCGTCGGACTGAGTGACGCAGTGGTGGCTTCGTCATTCCGGGGGTAATGGCTGGCGAGGAACGCGCCCGCGGGCTGCAGCTGCCGCAGAAACGACGCGGGAAGCTCCACCGAGAACTCGTCGTCCAGCATGAGCGCGGCGGCATCGCCATGAGGCGGCAGCCACGTCGGCGCGTGCGAGAGGTGGCTCACGGGGATCAGCTCGGCTTCCATGCAAAGGCGGAGGATCGATATGCGTGTCTATGGAGACCCACAGAGCGCAAGAGAGCGAGAGAGAGAGAGAGAGAGAGAGAGAGAGATCGACTGGAGTGCCGTGGGCGAGGAGGGAAACCTGTGAATGAGCGAGCGACCAGACTGGCTCGGTCGGTCTGTGACCAGGAGCTCAAAAATGGCCCGAGTTTTGTACCATCGCACTGGGCAAAACAGTGTAGATTCAGGGGACCTCTCACATCGGATATCACACCAAAGGACGCGATGTTGATTCCCATATAAAATATACAACGGTGAACCTGTGGAAATCAGTTTGTTTCAGAAACGCATACCAAATCGAGATGTTGACTGCTGGACGGGCGTGGGTGGACGCGTTGCTTTCGCCCATTCAGCGGCTGAGCCTTGTCTCTGTCGATTGTCTGCAGCCAATCAGAGGCCGAAGCCGCAACACTTCATGATGTGGAGGTTTGGAGCGTGCGCCTCTGACGGCGAGCGACCGACTGACTGACAGGAATGGAATGAAGCCAAGACGCACTCCGCTGTCGACGTGGCCAGCGAGATCAACGCAGCTTGATCCTCGTCACCACACGACACAGCAGTCATTTCAACCGCAGATCGCAATCCCCGGATCAGCAACCAAACGAACGCCGCGAGAGAGTTTCGGGGCGGTTCATTCGTTCGGGTCAACAGATCCGAAACCAACCGTGGACATATTATGTCTCAGAGTTCAACGGCTCTATACAGGTTGCAAAACCAGGCAGCACTCAGCAATGCAATTCGAAAAGGCGATGTATCCGTTTTCAAAGGATGGGTTGAAGGGTTCCTTCGCGACGTTGAAGTTCAAGCGCACTGTCAGGAGACGCGGCTGGTTGCCCCGAGCTTCAACGGAGAGCGCACCACCCCACAGACCATGTTGAATTTGAGACTCAACCCCCTCGAGCTTCAATTCAATCTCGCGTCGAGACTCAAGACGGTCATTGATGCTAACACAAGATCGCGGCGCCGCCAGCTTGTACTCGAGCGATGCAAATGCCCACGCGATGGAGCTGATGGTCGCCACGCGGCGATGACAGCGAGAGAGTGAGAGAGTGCATGTCACACCGGAATGAAAGGGAGATGAGCGAGGTGGAGATGCACGGAAGCACTGAAAGCCGGACCAACCATCATACAGTACAGTACTGTTGGCAATATGTTGTGGATTGGACTCTGTCTGGAAACAACATCTTCTTAGGATCTAATCACCGACATTGATTGCTGTCTGCTTGGCTCGCTTCATGGATGACGGGTACATGTACGGTGCGTGCCTTCTGGGCGTGTGTGTGACCCAGATGGCTCAGCGAACGCCTACTCACTCACTAACTGGCGTGCGCCCGCGTGCGTTGCGTCGACCCGACGATGCAGTTGCGAATCTCAACGCGACGAAAATGGCGATCTGAATCTGGGAATTGGGACGTAGAGGACGAGATTCATGAGCATGAGAGGGCCGTTGGGGCGTTCCATGCGAGCTACGTGCGCCCTCCGCGGCGGTGGGCGCGCAGCAGCTGCCGAAGGCGTCGCGCCATGTCGTCCAACGCCACCCAATGAGCTGGATCGTGGTCCTGCAGCGCTTGTAACTGGCTCAGCTCCTCGAGATTCAGGCGATTCCGCGGCCGCTGGCTGCGATTCTTCATCATCAACAGCACCACCTGTGCGCGTTGCTCGACGGTCTCGATTATTGGCAGCTGCTTGGAGACGGCACAGGTTGGCGTCCAAGTGACAGCGGATTGCGGCAGCGTCGGCTCGACCGATGACGACGTTTCTGGGGCTGCCGCCGTGCTTTGGTGGTGCATTCCGCTCGTCGTTGCACCATTATCCGTCGGTGTCTCTTGCTCTTGCGCTGCGATGGCCACAATTCGTGCGGTGATCGTCTTGGAGACCACCAGCGACTCGTAGTCCCTGCTCTCCGCCCGCTTCCACAGCTCCTTGATCCTTGACGCGTCATCGCTGGCGAGATCAGCAGCAATGGAGGCATCGTCCCGCGCACATTGTCGGACAACGATGAGGAATTTGCAGTCGCAGGGCTCGCTTTCGCCCGGGGAAAGCTGAATCTGAATCGTCGTGAGCTCCTCCGTCGCACTCGAGAGCACGCCAAGCGTCGGGCGAACACGGAAGCGCCGCGACGACGTGCTTTGCACCTTGAACAACAGCAGAGGCGCAGACGACGATGGACGTCGACGCAGCGAGATCTGCTGCAGCCTGCGATCGCCCAACACGAACGTCATGTCGTCGCGCTGTCCTGGAAGCTCAATCGTCACCATGTTCATGGTCGCGATTCGTTTCGTGTCGTATTCTAGGGCAACACAGCACACACAGGATTCCACGACTCGACCGACACAACGCGGCATACAAAGTTGTATCTATTTCATGTCACAGCCAGTCGTGGCGGGGGCAGCACCATGCTTTCTCTCCAGTCTCATACTACTTCGTCTTCCTATCTATGAGTACTTGAACACCGAGACCTTGCCAGGCTGCGTCTGCGCGATCTGCCGCTGCTCTTCGTCCTTGAACGCCGTCTTCCACTGCTTCTTCTCTTGCCGCCGCTGCTGCTTCTGCAGCTTGACCGCCTCTTTCCGCGCCTTCTTCTCTTCCTTGCTTTCCTCGCGCTTCTTCTTCGGCGCCGTCACGACGGCCGCCGCGCTCTTCTGTTGCTTGGCCGCCGCCGCGGCTTCCTCCTTCTGGTACTCAAAGATGCCGATCGGCATGCCCGTCTTCTTGGACAGCACGATCTGGCTCTTGTCGCGGCACGCCGCCGCGAGGTCGTCCTCGCTCAACGTCGAGAGCGCGTCGCTCTTCTTCTTCTTGTTGCGCTTCTTCTTGAGCAGGTCATCGTCGCGCAGGATCGTCGGATGGTTGTCCAGGTTCGAGTACGTGCTCACGATCGACTCGACGTCCCACTGCTCGCGCTCGCGCGGCGCGAGGTACGCGCTACGCATAAACATCTCTGTGAGCTGCTGCTCGACATCCTCGCCGTTGTCCAGCTCAGGCGACGGCACGTCGTTCTCGTCCTCGGCGTCCTCCTCCGCGAGACGCTCGCGCTCGCACTCCTCGAGAATCTCCTTCAGACGGTTGCCCGTGCGGAACGGGTTGCCGAGCTTGCCCTCGTCGTTCAGCATCTCCTGACGCAGGTTCGCGTAGTCCTCCACGATCGTGTCCAGCAGCTCGCCCTGCAGCACGACGTCGCCGCGGGTCTCCGGGTCGTCCTCCTCGAGCTCGCCGACCTGGTCGTCGTCGTACTCCTCTGCCATGAGCTTCTCGAACGCCTCGTCCAGCGTGCGCTGGTGCTCCGACTTGTCGGCGTCATCCATCTCGTTCTCGTCATCGTCCTCGAGATCGCTGAGCTCCTCGTCATCGTCGTCGTCTTCGTCGTCCGTGAGATCGCCCTTGACCTTGGGCACGCCACTGGCCGCCGCCATGAGCTTGGCGATGTGCGCGTCGTAGTCAAAGCCGTCGGCCGTGTCGGCGTCCGGGTCCTCCTGCGCGGCCTGCAGCACGAAGTCGTCGTTGAGCTCCTCAAAGTACTCGTCGTGGTTCAGCGCCTCACGCAGGTCGTCGTCCATCGTGTCGGTCGTCAGCGTGATCGCCTCCAGCAGTCGGTCCTGCTCCTCCGCACTCGGCAGCACGTCCGACGGCAGCGCGACACGGCGCGCGAGCTCGTTGTGGCTCGCAAACTCGCCGCTCGCCGAGTAAAAGCGGCCCTTGCCCATCTCTTTCAAGTGCTGCGAGTAGTCGTAGCCGTCGCGGACCATACCGAGCTCGTCCACGAGATCCTCGGCTTCGATGCCGCCAAAGCGGACCTTGCGCGTCGGGAACGCAGGCTTGGCCGTGCGCTTAGTCGGCTTCTTCACGGCAGGCGCCGGCGCCGATGGCTCTGTGGTGGACGCTCGAGGCGAGTCCACGAGGTCCGGCATCTCATCGTCGCTCTCGTCCTCATCCTCGTCATCGTGGTCGTGCTCCTCGTCATCGTCGTACTCGCTGTCGGACGCGAGCTCGACCGGACGGTTCGCGGCGAGCAGCACAAACTTGGAGGCGTTCGGGTCGTTGGCCTTTGGGTCGCGCTGGCTGCGGTGCACGACGTGGAAGTGCTGCGCAGTCTTCTTGTTGATGAACGGCTTCTTCTTGACCTGCAATCGAGTCATCCTCGTGGTGAGCACAGTGGATCCATCGAACGCAAAGCAGCGCAGCATCAGTGACGAACCATGTTGCTACTGTCAATGGACTGTGCACGCTACAGCGATAGTCGC
The DNA here is from genome assembly GCA_022836835.1 of Pythium insidiosum. Taxonomy (NCBI): domain Eukaryota; phylum Oomycota; class Peronosporomycetes; order Pythiales; family Pythiaceae; genus Pythium; species Pythium insidiosum. Next base: position 73,513 of record JAKVDI010000048.1, on the reverse strand, counting down.
GAAGAGAGATGGAGATAGAGAGAGCTGCTGATGACGACGATGACGGTCAATATGCAGTTCCGTCCTGTTCTCTTCTCCACCAACAGCTCCAGACAGCAGCTCATCAACAGTCAGCGATACATTCGTGCAACATCCACCCAAGCCTCTGGTTTCTGAGTCCGCATCAGATTATCAGACACGTCTACTTCTGAGAATGGCTACAGTCCCTCCTCACGATGAAGAGGAATGGCTCCACTGCAGCATCGGGCGACCGAAGACGATCTGCTCCCATCGCACGGCGACCAGCAGCACCTCCACGAGCCACAGAGACGTGACGGCAGAGCCCCCAAAGTGCACTTGGCACGTCGATGCTGCCGCGTCATCGCGCGCGAACGTCCAGACGTTGACCATGTCCCAGACCTCCGGGAGCTCCTCGTCTTGGCTCGTCGACGGACGGTTCTTGAGATCATCGAGCGCCTCGTTCACGCCGCTCTCGCGGAAGTGAATGCAATCTTTCTCGATGCCACGCATGATCACCATGTAGCCGTCGTCTGTCTGCACGCGCGCGAGCAAGAAGATAGTCTTGGCGATCTGTCGCATGCCGACCGGCGCCATCGTCCAGTACAACAGTCGCGTGTCAGCATTGATCTCCTGCAGGAGGTAGAACTTGGAGTTGAGTGATGCGCTGAGGAACCGAGCCAGCATCTTGGGATGCGCGAGCGACGCCCAGGCGCGCTGCGCGACGCGATGCGCTGTCGTGTCGTGGAAACGCTTGTGCACCGCGAAGCACATGCGCTCTCCGTGCACCTCGCGGTCGTCGTGCCATCCACAGAACTGCACACTGCTGCGGACGCGCTCACGCAACTTGAGGAAGCGCACCGCTTCGTCTCGAGCCTGCAGGATAATCCGCGTGTACTCAATCTCAGGGAGCGGCTGAAACGAATACGGAATCTCCTCCAGTGGTGGCTTCAAGCAAAACAGACGGACAGGCACGAGTCGTGAGACGGCTGAACGCAACGTCCGCGACGATCGCCATCTCGTACCTCAGCATAGACGTCAACTATTTGTTGCAGACGCTCGCTCTGCTTGGCTCGTTCTGCTTGCAGTTGTCGCAGCTCCTTGTTTTCCTCTGCGAGTCGGTGCTTAAGCCTAGAGATCTCCCTGTACTTGCGCAGCGCCTCTGAGTCTTGACGTGGCTGCACCAGCGCATCGTACTGCGTCTCGAGCTCTCTCAATTGAGAGCGCAGCTCTTCCATCATTCTCTGCATCACATCCGTCCGCTCGTCAGCAAGTTTGTCAGCGTGACGCCCACTCCTCCTCTACAGTACGGATCGGTCGCACCCGCTTCGCCTCATAGTGTCGACGGACGTGCTCGCGATTCTTGAGGCGACGACGCGCATCCGCTTCACTTGACGTCGACAGCTCAGCCATCGTGAGAGAAGATCACGAGAGAGAGAGAGAGAGACGGAAAGAAAGAATGCATAGCATTCCCTGTCACATCCGTCAGATGCGAGTGAGACAGAGATATGAGTCGAATGAATTGATCACTATGGGGAGGCAAACAGAGCCTGGAGTTGAAGAGCTCCACACACGTCACAGAGTCGTATTGACTGTGAACCAACACGATTGTGTACGATAGGAAGTACGATAGTCAGTCTCTTGTGCATGGTGATGATGCTGCCTGCAGGTCATTCGAAACGAGTACTGCATAGGAAGTGCGTTTTGTCTTGAGTCAGCATGAGGACGGGGTTTTCTTCATGTCTCCTTTGCGGATCCATTGAGAAGAAAAGCGCGGATGCCTGGGTTCAACAACCAACCCCCCTTGCTCATATTGAAATCGTAATGAGTGGTGTCTTCGCCCACGCATCACTCACTTGCGCGATGCCTGCACAATGAATCTCCAGTGTTGTCAGCGATCAGTTGAGCCAATGTGTTCACTGAAGTTGAAGAGCTCCTCACACGTCACAGATTCCCACTGCCGAATTAGGCAGAAAGAACACACAGCGGGTGCAACTGACTGAGTGCAGGACTGGTCTCTCTCTCTCTCTCTCTCTCTCTACCGTACATACCCTGGCGCACACAGAGCCATCGCTTGCTGCAGTCGTACACGACGGCACCACAGACGCGCGAGACACGTTGCTTGCTTGCGCCTCAGCAGCCCACAGGACCGCAGGACGCTTGAGTCCTTACCTCAGCACCGTCCAACGGATGAGACTCTGCACCATACGCCTTCTCTCATCAGCTGACGCTGCGCAGTGCTTTGAGCCTCTCACTCTCCGAGCCTCCTCACCCACAACGTTTTTAAAATGTTTGGCACCATGATTTCGGCGTTGGCTGTTGCTGTCAAACGACTCAGATAGAGGTCCCACTTTCGTGATGGGGGACGTCACGAGTGATTCCGGTCGAGTGACGTCAGCGTCACCCGCATCCACAGTGAGACCTCACGGTCTCCAAAACCCTTTGCACCGACGCTGCGCAGTCGGTCTGACCGCCAGCCTGGAAACTTGGCCCGCAGACAGGAACAACGCCTTTCCAACGGGAGCTGTTGGTAGGCAGTCTCTGGGATTGTAGGTCTGTTTGTCTGTCTGTCTGGGCTTTGCGCGTGCTTTCCGATGGTGGATTACGTCGCGTGTGGGTGCGCGCCACCCTGGATTCGGGATGTGGATTCGTTCTCAGACGCAAGTGCAACGCCAGAAGATCTCCCTCTCGAGAGATCTCGTGCCGAGGCTTCGCATCGTGCTCTATCAGCATCACCTCTACGGACCCCAAGGGCCGCTTGTTCCCCACAGTGATGGACCGCCATCGCCATCGCGCTCACCACTTCAGCACCTCGCGTCCTCACTTCTCAATTCGCCTTCCAAGCGTCAGTCAAGCCTTCCGCCCAAGCAGCAAGCTCAGAATTCAAGCCCTTCCCATGAAGATCCTCTCCTCCATCGCTGCGCTCGTGCTCGCGCTCACTGCAAGCGCCAACGCGCAGTCCCCGACGGACCTCACGCCGGCGCAGTACCGCGACATCATCAACGCGTACACCAACCAGACCGCAGGCGTCACGCCACTGATCCTCGGCGGCCAGGAGGTCCCGCGGGGCTCGCGACTGTACCTCGGCGGCCTACGCGAGACCCGCGGCGGCAAGACGTTCTGCGGGAGCTCGCTCATCGCGCCGGACTGGGTGCTCACGGCCGCGCACTGCGACGACGGCGATGTCAAGTTCGTCGCGGTCGGCGCGCACCTGGTCTCCGGCACGCGCGACGCCCAGATCATCGAGGTCGCGGACCGGATCCCGCACCCCAAGTACAACCGCGAGACCAACAACAACGACTTCCTGCTGCTGCGGCTCGCGCAGCCGGTGCAGGGCATCGAGCCTGTGGCGCTCGCGGCGTCCGATCAGTCGTCCGAGTCTGCGGGCACCGTCGCGACCGTCATGGGCTGGGGCCTCACGAGCGACGGCGGCGTGCAGTCCAACGTGCGCCTCGGCGTCGACGTCAAGATCTGGGAAAGCAAGCGCTGTGGCACGAGCCTCCAGACGAGCATCACCAAGTCGATGCTCTGCGCGGGTGGCGAGGACAAGAAGGACTCGTGCCAGAACGACTCGGGCGGCCCGCTGGTCGTGAAGCACGGCAAGTCGGACGTGCTGGTCGGCGTCGTGAGCTGGGGCAACGGCTGCGGTGTGCTGGGGATGCCTGGTGTCTACGCGCGCGTGTCGGCGGCGCGCGACTTTATCGATCGGCACGTTGCGACCGCGCGCTGGCGCTGATTTGTTGTGGCGACGTGGTCGTAAGTGTCTTGTGAAGTTGCAGTGGACTGAGAAGAGAGAGAGAGAGAGAGAGAGAGAGAAATGCAGTGTGTAAGAGGAATCAACAATGTAACTGATTGTCTGTTGATTGAAGCAATTGCGTCTCCTGCATTTTTCCTTTGTGGGGAGTCGAGACGAAACGCGAAAGGCGAAAACATGTACGTACCATTTTTCTGAGATTACCAGTCGCTCATGCTGTCGTTGAATGAACGCTCGTGTCCATAGCGTATCGGGAGCAGACTGGATAGTCTGTTGAAGGAAGAACTCTCAACGCCCCTGTCATATTACCGAGTACATACGCGAACGACAGGCTCGTGGAAAACGCTGGATGGTAATAGGCGTACTTTGCAGATGAGTTCCACGTTTCGACCGTTCAACCTTGCTTGGAACTCATCCAACAGACGAAGATCCTCCACTTCATGAATCCCTGTGTCGTCCAGATGCCTCCAAGGCACCACGAACAGAATCACCACTTCTTTGATCGTCATTCCTGCCGTTCTAAGGCTGCAAAGCGCTTCATAATAGAAACGCATCCTGAAGACGGACTTTTTCGATCGTTTGACATGCAGAAAGATGACTCTTCCCTCGTCCTTGTCGAAGTGCAGTGCGTCGTAGCTGCCTTCCCGCCATGGGAAGGGCTCCAACCAAGTGCGATCTCCTTTGATAGTCCCATCACTAAGCACGTTGAATGGGTTCTTCGGTTCAAACGTGAGAATAGCAGCCTGTGGAAGAGCTCGTACGTGTAGTCCTTCATACAACTGGACACAATGTCTTGATAGAGATGAAAACAACAACCATTCGAGAACGTAGCCATCGTGCCTTGCATTATCGGGCGCGTGGTACAGACGATTCACCAGCTCTTTCATGGCTTCTTGATTGCTTACTTTCGCAAACCATGACGCCACGTATGCGCTCACAGGAAACCTCGTCTTCTCATCACCATCGGACTCCTCCAGTCCAAAAAGACGGTCAATCGTTGCATTGTGGAGCTTACTGTTTGTGAAATAGTTCATGAGGTCGAATATGTTCACGTCAAAGTAGATCGCTGTCGCCACATCCCTCGTCACCTCTTCTGTCGCAAATTCGAACATGTGTCGGCAGGAGCCCCCCGGGTAGTAGAACTTCAATTCAAGAGCACGCGTCTTCTTCTCTACGTGATCCACGTCTGCTTCAATGCCTGCATTCACTTCGTTGGGACTTGCGTCCAATTTGGATGCGATTTTGTCATAAAACGTCGGATTGGCGACGGCTGCGACGTATTCGTCGAGTGTCCATGAGTACATGGTGAAGTACTGGACGTTTTTCATGCGAGCAGCTGACAGACTCCTCATGCCGCTGGTAGAATTCGTAGAACAAACAACGAGTCGCTCCGTTTGCTTGTCGAGACACGTCAAGACGCGTTTACAAAACTGCTCGTGCGCTTCCGTTGCCGAGTAATTATCCAAACACACCACCAGCTTCTTTCCAGACACACGAGGCAACTGAAACGTTCTTAGATCTTCGATCTTCCAGTATTCATTGCTTCCAAACGACAAACACGTGTCGTAAAGATCGCTCAGATGAATCCACACCACGTTCCATTCCGCTTGATCCAACGACGACAACACACTGAGCGTCGCCATGGATTTGCCGACACCAGGAGGCCCCAAGATGAATCCTCTCGCATTCAACTGGAGGACGTTCGTAAGCACAAAATCCCACAGCTCTCGCACACCACGACGACAGTACAGCATCACGTCGTTCGCTACGATGTAACCACACTTTGCGAGAAGTGTTACTGGCAGTGTCACGTACGGTGAGTCTTGGATATGAATGCTGGGTGTGGCTTCGGGCGACGGCTTTTGCCCGGCGCACGGCTCCTTGTCTCGACGCAATCGCTGTGGGCTTGGGACGTCGGCCGGCGCGGTGCTGTCCTCACGTGAGCGCTTCCTAGATCCATCAACTTGAGACGGAAGCTCCACCAGAATCTGGATCTCGTCGTCTCCTGGCACAAAGTTGCGTCCAAAAAGATTGTCCGTGTACAGTTTCCACAGTGGGCGCATCTCTTCGAACTGAGCGATGTTCGCGGTGCCCACTTGCTGCAAAAGAGAGTCGGTACTGAGGCCATCCTTGAGCCACGTGGTTTCTCCTTTCTTGCGCGCCAAGTAGAGCTTCAGCTTGGACGGATCCACGCGGAAGCGAACATTGACGTCCCTCTTCTTGCGGACGATCGCCTCTTGCAGCGACTCGACTGTCGCGTTCTGGTGCACGTCGACGGAGAAGACGATCCCTTCGGCAAACACTCCGCACCACAGCGTCAGCAGCATTGTCATGTTCCAGTCACTTTTACAACTGACGCAGCAGTTCCACAGCAGAAGCAGAAGCCCACAGGCAGGTAGGCAAGCAGGCAGCTCGTTTCGCTGGAGGTAGAAGAAAACTGAGCGGCCAGCGACGACTAGAGTTCTCCACACCAAAGATCTACTGTAGATTCGCTGGTACCTACCTTCTATGCCATGGATCCATCGGATCGACACCTTGTGGGTGCGCCAGCATTCAGTTTCACACGTCACAGATACCAGTCGAGAGTGATGGTTGACATGTATCTGATCCCGACTCAGTATATCTGAGTCTGGTCAAAGACCATCACTCACTCCATTGATAGAAGATATCCGTGACAGCCGAACCGAGCAGGCAGCTCCTCCTGTGAATCGCCGTTGGCCCAAGGAGTCATTCCGCATTTCTCCTCCGCACAGGACAGACGACGATGGGCAAGTCTCGCAGCAAGAAGAACACGCCCACGGCTCCCGCCTCTGCAACCTCTCTGTCCACCGCACATGCTCCTGCTGTAGCGACACCAGCTCCAACTCCATCGCCAGCTCAATCTCAATCTGAATCTCCATCTCCATCTCAGCCTCAACCTGAACCTCAACCTCAATCTCCAGCTCAAATGCCTTCAATCGACACGCCACCAAAGCCCAAGGCACGCAAGAACAACCGCAAGAAGAAGCAGAAGAAGCCCGCGCCCGCGTCCTCCTCAGCAGAGACTCCCACTCCAGCACAGCCACAGCCACAGGCAGAGCCCCAGGCACCCGCTGCCGTCTCCACGCCGTCGCCGCGTGAGCTCGTGCTGCACGCCGACACGTTGGGGTTCGCGCCGCCTCACGCCGCTCTCAGCGACGCAGTGCGCGAGCTATTGGACTCGGTCGAGGCGACGGCCGCTAGCGAGCTCTTGGCGCATGTCCGCAAGGGCCGCGCGCAGCTGGAGGCGTTCCTGCGGCGCGAGCACGCGGACGCCGACGGCCTCGCGTTCGCGACGTTCGAAGCCATGGTCGCGGCGCAGTCTGCGCGGTGGCAGGAGCACGTCGAGTTCGCCACGAAACAAAGCAAGGAGATGCGCGTGAACCACCGGTTCGTGCAGCCGTCGCTGCGGCTCGCGATGCACGGCAAGGACCTCAAGGTCGGACGTCCGGGTCGTCCGGACGACAGCGTGTACCAGCGCTCAGCGTACGCGCGGCAGTTTATGCCGCGTGGCAACTTTGTGGCCGAGTGGCGCTCGCCCGTGACCGAGGAGACCTACTTCTTTCCCGTCGTGCGCGCGTACCGCAAGTTCACGGGGCAGGAGGACGACGCCGAGGAGTCCAAGCACGCGGTCATGAGCGAGGAGACGCTGTCCAAGTACTTCACGCGGCCCCGAAACACGACGCAGCACGTGATCTCGACGACCAAGGAAAACGGCGAGGCCGCGCACCTCGCGGTGCTGCAGCGCTCGGACGGCGCGTACCTCTTTGTCGTCGGCTCCAAGAACACGCACATGATCGTGGCGTCGGCCGAGGACATTGACGCCGCGTGCGCCGCTGGTCGGCAGCACGGCGACGACCCGTTCAAAGCCGCGGAGCCCATCGCACGCGCCCTGCTGCGGACGATCGACGCGCTGGCGCCCGAGCGGCGCGAGCTGCTGTGCGCGTTCCTCGCGGAGACGCGCGCGACGGCGTCGTTCGAGATGCTGTGCCCAGGCTACCAGCACGTGCAGCTGCTGGACTACATCGAGCAGGACACGCCCGTGTTCTACGGGCTCTCGCTGCCGACGCTGGACGCGTCGACGGCGCCGAGATCTGCGTGAACCCCGTGCTCGCGTACGAGCTCATGCGCACGCTGGGCTTCCGCACGGTGCAGTACAAGGTCGTGCCGTTCGAACCGACGGCGTACGCGGCGACGCTGCAGGAGATCCGCGACGCGTGGCAGCACGAAGGCGCCGTGAACCTCTTCGTCGACGACGCACAGCAGGTCATCGGCATGGAGAAGTTCAAGACGACGTGGTACGTGTGTCTGCGCGCGATCCGAGAGAAAGCCAAGAGCTTTCTGCACCACGCGCTGCCGCCCCCGAACAAAAAGAAGAAGCACCCGAAAGAGACGAAGACGCCGAGGAAGGTGCTGAAACAGCGGATCCCGTCGCTGCGTCGCTGTCGTCGACGCTTTCGCAGCTTCGCAAGCGGTTCAAGGCGATCAAGGCGTACCTGGAGCTCAGCGACGAGGTATGCGGCGCGTACCTGTCGCTGGGCGAGCGGTTCGTGCAGTACCTTCACGACGAGCGCTCGTCGCGTGCGGCAACGACGTCGCGGCCAAGCAGGCGCTCAAACAGCGAGTCGCGACGCTGTTCCCCGTCGTCTGGCAAGAGTTTCTGACGCACACAGGCGCGTCCGACGAAATCCGTTAAAGAGAATGAATGAACGAATGAAATGCTTGATAGATTGATCGAGTGGGACGTCATGTCTGTTGGATCGCGGCCTGCATGTACGCCTGCGCCTGCAGTTGCATCTGTAGCTGCGCCATGATGCCGTTCAGGATCGGAGCGACCGTGAGGTCGTACGCCGTGAGTGTGATCGGCATGAGCGTCCCGAGGTCCATGGTCGCGGCCTTGTCGTGCGCCGATGCCGGTTGATACTGCAGAAACGACCGCACGATCGTGCTGTTCTCTGGGTCCGACGGCAGCGGCTCGAGCAGGAACTTGAGGAAAAGAGAATGGTCATGTCAGCTTGAATTGAGCGGGAAGCAAGAAAGACAAAGACAAAGACAAAGAGAAAGTGAAAGAGAAAGAGAGAGAGAGAGAAAGAATGAGCAACGCACCATGCGACGTCGCGCAGACTGAGCGACTCGTTCGGGTCAACTGTGTGCGTGCACATGAGCTGTCCCGTGGCGACGAACGCGAGCCGGTTCTTGGGTTGGCGCCGTCGAATGGCGACGTGTCCCGCGAGGTCGTAGAGCCCGACGGTCGCTGACACGCCGCACTTGCCCAGTGCGTCGTCGCCCTGCGTCTTCCACGCCTGTCGAATCATCAAGACAGAAAGAGAGAGAGAGAAAGAAAGAAACATGAGATCATGAAGCTTCTCTTCACATGAAAGCAACACTGCACGTACGCTTGACGACGGCGCGTTGGTGTTGTCTGGTGTCGACGGCCGACGTGTGCTCGAGAGGTACTTCCACACGTTGGCGCTGATGAACGGGATCCCGAACGGCACGACGCGCGACTCGGCAAACTCAATGCAGACGAACGGCCGCTCGCTGGCGCTCGTGGACTCGAGACGCGCGCTCACGTGCCGCTTGTACGGGGTCGACGCGGTGCTAATGGTCATATCGAGTCCCACGCGCTGGATCACAACGTCAAGACGCGGAAACGACACGGTGATTTCCTGCAACAGCTCGTCGTACGGCGCCAATGGTGTGACCAGCGCGGAGACGCACTGGCGTTGCGCGTCTCGATCCATCTTGCGGTAATTGTTGCGCGCGATCTCGGCGGCCTTTACAAACGCGCGTTGCGCTGCCTTGAGCACGCGCGCCTGCTCCATCACGAGCGCACGCAGCCTCGCGTTGTCGGCCACCGCGAGCTCGCGATCACGACGCAGGCGACCCGCGACGCACCGCCAAAACTCGGCGAGCTCGTTGGGCGCGCGGTACGAGCGTCGAAGCGCTGCAAGCTGCTGCTCCAGCGCTGCGACCATCGCGCGCGTCTCGTCGAGATCCTGCTTGGGGCGTCGACGGCGGCGCGGGACAGACGCATCGTTAACACCAACGTCGAGCGGCTCTTGAGGGTTGACGACCGAGTCCACATCACTACAGGCGCTGATCGACAGCTCTGGTGCAAGAAAGAACGGGATGTCGCAGTGGAGACTCGAGTCGAGCGGAGGCGTTGGGGGCAGCACGAGCGATGGAGCTGGAGCTGGAGCTGGAGCTGGAGTTGGAGCTGGAGAGTGGAAGAACGCGAGCGAGCTGTCGTCGTCTTGCTGGTCGAGAACTGAGAGCACGTCCAAGAGATCGTCCTCGGATAGAGAGAGCGCTGACGTCATTCGTTTTGGATTTGTTGGATGGACGTAGGAAGAAATGAATCCAGGCGTCGTTCGTGTTTGTGTGATGGGAAATGTCGGAATGATCGATCGATCGATCGACCGCTTCACGCTGCTGTGCCAACGCCGATGCGGGACTGTACAGTGTATTCACCGATGCCAGCACGAACGCCGTTCGTGGAACGGACCCTGGGTGAGTGAGTGAGTGAGTTTACGGGCCGAGCGAACACACAATTCCGACGTGTTGTGCAAAGTGATGGGCACGGAATGTTGAAGTGGCGAACCAGAGGATACACTCCCACGGCTGCGGCGCGCAGAGCGAGGCCACCGATACCAGGATACGCATGATGACGCGAGGTGCACTGCAATCTGCAAACCAAAAGTGAGATGTCGGTCGTTCTGGTGTGACCACGCTGCGAATGGTATGTAGCTGCACCCGTCTCAAGGCGCATCCACGCATATCGGATGAGACTGACGGTCCAAGTGGTGGGAAACCGAGCGGACCGTTGGGGCTGCGTTGGCGTCTTCGTCACGTTCGAGTCGAGCGACGATGCCATCGACGATGGGGGCGATCGCTGTGTCGTACACGTGCAGCGCGATCGGCGTCAGCGTGGCGAGATCCGAGACGACAGCGGCGGAGTCTTGCTCCGACTCGCTTGGCTGGTACTGCACGAAGGACCGGATGATCGTGCGGTTCGCGGGGTCCAACGGAGATGACTCCAGAACGAACCTGAAGTTGCACCATGTACACGGACGCGTGAGATTCCGGTTCAGACTGGAAGACAGCAAGTAATGCCGGCGAGCGCTCTCACCAGACAGTGTCGCGGAAGGCAAAAGACGCGCTGGGGTCCACCGTGTTCCTACAGACGCAGTGGCCGCGGGCCACGAACGCCAGGCGGTTGTCGAGCCGATACCGCCGCATAGCGACGTGGCCATCGACCTCGTGAAGCCCGATGGCGGCTGCCACTGTGCACCTGCCAAAGGCGCTGTCGCCAGACGTCTGCCACACCTGTAGGACAAAGGGAGTTAGAGAGTGCCCCAAACCGAAGCGTACCATCCTGTAGTCGCCTGATCATCTGGCTGGTGCTGCACGCCTCACTCCCTCCTTCTCACTCACTCACCTCGGTACGTTGCAGCTGCGTCTCTTCGTGACTGGAGAAGTGTTTCCACACGGTTGCGTCGATGGTGTGAATCCCAAACGGAACGACTCGCGACTCGGCGATCTCGATGCACACGACTGGCCGCTCACTACCATTGGACTCGAATCGTGCACTCACGTGTCGCTTGATGGGGTTGGCGGGGGGCATCGACACGATGCTGGCGTCGAGCTGCGAGTTCTGGATGACGCCATCGAGACGGGGCAGCAACTCAGCGGCTTCGAGTAACATGTCTTCGTATGCAGGAATCGCTGGTAACTTCAAATGAGCCGTGCTCGTCGAATGCCGACGCTCCAACTCTTCTCGTATTTCCTTCTGGCTCGCCTCCTTTGCTCTCCCCAGCGTTCGCTCGACCATCTTGAGCACTCGCGACTGCTCCGTCAGCAAGGAGCGCAGGCGCGCGTTGTCAGTCACTGCGAGCTCTCGGTCGCGCCGCAGCCGCTCAGCGACGCGGCGCCAGAACTGCGTGAGCTCAGTCGGAGCCTTGCGCGAGCGACGCAGCTGCAGCAGTCGATGCTCGAGCGCGGCGACGGCAGCTCGCATCTCCTCCAGGTCTTGCTTGCGATGCCGCCGTCGTCGTGGCAATCGTTGGCGCGTCGGCGTCGACGGCTTCGCATCGTCGGTCGTTGTCGTGGCTGTAGCTGCAGTTTTAGCTGGCACTGTAGCTGGTGGGCTTGGCGCTGGAGGGCGAGACACAGCGCATGGCTGAGCCTCGACGGTGGGCAGATCGAGCAAGGCGGTCACGTCGTCCTCGCTGTCGCTGAGCATCGCCAGCATGTCGAGGAGATCGGCCTCGGGAAGCTCGAGCGCCGATGTCATCGTGAGACAGCGATTGGGAGGATGACAGGCTGCGTTCCGTTCGGGTCTCGGTTGGTGGTCAAATCCGCCAGTGCCGGATCAAGTCCGGAAGGTCGCAATCCAGTGCGACCCATGACAGGTCGGGTTTACGGGCGGCACAGGCGGCACAATCATTGACTGAGAATGATTGTTCGAGGACATGACAAACTCGCACAGCAGCAGCAGCAGCCGTTGCTGTCGTTTCCAGCCGTCCTGAACAGGGATCCAGAGCTCTGGATTGTGTGTCCAACACTCGGTTCCTGGAGCAGCTGGCACGGTTCAACGGCACGTGAGCACCTCACTACACGGGTCGGCCGATAGCTTCTCACTGCTTGCTCGATGCGAAACGCAGATGTGTCGCAGCATCCTTTAGCAGTTAATGTCCAGCGACTGTGTGCTGTTCGCGCTGCATCTCCACGCCGGCGCACTTGGCTAGTCTGGTTGTTCACTCGCGTGGACGACAGTGGCCGTTGGGATCCGGCATCCTACGTCCAGCTCTGGACTCCAGAGCATCCAGTGTGCGGCACACTGTGTGCCCAGAATCCGGACATCAGCATCCAGCAAGCATGTCGACTCTGGATTGCCGTCAGCCACTCCACATTCCTCAAATTTCATGTATTATTGGCATGGTCCAACACCCTCCATTCGATGGCTCCACGGCGCATCGCTATGCGTGTCCATGCTGCGTGGAGGCGACGCTCTTTCTCTCTGTGTATCTCAATCTAGTGGGTGGCGCTGGTGCATGCATGCACTGCATGGCCGGATGGCAGCAGTTCGTCCGTCAGCAGTAAATGATTTTCTGACAGTGAATCAGCACGTTTACTCAGCCAGACAGACACTCGGCTCGCTCGCATTTAAACCGTCTTGTTGCGCATCGTGGTCACGTCGAAGCCAGGCATCTCAAACGACGTCGCCAGCTTGTTCACGTCCTGGCGGAGCTGCGTCACGCCCTCGTGCGACTCAGCCGCCTTCACAAAGTCCGTCAGCTTCTTGCCGCTCGTGGCCTGGATCTCAATGCACAGCTTCACGGCGCGGTCGAGGAACGACGCGACCTGCAGGAACTCGGCCTCCTTGAAGCCACGCGACGTCAGCGCCGGCGTACCGACGCGCACACCACCGGGGGTGAGCGCACTGCGGTCGCCGAGCACCGCGTTCTTGTTGAGCGTGATGCAGACCAAGTCGCACAGCTTCTCGAGCTTGGAGCCCGTCACGCCCTGCGGGCGAAGGTCCCAGAGGATCAGGTGGTTGTCCGTGCCGCCCGTGCACATCGTGTAGCCCTTCTCCGTGAGCGCAGCCGCGAGTGTCTTGGCATTCGCCTTGACCTGGCGGATGTACTGCTTGAACTCGTCCGACTGGACCTCCTTGAGCTGGGTCGCGATACCGGCGATCTGGTGCTCGTGCGGGCCGCCCTGGAGCGCCGGGAACACAGCCTGGTTGATGCGGTTCTCGAAGCCGCGCTCGTCCTTGCGGAAGAAGATCATGCCGGCACGAGGACCACGCAGACTCTTGTGCGTCGTCGTCGTCACCACATCGCAGTAATCGAACGGGCTGCTGTGCTCACCCGTCGCGACGAGACCGCTGTAGTGCGCCATGTCGCACATGAGCAGCGCGCCGTTGTCGTCGGCAATCTGACGGAAGCGCTTGTAATCCCAGTCACGCGGGTACGCACTGCCACCGCACACAATCATGGCGGGCTTGAAGAGCGCAGCCTGCTCAGCGAGCGCATCGAAGTCGATCAGACCGGTCTGCGGGCTCACGCGGTACGGCAGGCTCTCAAAGTACACCGACGTCGCCGACACCGCCTTACGGGTCTTCTCGGCCTTGGAGTACGTGTAGAAGCCGTGCGTGAGATGGCCTCCAGACGGCAGATCGAGACCCATGATGCGGTCGTGCGGGCGCAGGAGACCCGTGTAGACGGCGAAGTTGGCCGGGCTGCCCGAGTACGGCTGCACGTTGACGCCCCACTTCTCAGGGTCGAGGCCATACGCCTTGAGCGCGCGCTGCTGGCAGATCACCTCGATCTGGTCGATGACCTCGTTGCCACCATAGTAGCGCTGGTGCGGCAGACCCTCGGCGTACTTGTTGGTCAGGCACGAGCCCAGACACTCCATGACGGCGCGCGAGGTGAAGTTCTCGGACGCGATCAGCTCCAGACACTTCCACTGGCGGTTCTTCTCGGCCTCAATGAGGTTGAAGATCTCGGGGTCATGCTGCTCGAGCGACACGTTACCAGTCTATGGAGGACATAGAGACACTAGTTAGACCTTGCGTCCACTGACGAGCGACATGATGGCGGGCGCGTGGTCTTACCAGAGGCATGGTGGAGGTTGCTTGGGTGCGTGGGCGGAGGGAAGGGAGGGAACGGGGGAAGGAACCTGTTCGCTTGGACGGACTTGTGGAAGTGAGTGCGAATGAGCTCCGCGCGTGTGGGGCGAAGGCAGGCAGGCGGCGCTCGCTCGCTCCCGATCCTCGCCGCGGGTCGTTGGTGGTGCCGCACGCTGCCGCGCACTGATTGGCCGATACGGAGGAGGGATGACCTCGTATCCGTGGTGTGGACGACACGATGGAGTCATCCATCACACGAGAACAAACCTTCGATGCGGCATACGTTCGACCTGCGTGTTGCGCAATCCATATGCGCTAGCCGAGGTCCACATTGAAAAAGACGGGGAACCTTTGATAATTGATGTGGGCCATCCAGTTGGGTTGGCTGCTGAGCCCGAGAATGCAGGTCGCAATGCATGGTCTCTTTCCCTGTTTCACGGTGTGGCGCACGTTCCTCTGGATTTGAGGACTGGCTGGCACACCATCGGAGAGCGATGACGTTCCCTGCTGGTGCAAGCGTCACATCTTCAGCTTCGGTCCGCGTTGTGCGAGAACCAGTCGCCTTGTGACGTGGTGCCTCCGCGCGGCACCGCCATCTCCTGCATCGTGATTGGCCATGTCACTGTCAGTGGTTACTTGAAATAGTGACATAGATACACTGGATGAATGGAGGAGGCATGCAAGAGATCGAGAGTCTCACATGATCCAGAGAACGAACGCCAAGACGGATGGGACGACGAGAAGGGCTCCAAGTTAGACGTTGTGCGATGCTGCACTCGGATCGTGATGAAGCCGAGTTGTCTGCTCTACTTCACACGTGGAGGCACGTGGTCTTGCTTTCTCGCCTTGGAAATTGGGTTAAGTCGTGAGAACATGAAGCCAATCATCGGGGCCCAAGGAAATCGCTTCCTTGAGCTCTTCGATGACGTTGTCGTGGACTTCGGGACGAGAAAGAAGGAACTGGCGAGCGCTCTCCAGCACGTCAGAGGCGTTCCACAAAAGAACACCCATGATTTTGTTGCCCTTGAGGTAATAAACGACACCTCGATCGAGAGTTGGAATCGACTTGTCTCCATGACGCGCGTTTTGCACCCAGATTCCCACCGTGTGCATTGATGAATCGATTTCTCCGATGGCTTCAATCTGGACGTCGATGCCTGGCAGGTTACTGCGGAACATCGGTTGGTGACGGTATAGCTTCATTCGTGACATCATTCCTGGTGGAGAAGCCGACGCCACCATATTGAGACCAGCAGTCAAGCCACTGTTGACGGCATGATCGTAGCGGTCAACTCGGCGGCGACCAATGTACGGATCGTAATAACTGGCCGCATTCCCAGCGACAAAAACACCGGCCATGGCTTCCAGCTGAGCGTTCACAACAATGCCACCGTTCCGGTCGTCGATCTCGAAGCAAGTCTGCCGATCGAAACGCAAGTTTGGCTCTGTGTGGGTGGATGCAAGAACGACGTAGTCCGAGACGAGCTTGTGCTTGCCGTTCCCGAGTGCTGTAATTGTCACACCATCTTGATCCACCGATTCGCCCTCACACTTCACACTGGTCACAAGTCGGTCAGGAATGACTTCGATACCGACACCCTCTAGCTTCCGAGCGAGTTCTTTGGCGAGATAGGACGGTAGCGATCGGCTTTCTGGTGCGGACTCAACAAAAATGAGCTGTGTCTTGAGGTGCGCATTTCGGGGATCGGTTGCGATGGCTGTTGCAACCTCGGTGCCAAGAAAACCACCACCCACAACCGTCACGCGGCGAACGTCGCTTCGCTTACCAAGTCCGCTGAGCTGCTCAAAGTCGTGCAACGTCGTACACGTGTTGATTCGATCCTTGAGTGCGTACGAAATGCGATCACTGTCCAACACGTAAAAGTGGCGTGGCTTCCCCGAGCACGCGATCAAGCACTTTTCGTAACGAATTTCCGTCCCATCGCTCAGCACGATGCGCTTCTTTTCGACATCAAAGTGCATCTTTGTGTGCTTGTTCATAAGCAACGTCACCGGATTATTGTTGTCGTCACCTGGATCCTCTTCCTCGATGCGTTGCGCAATATGTCGGCGCCACTCGTTGTAGATCTCGAGCAGCGCATCGCTGAGCGGTTCGTGCTCACTCGTTCGATCCGCGGCGCCCGCTGTTGGGGAATTGCTCTCCAACCGAGGCAGCGCTCGTTCATCACTCACAATCAGGATGTCCGCGTCGCTCTCTGCTTGGCGAATCGCCTCGATCGCTGCGTGTGCCGCAGTACCGCTGCCGATGATCACGTACTTGTGGTACTTCTGTTGGTTCCGCCGCGTGAATCGTCGTGCGAGTCGAAGATGCTCCTTTGAGAGAGGTCCAGGGGGCATTTGATGCACGGGGGAACCTCTCCCAGTTGTGCTTTCCATCGAGGCGACGTCCGAATCTTTCGAGGCGGCAGCGAGCGAGAGCGAGAGCATCGCGGCAGAACCAACCGCTAACCCGAGCCAACGACTCGACGGGCGGGAGGCTCCATGCGGGGAGCCGTCGCTAAGCGGTCGAGCAGCCAGCGATCGCGCCGCATGACGACGGAGAACGAGCATTCGTTGCCGCCCCCACATACTCAACGTCAGTCACTTGAAGTGCAACAGAGAACCAGAAGTGAGAAAGAAGCACCTCTGGATCTGGATCGGGGGCCGAATAAAACCTGAACGGACAATATTATCCAGAATCTTTCTACCGTGATTTGAGAATATCCAAGTTGAAGTTGTCATCGGAATAAACTGTACTGATCCTGTCCGAACATGTCGTACTGATATAACATGCAACCCGGGACAAACCACGTCGCTTCGTGGCCTGGCGTCGGCGGCAGCTCCCTTCCGCCGTTCCTACCTATCTCCCTCTCCGTCACGAGCACACGAGCTCTCTCCCTCTGCTATTCCTCTCTCTCTCTCTCTCCGTCTTCTCTGCCTCCGCTACGCCGATCGCCAATAGCTAGCGAAGACTGCCTATTCGCTGCATGAGCGACGTGGTCGCGCATTCTTTGTGGTGGCTCGCTGGATCTCCCGTGCTGCACGTCCCCGGACGGCTTTGACCGACGCCCCTCGGTCCATAAACGGACCTCCACGGTCTCCATGAAGGATGCCACTCACAAGAAGCTGCCGCGCGAGCTTCCCGTAGCGGCGCCACAGCCTGCCGACAGCCACAGGGTCTCACCGTCGTCTTCGCCGTCGCGCCACATCTCCACCGGCAATAAAAAGGTGGAGTCGCTACGAATTGAGCCGCACGTTCAGCTCCACCGCAGCAACAGCGGCCGGAACATCCGCCTGAAACACGCGAGCACGGCGCTCTCGTCACCTCACGGGCTCACGCCCAGAACACCCGACCGCAAGCGAGCGCCAGAGCCCCCGCCACCGACGCGCCACCGTTCCGTGTCCACAGTCTCGCCATCGGACAGGAAGAGTTCAACAGAAGTGGACAATCAAGCTTCCAGCGTCAAAAAGACAGCTCGTGCTGCCTCAAAAAGCGACCGCCGTTGCAGCTTCTCTATATCCGAGTTGGCGCTGCACGAGCTCGGGTTGCTACGACGTTCGCCGACACCTCGAAACCAAGATGAAGAGCAACAGGGGCGACTAGATGATGATGACCGCTCGTCGCGGCGACCAGAACGTTATCGAACGGATGAGAAACAAGCGCAGGGGCTGAAACAGATCTCAGAAGAGACCCCAGCAGCTGCGGCGGCACGGCCCGTGTACGAATTCGAGCTTTGGAAGCGAGCAGGAAAGAACCGTCAACTTGCAGACGCAATTAATTCTCCGGCAGAGTCACCCAGTGCCAATTCGCCAGCGAGACCGACTCGGTTGGCGCGCCAGCGCAGCGTGTCTGACGCTGACCGGTCTCACGAGGAGCGTCAGGGCATGCAAGCGGCACGCGAAATGGTACAGCGTCTGCAACTGGGACAGACGCAACAATTGACCGTGCATATCGATGAGAACAAAGCACAGGCGTTGGCTTCACTATCTCTCACGCGGTCGACATCCCCGACTATTAGTGCCTACGATCGAAGTGGCAGCAGTAGTCGGATCTACACTCTCCCGGCGGCCGACGACGACGTTTCGAACATGCGCTGGCGACGCGGAGAACTGATCGGGGAGGGCACCTTTGGTAAGGTCTACAGGGCGTTGAACAGCGACACTGGCGAGCTGTTCGCGCTTAAGGAGATCGAGATCCGGACAAGCGCAAATGTGGATCAGGTGCGGCAGCTCCAGAAGCTTGGAGAGGAGATCGCGCTCATGCACAATCTCACGCACAAGCACATCGTCCGGTTCGTTGTGTACCCGAACGCGAGGTCTGTTGAACTTCGGCTCATCGTTCTCCCGCAGCTACAAGGGGAGCCAGCGGACCGATCGATACTTCTACATTTTCATGGAGTATGTCTCTGGTGGTTCAATTGCCAGGTGCGTTGTGATATTGAGTCCACTTGGTCAGACCTGTCTGGAGTCTAACGCACTGACTGCCTGATGTCGAAGCATGCTCCGACAATTCGACGCCTTTGGGGAAGATCTCGTGCGCATTTTCACGCGCCAGATCGTCGCTGGCGTAGCATATCTCCACGAAATGGGCATCATTCACCGTGACATCAAAGGCGCAAATGTCCTCGTGAATGAGCAAGGCATTTCGAAGCTTGCCGACTTCGGATGCTCGAAGCAGCTGCAGCCGATCATCACATCAAGCCTCGAAGAAAGTCTTCGTAGCATTCGCGGCTCCATTCCTTGGATGGCCCCCGAGGTTGTCAAGCAAACAGGGCACGGTTTCAAGGCCGATATCTGGAGCATTGGCGCCACCGTCATCGAGATGGCTACGGGCCGTCATCCATGGCCTGCTAGCACAAATGGACTGGCAGCCATGTACGCCATTGCCACAGCCACGACGTCACCACCCATTCCGTCTAATTTGTCAGCCGAGGCGAAGTCGTTTCTCGAACGATGCTTTTGCATCAATCCCGATGGTAAGTCTGTCCTAGCCGTGAAGACGATCAAGCGAGGGTCTAACGATGTTGTGTCCACCGTGATTACATGATCTCGCGACTTAGATCGCGCGACAGCAGTGGAACTGTCGCAGCACCCGTTCCTTCGCAAGAGATAGTGTGGAGTGGCTCGATGTAGCGGCACCAAGGCGACATCCACAACAATCTCTCCCGCATTCGTGTGAGGGCAGTACTATAGTCAACCAAAAAGAAGGAAGACCCATGTTGCGTGTGATTCTTTTTGATCTCGCCATTCTTTCGTTGAGGCGCTGTGTCTGTCAGGGGAAAAAACTGTAGAGAACTGTTGCCAAGCAACCACCAGCAGATATCTGTCGTGCCAGCGAGCTACGCTTCTGTGCACGTCGTCACTCCCATTCCGCTTTATTGTAGTTGTCGACGTCTGTCGGCTCCATCACTATTTGAACCACACTACGGAAGTGGCGCGCCGCTTGGTGACGGACAGTCTAACTCAGACCATCATTAAGCACAGAGACCCCAGTGACTGGGCCGGTCGGAACCGATTGACACCGGCGTCTCTTGATGCGGAGAAACCGATTCCATGGCCAAGCTGCACAGAGCTCACGGCTGAGGGAACGCTGACAGGAGACTTGTGCAATCTGCCAATGTCGTGTCCAGTCGGGAAACACGTCGATGACAGCGACCGCACACTCCGCAGGTCAGCGCTGTTGTCCAGTTCGCCCCCCCTCCCTCACGACACAACGACCCGCCTTCCCATTGTCTTGTCGTCACACCAAACAGATTGAGAAACCAGGTTCAACCAGGAAGATGGTTACATCGACTTCCGCTTGGGGATATCCACTGGATGCTCCCTCAACACGACAGATGCTGATGCTCCCGTAACAACCGGAGCACCAAGACCACCGCACGGACGCGGGTCGTAATGGCGATGACTCCAGCAGCAGGCTGATACCAACGCCTGCGACATGGCTCATGGCCAGCAGGCGGCGGAAAGCAGCAACACCTACGTGTGATTGGTTGAAAACGGTTCGTGTTCCGGTTGGTAAATTACGCAGACGCCGTTCAGGTTGGCGCGGAAGTTTTTCGGCGACGCGATTGGTCGAGCGGAGAAGTTATTCCAACCGACGCGCCAATCAGCGTCGTTGTGCGCGACAAGAGCTTGAGTGTCACTCCACCACCACACTCCTACTGTCAGTCAGTCAGTCAGTCTGTCAGTCACTCCACTCGCTCTCTCCGTTGTTCTCGCGAGCGACGAGCAAACGAGACCAAGCGCTGGCTGGTGCGGAGAAACAGCGCAACAGCTTTCCTGTTCGCTGCAGTCGCAAGCGACCGACCTCCACTGCGCTCGAGCTCCTCCTTCCTCTTTCTCCTTCCTTCTTTCTCTTTCCTTCCCGACACCGTCGACATGGCAGCGCTCAGCGTTGGCGTTACGGGATGCGGCCTCGCGCCAGACGCCCATGGCCAGGCAGTGCCTGTACGTGCCTCCTGCCGCGTTGGGAATCCACACCCAGAGCACAACCGAATGGCGGTCTAACGTCCGATCCGAACTGTCTTCGAGGACAGGTCTTCTACGTCACAGTCCAGCAAGGCGGCCACACAAGTTGGACGGTCTATCGTCGTTTCGAGAACTTCCAGCGTCTAAGCACACAGGTGGGGAATCCCTTCGTCGCTGTTGGCGTCTGTAGAGCCGCGCTCATGAATCATTCGGTCGGTATCGACAGCTTTCCACCATCTTTGGGAGCACAGTACCGCTGTGTCCGTGGTCCATGCTGGACGCGCGCTTCCCAGACAGCATCGAGAAGACTCGTGTCGACCTTTCCGTCTGGCTCATGCAGCTGCAGCAGCATCCTCCAGTCGCCCAGTGCCATCTTTTCCTCGAGTTTATCAGCGTCGATGCCAACGTACGTACACAGATCATCACCACCAGAGTCCGCGTTTTTTTTTCTTCTTCTGGACACTGATGTCCTCGTCTCTTCTTGTCTGCTTGTAGATTGTGCCCCCGGGTCTGCAACACAATGGCGTTGCACCCGCCGCTCATGCGCGGCAAAACATTGGCGAGCTCGACGTACGTTGTGCTGTCTTCGCTCACTGCTTTGGGTGGACTCGAGAACTGAAGTCTCATTTGTGAACTGCAGATGAACGACATGTTCGCTTCGGCCGACGACGACCTCCACGGCCACGGCCACGAGGGCCTCCGTGACGATGACGTACGTATGCTGTGATCTCTCCTCAATACGGTCTGTCCTTAACAAGTGTCCTGTCGTAGATGTTTGGCTTCGATTTCAACATCGACCAGGACGACCACCAACAGGCGATGTTGCAGCACCAGCAACACCAACAGCAGATCGCTCCGCCTGCGGCCCCGCAGGAGTCGCTGCGCAAGAAGGAAAAGGTCTCGCTGGACGATTTCATCATGATCAAGGTGATCGGCAAGGGCAGCTTTGGCAAGGTGCTGCTCGTGAAGAAGAAGGACTCGGGCCTCGTGTACGCGATGAAAGTGTTGCGCAAGGAGAACATTATCAAGCGCAACCAGGTCGAGCACACGCGTACGGAGCGCCACGTGCTTGGCTATGTGCGCCACCCGTTCATCGTCGGTCTCAACTACGCTTTCCAGACCGACGAGAAACTCTACTTCGTGCTCGACTACTGTGCCGGTGGCGAGCTGTTCTTCCACTTGGGCAAGGTGCAGCGCTTTCCCGAGCACCG
This sequence comes from Pythium insidiosum, assembly GCA_022836835.1. NCBI lineage: Eukaryota > Oomycota > Peronosporomycetes > Pythiales > Pythiaceae > Pythium > Pythium insidiosum. The sequence goes on along the minus strand of JAKVDI010000048.1, from coordinate 51,426 downwards.
CGCGCGCTTTTACGCCGCCGAGATCACGCTCGCGATCGAGTACGTGCACAACTTGGACATTATCTACCGCGACCTCAAGCCCGAGAACGTGCTGCTGGACGCGAACGGACATATCCGCTTGACCGACTTTGGGCTCTCGAAGGAAGGCATCCAGGACGATTTCTCGGGCGCCAACTCGTTCTGTGGCACGCCTGAATACCTTGCTCCCGAGATTTTGAACCGCTCGGGTCACGGCCGCGCCGTTGACTGGTGGTCGCTGGGCGCGTTGCTGTACGAGATGCTCACGGGACTCCCCCCGTTCTACTGTCGCGACCGCGACAAGCTCTTCGAGAAGATCCGCAAGGGCGATCTCACGTTCCCCAAGTACCTGTCACCACAGGCCAAGGACATCCTCGCGAGATTATTGGAGCGCGACCCGACGAGACGACTGGGGACGGGTCCGGACGACGCGAGCGAGATCAAGAACCACCCGTTCTTCGCCGAGATCAACTGGGAGGCGCTCGCCGAAGGACACGTGCCGCCGCCGTGGCGCCCGACGGTCTCGGGTGCGCTCGACACGTCGCAGTTTGACCGCGAGTTCACGGACATGCCGGTCGTGAGTCCAGATAACCACAGCGCCCGTGGGGGCATCGCGATGGCCGCGCGACGAAGCAACTTTAACCATCTCAACAACGCCGACCTGTTCAAGGGCTTCACGTACACGGAGGAGTCGTACCTGCAAGATGGACTGCCATCGCGCGGCGGGCTGCACCACCACAAGACCAACTTATAAGACCCAAGTCGTGGGAGGAAGAATGCCCCCACGAGGCGTGACGGGTGGCTCGACGCGAGCCGACCGAAGCCAGCGATGGCGATCAAACTGTTGTAGTAGCTGTCTCGGTTGGCTTTGTCTGTCTGTCGATTTGACTGTGTGCGTCGGCGCGGCCGTCTGTCTGCTGCTTTTGACAACGTGTTGGTGTACCAAACAAAAACGGAAATTCAGATTCATATTTGTCTTCTTGAACATTGCCCACGAATGCCTCAGAGAGAGAGAGAGACAGAAGCAAGGCTATCGCAGTAGATGTCAACAATCTCTTCTCTTCTCCGATGTTCAAGAAATCACAGAGGCACAGTCACTCGTCGAGGCGAAGTGTAAGGCACTCCAAAGAACAAAGCAGAGTTGGTGTGAACAGACGTGGTATACATTGCTACCAAGTTGCTTGATGCTTCTCAGTCTCCACGTCAGGATCACTTGTTCTTGTTGGCGAGTTCCCAAGCTTCGCCCTGCTCACGTCCACCAGGAAGACGGCGCGACTGGTGGTGACGAGGACGCGGCGCAACGAGCAGCACTGCCACGCCGATCACGAGCATGGCAACACCAACGACCAGAACGTAACTGGAGTATCGGCCTGAGATCGATTCCTCTTGCTGCCGGCGCTTTCGCTCGGCGTGGCGCGTGAGGAGAGCCTCAGACGGCTTGATCGAGAGCAGCGGGCCACGTCGGCCATCAGTGCGGAGCTCCCACGCAGAGACGACACTCGCTTGCTCTTTTGTGTCCACAACGAATGGTCAGTGTCAAGATGACCAGTAATAAAGCTCGATATCCAACGCAGTCAGCACTCGTACCCTTTCGATCCAGCAGCAGCTCGACGTCGTACACGAGTTCCTGTGGCACGCGGTCCTGGCGCTTGGCTCGGGTGCCTGGGTTCGGCTCGACGCCGGAACGCTTATCGACGCGCGCACGCAGCTCCATCTCGATACGATACTCGCGCTTCTCGCCCTTGCGCTGCTCCTCGCGGTTGGAAATCACGGCGTTCGTCTTCTCCGAGAAGCTGCTCAGCGCATAGCCCTGCGCGTACCCGTGGCGCTGGAGCTCCTGGAACGAGAACGCTGCGAGCCGGATCTGCACTGCGAGCATCGGGTCCTTGCGCTCGATGTCCTCGAGGCGAGCGTTCTTGACCCACTCGCCTTCCTTCGCGTTGGCCTTGATCTCGTCCTGAAGCTGGGCCTGACGCTTGGACATGGCCTCGAACTCCTCCCTCGTCACCTCGCGCTCCTGACCATCCGCGGAGGTGAGCGTGATCTTGTCAGGGAGCGTCGTGTCCAGCGCCTGCACCTGCGCCGCCACGAGCAGCGCCAGCACCAGCGTCGACAGCAGCCACGTCAGTCGAGACGTCATCGTTTTACAGCAGAGGTCCAATGTGAGAGTGTGACTGATCGGCGAAGAGGTCCGCGTGATGACCACCGTCGGTCATTGAAGCGAGGGATATTGGTGACCTGTCCTTTTAGAGAGATGTGGTGAGTTGACATAGTGACATGGCTACAAATAGATCGAAGTAGCTCCTCACACTCACATGGGTCATGCGAATCACGCGAACACGTTTGCGTTGACGCACACGAACACAACAGCAGCATCAACACGTCTGCATCAATGCCGAACCCAGCTACAGTCGTGCCAAGCGGACCGACCGCTAGTCGCGCGCAGATGGCGACGTCCACAGGCGATGCATCCTCTGTGGTGGTTCTGAGTTTGGTGGGGTATCTGCTGGCGCGGACGACGATTCTGCTTGTGTTGATGGCGTGTGTCACTTACCTTTTTGCCGCTGGTTTGCTTTTACGCATGATTCCCGATACAAATCTGGTCTGGCCCTTACGAAGCTACACGACGACGCTAGATCCGATGCACTTTCGATCGATTGGGGATCTTCATCTCGCGATTGGCACCTTGTACGTCATCATTCTTCTCAAGTGCTTGCATGTACATGATAGAATGTTTGGCTTCTTCAAGCGGCGCCTGGGATTCGATAGGAGCTCTCACTCGCAGCTTGATCGAGTAAAGGCGTCGCTATCGATGCATCGACGGCTTCGCATCGTGGGCAATGGGTACCATTTACTCTGCTCCCAACAGGGTTTCTTCGGCTTCGACAGCCCGTATTTTGACTTACTTTTTGTGTCCAGAGAGCTCTTGGAAACTTTTTTTCAGACGTACCAAGCATACCAAATGAGCGTCTTGCTCCCTCGAGCGATACTCAATCGCGTCTTCGTCGCACTTCTCGTCATCAGCTGCTGGTCAACTCCGCTTGTTCACCGCGTTGTGAAAAATCGAGCGATCCAGAAACTGCTCTGCATCTCCATCGATGCAGTAACTGATATGGCAGCTGCGATCGCCGTACCTTCAGTGATCGCGATCTCGTATGTGGGTGACTACGATCCTCGTCAAAGAGCATTCACATTTACTTTGTGGTACAGAGACAAATGGTTCATCAATTTTGTCAACGAAAGCTCCATCGTGCTGTTCGGCTCTTGGCTCGATGTCGTCTCGCGGTGTATCTTTCTGCTTGGTCTAGTGAGTGCACTGAATCGATCCTTGTCTCTGATCAAGCTCCGGTCTGCCTCCGCGGACTCAATTGTTTTCAATCCTGCAGCATCAACCGAGACATCAGTCAAACATAAATCCTCGAGCACTCATTCGGCACGATGGTCTCATCAATTTGTGAACTGGGGCCACCGTTTGATCGCACTCAACGGCCTTGTCGTGCTCGTTCTTCACGTGTACGCGACGTTTGGACCGCCCGTAGATTTCTGTGTGTTGGAAGTGCGTCCATGGCTCATCCGAGAGAACGCTTGCGCGCTCATGGAGATCAACTGTCATCCCAACATCGTTGGTCACGCAGTAAACGCAAATGCGACAACTATGACTCGAGCACTCGAGCGACTAACATCGACGTCGTTGGCGCACTTGGGCGTGCGCCATTGCTCCAACTTGACCTTCACATCCCATCTCGCTCGGACGTCCACGCGACAGCTGAGTCTCAAGATCTACAACGTCTCGATCGATGCTTGGCCGCAGCATGCAGCGCTGACAGCAGCAACGCATCCGCGTCTCTGCGTTGTGTACTTCATCCGAACGACGTTTCCACAGAACGAACTACCCGCGGGGCTGCTGTCTCCCTCGTTTCCACCGTTGTTGGTCGACATCGAGTTCTCGTACACGAATCTGCGGACACTCCCAGGCGATCTCCACACGCGCTGGCCGCCCGGCATCGTGCTGTATCTCGAGTATTCCGAGCTGGATCGTTTTCCATCGACACTGCTCAAGATGCAAGTATTCCAGCTCATGACGGCCGGGAATCCGATCACGAGCGTCCCTCCCGAGCTACTGAGTCTTCCGACGCTCAACGCACTGCAGCTGAGTCGCACCAGAATCTCGGGTCTTCCAGACATCGCAGTCAAACCGTCGGCACTCAAGTCGCTCCGGCGAATCTCGATGATCGAGACGAACGTGTCGGCGCTGCCAACGTGGATGGACGAAGCGTTTCTCAAGCGCGTTGTCGTGACAGCACCGGCGACGCCGCTTTGCGACGCCATTCTACGTGACACAAACCGAACGGGCATCTTGAGAGAGCGGCCATCGCTGCACTACGTCGTCTGCAAGAACACCCCCATCCGATCGTATCCCCAAGACGTCGAGCTGCGCGCGGAGGAGTCTTCATGGTGAGGAAACACTGTGGTGTCACAAAAATCAGGTGGAGATACCGAAACCAGTGAAGCGTTCCCCGGATTTAGTTCTAGTGATGGGAGTGTCACCCGACAATCATTCCTTGGGAACTTCAACTCGCGGCGATGGCACGCAAAAGACGCCAAGGGGTGAACGGCGCATGTATTCATGCGCTGTAGCGATGGAGGGTTGATGAAGGCGCCAGGCTCTCGCATGTTCTCGTTAATCAATTGTGTTGGCGTCGCATAGTCAAGCGATCCATCTCTTTCCGCTCGACGATCTCTCTATTTCTGCGAAGCGCCGTCGAAACGGACGCTGCAAAGGGTTCAATCGACGGCACCTGGCGACATGGTCGTGAACGCAGGTGTGGAGCATGCACGGTCCAAGCGCGGGTCTGCAAAGGTCTACGTCGACAGTGGACCCTCAAGTGGTGCTCCACCGTCGCCGCCGCCGTCGGCTGCCGAGTCGTCGCTATCGACCGGAGCCGCCACCAGCGACGGAACGGCGGCGCGTGACTTCCGGAAGCGCATGAAGACACTTCGTCTTTCGCACGATATTTCGACGGAACAGCTCTTCTCGGATCAACTGATTGACGGCAAAGTCGCGGACGACGACGGGGATGACGACGAGGAAGACCAAAGCGGTGACAAGAAGAACGTGGAGGAAAGCGCGTCGCCTGTGAGCGAGTCACGCCAACAGTCGTCACCGCCTCGCAGTCCGCACCGTCGACAGCGACCCGGAACGCATCGCAAGAGCGAGCCGGTGGCAGCCACGACGATGCCAGCAGATGGGCCGAACTGCCATTCACAACCGTCCAGCGTTGACAAGAGCGGCAAGATGTATCGCATCGAATCGCACTCTCACCTCAGCTCGCTTGAGGCCAAGAACCTGGAGCAATCGGATGCTGTAGTTTCCAGCGCATCTGACGTCCCGACAAAGAAGCCCAGTAAACGAATCGCGCTTGAGCCGCTCACTATCACCACTCAAGCCAGCGACAGCATATGCATCAAGTGCGCCACCAACAAGGAGATGCCGCCGATGCACTGCGCCGCTTACTGTGGTCATCTCACGTGTTTACGACTTCTTCTCGATCACGACGACGTTCGACCCGCGTTGATGGTTGATCCAACTGCGCGACCGCCGTATCTCGACAAGAAGCAGCGCACGCCGTTGTTCTACTCGTGCGCAGCGAACCGCCTTGAATGTTGTGGCTTGCTGCTGACTCGTCGCAAGAATTGGCTCGATCTCCCCGACAAGCAACTCGACACGCCAGTACACGTGTGCTGCTTTTTTGGGTGGCACGAGTGTCTTCGTGAGCTGCTGGACGCAGGCGCGAACCCGCACGGCCGCAATGCCAAGGGCTTCAAGCCTTCACACATCGCCAAGACAAAGGAGTGCCTCGAGCTGCTGCTATCATACGGAGACGATTTATTGCAAGGCGACAAGCTCGGTCGAACGCCATTATTTGTTGCATGCGCACGTGATCGCTCCATTTGCGTCGAGTTTCTTTGCGGATGGAACCATCAAACACGGTCGTGGATGCTTGAGCAGGAGGATCAACGAGGTGATCGCCCAATCCACGCGGCGGCGTGCAACGGTAGCGACGCCTCGCTGGAGATTTTGCTGCGATATGGCGCAGACCCGTTGGTGCCCAACGCTAAGGGGATGACTCCGAAAGATCTCGCTCAGTCCAACAATCATCAGCGGTGTGTCGAGCTGCTAACAAAGGCAGAAATCGAGTTGACAACTACGTCAACGTGGTTTGCTCCCGCCAACGCCGTGGCAGAAGCACAAGGAGCATCTACGGCGGCTGTGTCACGCTCTCTTTCAGCCGCAGCGATCGGCGATCAGACTGGTGGCTGGATTGAATGCTGGGATAATTCCAGTGGACAGCCGTTCTACTACAACAACACCTCTGGTAAATGCCAGTGGGAAGTCCCGGAAGGCTTTCAGCCACAACTCCTCCTGCTCGTTCAGCAGCGACAGCAGCAGCAACAACAGCAAGAGAGTGTCGAAGACGATGGCGAGTATATCTGGGTCAAGAAGAAGAAGCAGACACTTTGTGTCGTCACAGGTAAAGAGAGCGAGTGGACTGTCGTCCAAGACCCGGCAAGCCGAGCGATCTACTACAAGAACACCCGAACCGGTCAGACGCAATGGGAAGAACCGGACGCGGTGCAGCAACTGCAGAGTGCGTCAGCAGCTCAAGCCTCGCAACAAGCTTCGCAGCTTTGGGAAGAGCTTGAAAGTGCCCGTACTGGTCTCGCCAAAGCGCTGGCAGCAGATCGACAAAGGCAGCTTCACGCACAGAAAAATGCGCTGGAGGCCTTCAAGTTGAGCATTCGCGAGCGACGCGACGATATCCGAAAGCGAGAGGAGCAGGCCAAGTTGCAGCAGTTACTACCGAGATCATCTTTCATTCGACGTAAGAAGCAGTCGATGGTGATGAAGATGAAGGGAAGTACGAGTAACAGCGGCCCAAGCGACGATGATCGTATGGAGCAGATATGCTTGCGCGAGCCTTCTCTTGACATCTTTCTCAGCACGTACTTGCGGCTACAAGGAATTCAGGATCTGCAGCTCACAGTCGAGAAGAGGTTTTTCAATTGTCTCTTTCATTACTATGTCGCGCTCGTGGACCCAGTTAACATGGAAGGAATGAGCAAGAGTCAATTCCGCACGGTCCTGCGGGACGCTGCAATCATTCCATCATCGTTTGCAAGCTCAGGAGGGACATCTGCTAGCACGACAGCACCGCCTCTGAAGCTACACGTAGTCGATTTGATCTTTGCCCAAGCCGTCCGCGTGCAGGCAGTGGATAGCACGAACTCGCCTCTAGTACCGACAGCGTCATGGATTGGCAAGCCCGGTCAGCCAGGACACCGCCTCGGTGCATCTGCAGTCGCGGCATCACCGGGTGGAAACGTTGACCGTCATCTCAATGTCGTCGGATTTATCGCTGCAATGCAAATAGTTCGTGAGCGAGTCGTTACGATGACCGAGGAGAATGGCCGGGAACAACGCAACGGTGGCCCAGTCGAAATCGACGACGACGAGGAATGGTTTCTGTCGACGTACCTCTTGCCTCTCACGGTACGCCACGGCACCAAGATGCTCTCGCAGATTCGTGAATGCAAAGAGCTTCAGTTAGCTCTGACTGCTCATCCTGACGTTCAAGCTCTAGTCGGTGCAAATCGGCAAGGAATCCAGTTGGTACATCGGCACTATACGCGTCTGGAGCCCAAGCTCAAAATGATGACGTTTGTTGGGCTGAGTCAGTTTGCACAGGACTTCGGAGTCACGCAACACATGCCGTTGCCTGCATTGCATCAGCTGTACGAGGCTATGAACTGGATTTGCGGTTCAGCGCACACCGAGATCATCTCGTTCGAGAAGTTCACAGAGCTCTTGCTCTTGCTCGCGTTGCAACTACAGCGGCGACGACAGACAGCAGCAACTATTCCAAGCATTCCGTTGGTGGCTGCAGGCGCTTCGTCTAGCTCTCAAGAGAATAATCAAGACGATGAGCTCATGAGCGCAGTCAGCGCATTCTTCAAGGAACTTGAAGCGACGCCGGGTGTCGCCAAAGTGCTCAGCAGCGCGAGTGTGGTCGATGGAACAGGCGCTGGGCTGCCGAACGAAGCCATCGCCGCCAAGAGTTCGCTGTTCACAGTGTCAGCATCGACAGCTTCGACCGCTGGAGCAAAGGATTGATTTGGTTTTGTTGGATCATCAAAGGCGGCAGACATGGGTACACTTGTTGGTGGATGACGCAATCTGATGAGGCTGAAAAGCGCTTTTCAAGGCGTCTGGTGGATCCCATCGTCATCATCTCCAGTGTGGTCGCGAGATCAGACCCGTTCGTGCCGCTGATTGGGCTGCCGCCGATCAAGCTTGGACCCAAACCAAGAAGAGCTCATGCAACGAGACTGCAACGGTTCCACCACCGCAGCTCACTTTCGAATCTGCCCTCAACCTCCAGCGTCCACAGTTTATCTGTTTCTCGCCCCAGTCTCAAGATGGCCGTCCACAAGCTGTTCACGCCGCTGAAGCTCGGGAAAGATCTCGTGCTCAAGAATCGTGTCGTCATGGCGCCCATGACCCGTGCACGCTCGGACCCCAAGACGCGTTGCCCCGTCGAGATCAACGCACAGTACTATGAGCAACGCGCAGGTGCGGGGCTTATCATTACGGAGGGTGTTGGCCTCTCGGACCAAGGGTACGTGGCGATCGTGGCGGTCTCTGTTGAAGTTTTGACTGATGAAACGGACAAACCTTTACGTAGATACGGTTGGTATGGATCTCCAGCCTGCTACACGGACGAGCATGCCGGTACGTTGGTGCCCTACAGCTGTGACTGAGTTTGTGCGTGGTCGCTGATATCAATTTTCATCGACTTGGACTTCCAGAAGCGTGGTCCAAAGTCACCAAGCGTGTGCACGATAAGGGTGGAAAGATCTTCCTTCAGCTCTGGCATCTCGGCCGCCAGGGTCACCCATCCTTCAACCCGAAGAACGAGGTCGTGTCGGCATCAGCGATCGGTCTAGAAGGCGGCCACCTGCGTGACTCTTCTGGTCAACCGGTAAGATGAGAGTAGCGAACAGATACTACACGCACTAGGTTGACACTGTGCATCCGTGCTGCATCTGCAGGCATCATATGCCGTTCCGCGAGCGCTCGAGACCAGCGAGATTCCGGGCGTTGTTGAGCAATATCGCAACAGCGCAGAAAAGGCAAAGGCCGCAGGCTTCGATGGTGTCGAAGTACATGGTGCGAATGGCTACCTCGTGGATCAATTCCTGCAGACGAGTACGTGACGTTGCATGTTGGAGATTCTGATGTGAGGTTACATCGCTGACTCCATGTGAATATATCCATCACAGCGAGCAACAAGCGAACGGACAAGTATGGCGGCTCCAAAGAGAATCGCTATCGCCTTTTGGATGAAATCGTCGATTCGCTTTTGTCGGTTTGGTCGCCGAACCGCGTTGGCGTGCGACTTTCACCGAATGGAGCATTCGGCGGAATGGGCGCAGGAGACAACTACGACACGTTCATGCACGCAGCAGAGGAACTCGGCAAGAAGAAGCTCGGCTACCTCGCTGTGATGGATGGCTTTGGGTTTGGTTGGCACGACAAGGGTCGTCTCGTGAGGGCGCATGATGCCAAGTTGGCGTTCAAGGGCGTCGTCATGGCCAATTGCAGCTACACAAAGTGCGTGCATATCGTTATTGTGGGGGGAGGGGGGTATATCGCTACGACATTGATCACCTGACGTTTGTTTCCATGCCCAGGGACATCGCTGAAGGAGCGGTTCGCAGTGGCGCAGCGGATCTCGTGTCGTTCGGTCGCCCGTATATCTCGAATCCCGACCTCGCAGAGCGATTCGAGCACGACTGGCCGCTCAACCCCGATGCGTCGCACGCGCAATACTGGGACGCGTCGCTCGGCGCCAGCGGATACACCGACTTTCCCGCCCACAAGTGAATGGAAGTCCTGACGAAGAGCTTGACATTGTCAAGCTCTCAAGGAAATATCACTTGATCAAGTGGAAATGGATTAGGTTTGCAGAAGTTATACTGAAATAACATCTAGCTCGTATCTGCGACGTGTGAAACATCCGACCATTGCGATCTTCTGCGATTCGACGGTTGGCTTCGTGGATTGCGTCAGCCACATCAACACAATCACGTCAAGCGACGCAGCGCCTTCAGGTCTCTCTCTCTCTCTCTCTCTCTCTCTCTCTCTCTCTCTCTCTCTCTCTCTCTCTCTGATGATGGCCCGAACCAAGCACCCAGTGGTGCTGATCCATGGTGCGTTCATCTGCTGCATCGCCCGCTTTCTCTCTTCCTCTCTGTTGCACTGACGTAGCTCTTCGTGAAGGGGTCTTTGGGTACGGGCGATCGCGGCCCTTCTGGAACCGATGGCGGCCGTACTGGCCCGAGCGTGAGCTCGACGAGATGGGCGCACGCTACGTGGTCCTCGACGTCGGCGCGTTGTCGTCGGATCACGACCGCGCGTGCGAGGCATTCTTTCAGCTGCTCGGCGGACGAGTGGACTATGGAGAGGACCACGCGACGCAACACGGTACGTGGGCGCTCGCGCTCTCTCGATGCAATGCGTGCATGCATTGCTGGCGTTGTGCTGACTGTGTGTGCAGGCCACGCTCGCTTTGGAGAGACGTACGACAAGGCGCTTCACCCGCAGTGGTCGGCAGAGCACCCCGTGCATCTCGTGGGCCACAGCGTCGGCGCCACGACCGCCATCGAGCTTTACCAGCTCATCTGCACGGACGCATTCGGCGTCGGCAGCGACCATCGGTGGGTCTGCAGCATCGTGTCCATCGCGGGTCCACTCTCGGGATCGACGCTCACGCATTTCTTTGGGCTACATGACGCCGCCATCGTCAAGTGGACGTTGGGGCACGCGATCGGTGCGTCGCTCAGTCTCTGGCTTCGGTTGCAGCGCCTGTGCCCTCGTCTTAAGGCGATCTACGACTTTCGCATGCCCCAATGGGAGACGCGCTCGTCGTTCCGTGACGTCGTGATGCCCATGAGAAGCCGCGTGCTCATGTCGCCCGATCTCGCCGTCTACGACATCCTGCCAGCGCGTCGACTGGCGCGCAACCAGCGACTCGTGAATATGGAGAAGCCGTATCTCGTGAGCGTCGTGACGTCCTCGTCAGCGACGACACCGATCCTGTCGCTTGTCGCCGTGGCTTTCATCTTGGGGATGTTGGTGTCGGCGCTGCTTGTATGGAGTTTGTTTGGCCGTCTTGATCTGGCGATAGCAGCAATTGTGGCGGCGATTGCTCTGTGGCTGACGCTTCGCAAGCGTGTCTTCCTGCCGATCATGCAGTGGCGCATGCGACGCTGTGTACGTCAGTTGGCGCCGCCGTATCCAGGCTTTGACAATGCGGAATGGGAAGCCAACGATGGCGCCGTGAATCTGTGCTCGATGCGTAGCACTCGTGGATGCCAAAACAACACACAGGAAACGAGCACAACTTATGAAGAAGACGGTAGCGACTCGGACTCTCTGTCTTCCACGGCGTCGTCTTCGTCGTCTTCGTTCGAAAGCCCTCGTGAGCGTCTAGCGGATGCATTGGGACTGCTCGACTCGGAGACCGTCGCTGGCACTTCACGGAGCCCACGGAAGACTCGGCGCCTCGTGCAAGGTCGGTGGTTTGTGCATCAAGCGGAAGGCGACCACAAACTCGGCACAAGCTTTGATGCCCAGTCGTCAGCACTGTTCCGCTTCGTCTTGGAGATGCTCGCGAGCGACGCAGAGCGGTAGATACGTTGTAATGGAGCGGTAGCGCGTCCAGTGTATGTGGGTGGAATGAACGTGACGAAAAGCACATTACACAGACCAATCTATTCACGATGAGGTCGCCTGAGCCCGCGACAGCATCTCACAAAGCTCGGGTCGTTGCTGTAATCGCACGAATGCCTCGTCGAACGAGACCTGCGTGACACAGATCAGTCCATTAGACAGCCACACAACGGAGCATCATCAACGTCAGCAGAGACGCACCCATTCACGACGACGCGATTGTTCCGCCCAGTGATCGTATTGATGCACACACTCGAGCTCGAAGCCGTAGAATCGATGCGCACTGCCCTTGTTGTTGACAAAGTCCAGCTCGCCCAGGTCACGCACCACGCGGCCTTGAATCTACAGCGACAGTGAGAGGTCTCGGTCTACGAGTACTAGGACGATCGAGAGCTCAGTGACACGTACGCCAGCTTCCTCCTCGGCCTCACGAAGCGCGCATTGCTCGACGGCCTCGTCGCTTTCCCAGCCTCCCTTCGGGAGAATCCATTCGTCTGGTCGCTTGGAGCTCGAGATCAAGAGCACGCGGCGTTCAGGCGCCGACGACGCGTCGACGATGACGACGCACGCGAGGAGACGCGTCTGTCCGTCGTAGCGCTGCTGCTCGCGCCCTGCACGAGACTGCTGCAGAGGACTCACGGTGACGGTGGTCTTGGGCAGCTCCATCTTTCGTCCAAAGTGTCTGTTGTCTCAGGACAAGATGAAGCTAGGCCAATGTTACCATCCGGTTTGTAGTTTCTCTTCCTACAACTTCCGTCTATCAAGGCTAGGCGGAATGGAGGAACTAGCCTATTTACTGTTCCTTCCCAACACCCAACACGATACCAAACTGTGCCAGCAAGGAAGTGCTCCCGCAATCGAGCAAGCGATGGCGGATCCTGACGCCGTCGGCACTGATGTCGCTGCGTCTGCGTCATCGCCCACGCGGCGCTATCGCATCGCGATGTGTTGCGACTTCTTTTACCCTCGCCTCGGCGGCGTGGAGATGCACATCTGGTCCTTGGCGCAGTGTCTGCTCGCGCGCGGCCACAAGGTCATCGTGCTGACCCACGCCGTGCCGGCACCCGCGGCGTCCTCGGGTCCGCGACAGCGCGTCGGTGTCCGCTGGATGACGAACGGTCTAAAAGTGTACTATCTGCCGATCACACCCATGGTGGACAACGTGACGTACCCGACGTTTGTCGGCCACTTTGCGTTAGTCCGGTCTATCCTGCTGCGCGAGCGCATCGAGATCGTCCACGGCCACCAGGCGACGTCCACCTTCATGCACGAGTGTCTCGTCCACGCCAAGACACTTGGTCCTCCGTTGCGGACGATCTACACGGACCACTCGCTCTTCGGGTTCGCGGACGCCGCGAGCGTCCACCTCAACAAGGTCATGAAGTTCTCGCTCTCCACGATCGACCACGCGATCTGCGTCTCGCACACGTGCAAGGAGAACCTCGTGCTGCGCGCGTCGCTCAGTCCAGAGCTCGTCTCGACGATCCCGAACGCAGTGGACGCCACCAAGTTTCTGCCGCCTCCGCCGCCGACGACGCGAGGCTCGGCCGACAACAACAACGACGGTTGCCAGCAACAGGACCACGAGCGCATCAACGTCGTCATCATCTCTCGACTCGTGTACCGCAAGGGCGTCGACCTCGTGGCGCGCGCGATCCCGATGGTCTGTGCACAGGACGCTCGCGTGCACTTTATCATCGGCGGTGACGGCGCCAAGCGCCTGCTGCTCGAGGAAATGCGCGAGAAGTTCCGGCTGCACGACCGCGTGCAGCTTCTAGGCGCGGTGCCGCACGCCCAAGTGCGCGACGTGCTTTGCCAGGGCCACATCTTCCTCAATAGCTCGCTCACCGAGTCGTTTTGCATCGCGATCCTCGAGGCAGCCGCCTGTGGGCTCTTTGTCGTGAGCACGCGCGTCGGAGGTGTCCCCGAGGTGCTTCCGCCCGACATGATCCAGTTCGCGGAGGAGACGACGCCCGAGGCGCTCGCGCAGGCGCTGCTGGACGCGTTGCCGCGACTCGCGAGCGTCGACCGCCAGGTCTTTCACGACCGCGTCGCGCGCATGTACGACTGGCACGAGATCGCGCGCCGCACCGAGAAGTGTCTACGCCAAGGTCGTGGCGCGGCCCGACATGTCGCTGCTGCACCGCCTGCAGCTGTACTACGGCATTGGTCCGATCGCAGGGCTGCTCGCGTGTGTGATCGCCGCGGTGCTGCACCTGTATCTCTGCTGGCTCGAGTTTTGGACGCCGGCAGAGAGCATCGAGGAAGCGATCGACTGGCCCACGACAACCGTGAACACACAAGACAGTAGTCATGACAGAGCGACCGAGAAATGTGATGCCATTAAGAGAGATTGATTCGAGGGAGGGCTCACGTGCTGCTGGCGCGGAGGAAGAGACTCTCGTTGAAGAATACGAGCGGGAAGACAATCATGGTGCCAGTGAACGCGCCGATCTGCGTCGCAAACCCGCTCCACTGGTAGACGCGATGGGGATGCACGACACCGATCAGCGACGCTGTCTCTGTTGCGGTGTAGGAAAGAGATGAGCATGCACACGAGTCCTCCAGGTGTGGACGATGATGATGGCTACGAACCGCTGAGGCGTTTGAGCGTGAGGTAGATCATCGTCTGTGTGTAGGCGTAGAAGACGAGGTAGCTGATGTGCATGACCAGTGCTGTGATCAATAGAGAGAAAGCGAGAGAGAGAGAAAATGAAATTTGTGTCGATCGAAGGAGGAGAACGCGAACGACACGTACGCAGCACGAATCCGTCACTGTTGGTCGCGAGCCACGGGCGCTTGTGGAGCGAAAACGCCAGCAGTACACACTGTCCACCAATCCATTTAGTAACTCCATCGGACCAAAGAGAAAGAAAAAATGATAATGGAACGTACAGCGACGACGAGAAGAACAACTGTTGACTCGCGCACGCGGTAGACGCGCACGTGGCTGTTTGAGATCCATTATCCCAGAGCGTCAGTCCATAGAAATACTATCAATTGAGCCATTCAGCCAGGCCAAGCCAACGCACCTGGTGATGAGCCGCGCGACGGGGTCGAGGATGAGCGACACAATGCTGGCGATCGTCTGGTAACGAGACGTCGCGGCTTCGACCTCGTCCTTGGGCTGTCGCGACCACCCGTCAGCAAAGAGACAAACGCAAAGAGAGAGAGAGAGCAACTCGACTACTACGTACCGCGTACTTCTTGTAGACGTAGGGCATCACGGACGGCAACACGCCAAACGAAAACGCGGCGAGCACGAGCTGGCACGCGAGATACGGCGCCACAACGCGGAACTCGGACACTGGCGATGGCGCTCCTCCAGCCTCGGACGACACATGAGCGTCGTCCTCATGTGCCGATCGCTCCGGCACCAGCGGCACGACCTCACACGCCTGGTCAAGTCGCTGGCTGCCCGAGCGCTGGCTCTTGGCCTCTGCAGTGGGTCGCGCGACGTCCGGAAGAAAACGAGCGCGACGCGGCGCCTCGTGCAGCTCGAGAAACGCAAAACTCGCGAGCGAGACCACCATAATGCCAGCTATACACGCGCGAGAGAGGAGGAGTGAGTGGCGCAAGGCGTAAGTGAATGAGTGAGTCCCCAAACGACAGGAGGGGTGTGCACGCACCACATAGAAGATAGAAGACAAAGACCGAGAAGCGCATGGCCTCGGCGTCGTACGGGCGCTGAATGAGACCGAGCAGCGCCGCCATGGAGCCGCTGAGTCCCTCGCCCGTAGACAGCGCACTCGTGTACATGGCGGGAAACGTGCCAACGTACGGGTAGAACACGACGCTCGACGTGGCGCTCACGAGGCCGCCGAGGTGCGTGAGCACGAGCATCGCTGTGGCATAGAGGATTGCAGTGTGCGTGTGTAAGAGAGAGAGAATGCGAGGAAGAGAGGCGCCTCACACATACCGACGCTGTGGGACTTGCCAAAGACGATGGCTGTCTCCTTCCAGAGCACACTCATGAGCAGCGCCGCGACGACACCGATGACCAGCAGCACCCAGATCGCGGTCGCGTGCCGCACGCGCTGCTCTCGGCCGTTGAACAGCATGTACATCAGAGGGTAGATATTGGCGGATTGTAGCGCAAAGATCTGGGGCATCCCGAGCCAACCCACGACCACACAACACAGCAGAGTGAGAAGCCGCGCCGCATGTCCATCGGGTGCGACGTCTCGTACCGAGTAGGCAAAGATGCCGTACTGCTCCGGCAGCACACGCAGAAACACGCCGAGCTCAATGTAGGACGCTGTGAGGGTGTTGATCCATGGTTCAGCGTCAGTTCGACGCGCTTGCTGTGGTCGTACACATCAACGAGTCTCGCACCGTTCGTCATGATCCAGGACGCGAGTCCAAAGCCGATGAACGCGGCGAACGTCGCGCGCCGAGACGACCGCGCCATGACGTCGAGTTCGAGCTGGAGCTGCTGGCGATGCGACTGCTGCGATGACTCCTGTCGCACAGAAAGCGGTCGAGCGACGGCAGCAGCTGTCGCGTCCACCACAGGAAGGCAGACTCCACCAGCTCCAGCACCAGCTCCACGGCTGTTGCGGCTGTGGCTGTGGCTGTGGCTGTGGCTGTGGCTGTTGCCGACGACGGTCGCGTTCGGCGGCAGCGCAGTGGTGTTGTCGTTGTTCCCCATCATCCCGCGCTGTGCTGTGTACACTGTACCGCGTCCAGGTGGCTGGTGCACGGTACTGTAGCTCTTGGGGTGCGAGAGATTGGTCAGCCATCATCTCCACAGTCAATCAGTCAGTCAGTCAGTCAGTGAGCTGATTTTCCCACAGCGTTTTAACGTCCCCTTTCACCAGTTGAAAGTGGGCGTATCCACTGTCTAAACACGTGTCGAAATAGCACATACCCACGCTTTTACTCTCGGACACTGTAACGGTTACGGTACATTGTACACTGTAGCTCTTCGTCCTGGCTGGTTCCCAACATCCCATCGTTGCATATTCATCCATCAGCCAAAGGAGGCGGCCTCGCGTGGCGATGCGTCGGCGGCGTCTCCGCGTGCGGACGCAGCCATGCGCACCTTCAGGGGCAGCGGTTCATCCAGATGTGCGGGTCGAGGCGCCACTGCTGCTGCTCCTGCTGTCGTCGCTGGCTCGCGCTCGTACTCGTGGATCATCATGGTGAAGAGACTTCGGTAGAGGTCCTCGGCCTCGGCGTCGCCGTAGGTGCCTGCAAAGTGGTTGCGGTCGACGCGGTAGACGTACCATCGCCCCTTGTCGAAGCGCGGGCGTGGGGATCTATACGCTGCCGCCTCGTGGTCGCCCTCGCCCTCGTGGTCGTCGTCATTGACGTGGTGGTGGAAGCCGTCGATGGAGATGTGCGACGCGCACCGCGCCATCGAGTCGTTCGCGATGGACGACGCAGACGCGGATGACTTGAGCGAGACCGACGACGCTGACGAGCGAATGCCGGTGGCCGACGACGACGCCGACGCTCCGCTGGGCGCCAGCAGCTCTTGCGGCTTGGGGAACCACGGCCGCAGCATGGACTGGATGTTCACGACGCCGTCATTGTGCTCCCAGTGGTTCGGATCAAAGCCGTCAAACAGCGCGTCCAGCGACCGCGCGCGGTGGCGGTTGAGCAGCCACATCGGGTACAGACTCGGCATCTTGGCGTAGTCGAGCTGGCGCACACGGCGCCACCAGAGCCGCGCGAGCACGAGGCACACGAGCGCACGCACTGCAGGCAGTCGCAGCCACCGCGGGGTCCACCGCGGCACGCGATTGACCGCGAGCAGCACGATGAGCGCGAGCGCGCCAATCTCTTTTCTCGGCGAATAGAAATGGTGCGGCGACGTCGTGATGCTCATGAGATGCAGCTTCTCCATGTGCTGCAGCTCGCGGTTGCGCTGGATACGCATCGCGGGCTGGCACGTGTACATCGCGAGGTCGAGCGAGCGGTTGATGGCGCCGTTGGTGGAGATGATCTCGCGCAGCGGCAGATGCGCCCACTGGTCCATGTGCAGATCAAAGAGCCCGCGGAGCATGGGGAGACGCTGGTACGACTTGAAGAAGACCCCGAGGATGACGGACAGGATATGCACCGCCGTCCAGTGCTTGACCTTGAGGCCGTGCAGCCCAAACGAGTGCGTGATGGTCGCGCCCGTGAGCGGCCCCGCGATGCACGTGATGCTGCGCACCCACCGGTGGTTGCTGCCGACACCGAACGCGTCGGCACAGATCAACTGGTACAGCTCGATCGCGGTCGTCGAGCCCATGCTGTGCCCAATGAGATGCACGGGCTGCTGCTCGCTCCACGCGCGGTGCTTGCCCTCGTACGTGCGGCCAAAGCGCGCGTGCTCTATACAAAGACAATGTCAGGAGCTTTTGTGGTGGCCGTGACACGGGCATCAGCATTGCACGTACGCATGGCGGTGGCGTGGGCCTCGCCATAGTCGACGGTGCCGCCCAAGATCTGGAAGAACGCCTCGCACGCGCGGTCGTGGTCGGACGAGACCATGCCGACGTCCACGATGATGTGGTTGGGATTCACCGCCATGAGCTCCTTCTCGGGCCAGTACGGCACGCCCATGTTCCACAGCGGACGCTCGAGTCCATAGCCCAAGAGACCTGATGAGAGCCGCTCGTGAGACGACAGGAGGAACGACACTGAATAACCACCAGAACGAACCATGGATCAAGACGACAGGGAACTTGGTGGTGGCGCTCATGGCTGGCGATGGCGAGCAGCAGCAGCAGCAGCAGCAGCACGCGGCGGTGGGCGGCAACGCGGTTGAGAAATGACGCCACGGTGGTGTCGCGCTTGAAGTCGCCGCGCTTGCTTCTTCCATATTCGAGACGAAGCGGCACTGGGGCGTATCCATTCGTACTTACGCGGGAGCATACATCCACCAAGAGAGCGGGTTGAAGGTGCCTTTGACGGTGGGTGTGTCATGATGGCGATTAGGATTTCAGCCAGTGAGATGCGTTGCCGTGGGCAGTGTGGACCAATCAGATCGAGTGGTTGCCGATCTTGAAGAGCTCACCACACATCATCGCCCCATCACTCCCGCGTCGACACTTGCAGTTCTCCCACGCCATGTCGAAATGCATTTGTATGGGGGGTCTCGTCCACAACGTGGATGGATGTGTGGGTGGTGTGTGTGCCATGACGCAGCAATTCATTCATACCCCATGCGTCCACCACCACCACCAAGAAAGCTTTTATACATCCACACTCTCTGTTATTCAAATTCGGTCGCAATGAGCCGCAGCAATTTACAATACAGCGCTGGCGCATCGGCGTCAAAGTGCGTGCCTGCGAGATGGTTCTTCTCGAGCTGATGCACGTACCATCGTCCGCGTTGCAGCGGCGATGGCCGCGTCTTGCCAGCGTCCACAGTGATCGCCTCAGACTCTTTTGGTTGGTGGAAAGCGTCCAGGTCCAGTGCCTCTGTGGACAATAGTGGACGCACTGTCGAGAGCGAGCCAACGGTCGATGCGCTGGAGCTCGTCTCGTCGCCACTGCCCGAATAGCTGCTCGTGTCGCTCTCGTACAACGGGAATCGCGCCTGCAATGGCTGCAGCATGGACTTGACGTTCACCGCGCCGTCGTTTGGCTCCCATTCGCGATGGTCAAAGCCTACGTTCGATCGTAGGAAGCTATCGTCAGTCAGAAAGTCAAAGCGACCAAGCACAGTGTGCAACATACCGTCAAAGATCTCATGCAAATACCGCACACACAGCGACATTTGCACGCGAAGAAACGTGAGCACCGAGATGCTCGCGTAGTCCAGTTGCCGAATGCGGTGGCGCAGCGCCGTCGACACGACAAGCGCCGCGATCGTCAGCAGGCCGAGCGTCTGCAACTCAACCGTGTCGCCCTGCCACGCGTGCGCGACGGCCGCCGCCACGATCGCGAGTAACTTGACGCCTAGGATGCACTCGACCAGCGGCAGGGACGACCGAGTGGAGGTCGCGATGCTCACGAGATACGGCTTGTCCATCTCGATGAGTCGGCTGTTGCGCTCCAAGCGCCGGGCAGGCAGAATGTCGTAGACCGCGAGGTCGGGCGACGTCAGGATGCGGCTGCTGGCGGAGAGAATCTCGCGGTACGACGTCACGAACTCCCACTGCGGCATGCGGTACTCGAAGATGTTGCTGAGCACGGGGAAGTGCGTGTGCAGCCGATGCCACAGACACAGCGACGCGCCGATGAGGTGCCCGAGCGTGTGAGCGACCATCTTGCCGTCGTGCAGACCGAAGAGATGCGTGAGCGTCGTGCCGCTCAACGGGCCAGCGATGCACACGATGCTCTTGACCCAGCGGTGGTCGCTGCCGACGCCGAACGCATCCGCGCAGATCAACTGGTACAGCTCGATGGCCGTCGTCGCGCCGAAGCTGTGGCCGAGCAGGTGCACGGGGTTCTCCTCGCTCCAATTGGGGTGCAACGCGGTCTCGAACGTCGCGCCATAACGACTGTGTCCTGCGAATCGTTCAAAAACCAACGACGATGACGATGATGCACAGAGCGTCAGGGAGTGAGGAACAACAACGCACCGCTTTGGATGGAATGCTCTTCGCCATAGTCGACGCGGCCGCCGTAGAGCTGGTAGAACGCCTCGCACGCGCGGTCGTGGTCGGACGACAGCACGCCGACGTCGACGATGAGGTGGTTCGCGTCCATCGCTTCCAGCGCGGTCTCGGGCCAATACGGCGACCACGTGTTCCACAGTGGACGCCGCTTGCCGTAGCCAAACACGCCTGCGCCCACCGCATCGCGTGAGCTGAGCGACGTATCACGTGAGCCATGGTCATCTCGATCGTACCATGGATGAGGACGACCGGATGCCTCGTGCGGGTCATGGTTGTTGGCCGGCGATACTAAAACAATGCAGGAGTGGATGCGGTCGAGTGCGGTCCGCAGTTGGATGGAGCGATCGATCGCTCTTCACCCGAACAGAGAGATGGGAAAGAAGAAGAGGAAGAGGATTCTATTGTCGGTGGCATGACGGCGGCGGCCGCTGAAGCGCATCGAAGCGCTCCGACTTCGTCGACGACAGCGCAAACAGCCACTGATTATGACCTTCTGCCCGACCGACGACCCACACTCTGCGTTGTAACGGCTCCGACCTTCTGTCAAATATAATACGGATCCCAAGACCACGAGACCATTCATTCACTATGAGATGTACTATCCGCGTCCATCCGACAACCAAACATGGACGGATATTTTATTGTTATTTCAGTGCACAGAGATGTTCTTCAGTTCGTTGTCATGTAAATGTGGCTGGGACTTGCGGCTCCACCTCATCCGCCAGCAGCGCCAGCACATGCTGCAGCACGACAGGCGTCGACTGGCGGTCAAAGTTGGTGCCGAGCTTGTGGTCGCTGTGCGGGATCTGGCACGTGTACCACACGCCGCGCTGGTGCTTCCTCTGTCGTCGGTGTCCGCTCGTGCGCTCGTGCAGCGCCAGCGGCTCCATCCGCGGCGCCGCCACGCGAGGAGCTACGCTGACCGACTCGGAGGACGACGCAGTGGACGCTGTGGACGCCGTATCATCATCATCATCATCATCGTCCTCATCCTCTTCCTCTTGCTTTCCGCCGTTCTGCTTCGCGCTCGCGCTGTCGTTGGGCTCTGCGACGCGCGGCAGCTGCATGGAGCACACGTTGATGGCGCCCGAAGGATTCATTCTTGACCCCATTTCGACCTGACCCCGGGATCAAACGCCCTCCTATTAGGGTAGTTGACCCGGTTGTTTGACCCGGTTTAAATTCCATCCCTGTTTTTTGACCCTGTTTAAATTCCCAGCCCGGTAACTTTACCAACAAGTACCGTATGTATTCTTCTAAGTGCGGTTGTAAAACCATTTATGAAAAAGGCTTTTGGGGAAACACTTTTTACTGAACAACTGAGACACCTGTGACAACAAGGCACATTCACGATGAGAGAACATCAGTAGCATCGTCTGATACTGGGGAAGAGACGTAATGGTCAGGATAGTCAGCTAAAGGTATCGATTCAAAGGGTCTCTACTTGCGACAATCTGCTGACGCTTCCGCCTGCCATCCCAGCAGAAGCGTAATGTTTGAGAGTGTACCACATGGACAGACACCATAACCATGTGTGCTCACTCAGTGAACTGACCGCTAAAGTGACCGCATTGCCATTCTGATCATTTTCGGATTGGCTGAAGAACAATGAGGGACAACACGTCGGTGTTATTCTATCGAGGCTTCTCGTACACCCGTGCCCATGTCTCCTCACGCAAGAGCTCATACCGTTGCAGCGCGTATCGCCGAGCGACGCGGTGTCAAGCCCGGCTTTATGTGTACGCGAACGGGACGCTTGAGTCAACCGGACGCCACTCTTGTGACGAGCGCCGAGCAGCCAAGTATCGGCAGGAGCGAACGCAACCGACTCGCTCGCTGATCGACCTGACGACGCCGGAAGTGCCACAGCTTCAACCCACACGTCTCAACCTACGTCTCGACGATGAAGATGCAGACAGCAACGACGAGCCAGACATGTCGTACGATTACGACGTGTTCAACGATACGGATGACGACGACCATCAAGTCTCGCAAGCGGTTAATCAAACTGACATCGGCGCGGAGACGCTGTCAAACACTGTTCGCGACCTCCGACTTGTCGACGAGCCCGTCATTGCGCCAGGCAGCGCATCAAGTGACGTTGTCACGTCTACGACCGTCGAAGACGCGACTGAGGAGATGAAGCAAGAGGTGGACAGGCTCTCGGTTATGTTTCTCAACCACCCACCGTCCAAGATATGGGAGCTGGTGTACGATGATTTCTACGGAAAGCATCAGCAAGTATGCAAGGGGCTGACCAAGGAGCAAGTCATCGCTCGTGTACACCGATCAAGGGCTCTCCACTATGGTGGTACCGATCCGATCGCTCGAGTGGAGATGGGAAGCCTGGCCTACGTTCAAGATACAAATCAGCCCTTTTTCCAGTTCCATTCTTCGTTCTACGAGATGGGAAGCTGCAGCGGGTGATCAGGTGGGCACATCCAGGTCTTATGAGCCTGCTCAAGTACAAGCGGACGGCGATATTCATCGACGGGACTTTCAAGTGCGTTCCGAAGCCGTTTTACGAGTGCATCGTTCTGATGGTTCACGACGCGTCATCAGGGTGGTACGTTCCAGTATTTCACATCCTAGCTACCGGCAAGACGGAATGGGTCTACTGGCACGCTCTTCACGGTGCTATAGCCGCCACAGAGTGCAGAATCGACGCAGCAACGGTCACATGTGACTTCGAAGCTGCGTTGATTAATGCTGCAAGAGACCAGTTCCCCGAGGCCACGCTTGTCGGGTGCCTTTTCCATTGGAAAAAGGCGATCCGAGAGAAGCTGGAGAAGCTTGGGATCCATGCAGACGTGGTGCGTATTGCATTGCGTCGCGGCTTTATTGACGTGCTTCCGGTTATCCCGATCGATCGCATTGAGCGCAAGGGTATTCCTTGGGTTGTTGCAAAGCTGAAGAAAGAGTGCAAGAGCCAGAAGTTTGTGTACGACGACGAGGCTTGGTCTAAGTTCTGGCGATGTTTCGAGGCGACTTGGATGCGGTTGTTTCCCCCGAAGACATGGAGTGTACACCCTATCGATCACGAGCTCGTTAACCGCACCAATAACGCGCTGGAGAGGTATAACAAAACGCTCGGTGATTTGTTTGCAGGTCCCCATCCAAGTCTACCAGTCTTCGTCACGGCAATTGAGCAAGAGTCACGGAAAACGGCACTTCTTCTCGACAACATTAAGAAAGGAAGGGCTAAAGCTCCACGCCACAAATCGCCGTTCATCCCAGACAAGGTGAACTTGTGATATTTGCATTTATCCATGTATTCCAAGCTGAGGTTAGACGTAGGAATTTGCCGAACTAACTCTCAATAGAGCTTCTTCGTGTTAATCCATCAAACTGTGTCAAGGTCTCGGTTCTTCCCCCTCAGGTGTCATATCTATGCAAATATCTCAGTCCAGTCTCCTTTATTGCCCTTTCTTTCATGAGTATCTTTCGCATCCTGTCCAGTTTTTAATGCCGCACTGTTGTCTCTTCCGACATTCGTCAGACAAGTGAGCAGAGACCAAGCAAATCATCACTTCAAACGCGAAGGCGTGATGTACTTCAACATTTTCGGTTCATTTTTAACACTTTTGGTGACGTTTTCAACAGTTTCTGCACAGATTTCAACAGTACTGGTTCGTTTTCAACGAAAAGTGTTCAGAAACCACATCGTTTTTGGTTCAAAAACTCTTTTAGTCTGATAAATACCAATTTTCGGTCAAAAATCCGTTTTTGCTTGTAAAATTGGGATAGTTTTATCGCCTTGTAGAGGTGGACGTATTCAAGGATGGGAGTTTGACAGTAGGTGGAATGCACAGGCTAAAAAGAGTGCCTTTATTGGTTTTTAGAGTGTGAAAACGATGCCTGGCGGTTCAGGAGCACGAAGAATCGTCGCGATGCTCGTCTCAAGCGCTTCGCCGTCCGGCGGCGCATGCGCGGCGACGTCTTTGATCTTCAGGCTGTCGTCCGCAGCGAACAGCAGTCGCGCGATGCGACTGCGCTGCAGCTGTAGTGGCAGGCGCTGCATGACGTCCTGCACGAGCTCAGCGAGTTGCCGACGCCGCTGGTAGTGCAGCGAGGCGACCCGCTGAGCTTCGCGGCGACGGTCAGCGCGCTCCGTCACGGAGCGCTTGTCGCAGCGCAGCTTCTTGCTCTGATGCCGCCGCAAGCTCGATGCTGTCGCAAAGCGCTTGCGGCAGGCAGAGCAGTAGACGCGCTTGCGCACCTTTGGACGGCCGGGTCCACGATGCTTCGTGGGCATGACTGAAAGTACACTGACTGGTTTGGACGACTGACTGACGAGTCGTGAGTCTCACGACTCGTCAGTCAGTCGTCCAAACCAGTCAGCACAAAATCTACACGTGTGACAAAGCGTATGTTACCGGGTCACCCCTAGGCGATGACCGGGTCAATGGCTGAAAATTCCCGACCTGACCCGGGGCCAAGCCCCCCGGGTCAGGTCGAAATGGGGTCATTGCGATGGGCTACCATGGCGCCGTCATTCGCCTCCCACTCGTCTCGGTCAAAGCCCTCGAAGAGCGGCGGCAGTTTCCGCGTGTGGTGCCGCATGCGCCACTGCACGATCGGCAGCACGATGCGCTTGCGGAGCCAGAGCCACAGCGCCGTCGTGGACAGCGAGAGCCGCACCGCGAGGCCGCGGTCCCCGCAGCCGAACGCGACCACGCTCGCGGTCGCCATGGCGCACACCGGCGCGAGCAATGCGAGCGCAGTGGTCGGTGTGGACGACCGCGAGCCCGACGCGATGCTGATGAGGTGCAGCTTGTCCATGTGCCGCAGCCGCGCGTTGCGCGCGAGGCGCTGCGCGGGCTGGTTCTCGAAGAGACTCATGTCGCGCGACGTGAGCATCGCGTTGCGCGCCGAGAAGACCTCGCGCCACGAGGCCATCGCGGGCGAGCGGCCCCACTGCGGCATGCGGTAGTCGAGCACGCGGCGCAGCGCCGGGAACTGTGTCTGCAGCCGCAGCCACAGGCAGACGCCGACGCTCAGCACACGTGTGACCGGCGCGCGCGACGGCTCTGTGTCGAAGATGCCAAAGTAGTGCGGCAGCGTCGTGCCCGAGAGTGGGCCCGCGATCGAGACGATGCTCTGCACCCAGCGGTGGTCGCTGCCGACGCCAAAGAAGTCGGTCGCGACGAGCTGGTACAGCGTCACGGCCGTCGTCGCGCCGAGGCTGTGGCCCAGCAGGTGCACCGGGTGCTCGGCGCTCCACTGCGGGTACAAGGGCGTCTCAAACGTCGCACCGTAGCGATCGTGGCCTGTGCAGGGAGCAGGAGGAGGAGATAGAAGAAGAGGTCAGCAACTCGGATCGTTCGGCCGTCAACGAGGACGGGTGAACTACGTACCAAACTCGCACGCGTGGGCCTCGCCATAGTCGACGCGGCCGCCGTAAAGCTGGAAAAACGCCTCGCAGGCGCGGTCGTGGTCGGACGAGAACACGCCGAGATCAAGCGCGATGTAGTGCGCGTCCATGGCGGTCAGTCGCTCGTGCGGCCAGTAGTCGAGCCAGCGGTTCCACAGCGGACGCGTGCGGCCGTAGCCGAAGACGCCGTGCAGCAGCACGACCGGGTGCTGCGTGCGGGTCATGCTGTCGTCGTTAGCGCTGGATACTGTGCGAGTCTCGAATCCACGTTGCGCGTTGCGATTCGCAATGGCCGAACGTCTTGCTCTCCCCAGACATGAGAGCCGAACGAACGCCACTGTCCTTCGTTGGCGCTTCCTGTGTTGTCTGACTTGGCTCGTCCTGTGTTGTCTGGCTCTGGAGCTGCTGCCTGCTGGTGGACCTCCTTCGCCTGCGATCCCAGCGTGCGTCTGTTGTTGTTGTTGACAACAGCGTTGACGTCCGAGCCGCCGGGAACGAACGTCCCAGGAGGCGCACGTGGACTGGACATGGCAGCGCGGTTCCTCGTCTTTGCCACCGTCGATCAGCAAGGACGCGTGACCTGGCGGTGCATAGCCCCGAGGTCTCTCGCTTTCGTCAGGCATTGATCGTGTTGATGTGAGACTGCCGCCTCGGCTTTGGCGGTGGCTTGACTGTGGCGATTGAGATGGGCACCACGAGTCTGAAGAGAGAAACGAGGGAGCGAGCTCGCTCAGCACTCAGCAAAATGAGCAAGCGCGGCGAGGATCGTGGTGGTCGCGTGTGTCACATCAGATCCCAGGAAGCGCCACCGCGAAAGAGACGGGAGCCTGCTCGCACAGCGCATGGGCGGATGGAGTTCTTCTCATCGGCGTCATCTCCTGAATGCACGAGGCTGTCAGGAGGCAACGCGCTCACACGTGCGGCCAGAATCAGTGACTTCGTCCGGCATGGTGGATTATTCGATGCCAGTGCACCGTGGATGGTATTTCCTGCAGAGACTGGCAACGTTCGCGCTGACTTGCTGCGAGTGTAGCACGCCACTGTCGACCACGCCGACCTGCTTCGGTTGCGCGAGGCGCGATAGAACGAGGAGCGCCCACGGACTCGGGAAAGCGAGTGCCACCGTTGAACGTTGACACTCAACTTGACTCAAGTTACTTGAGTGCTTAGTGTCTGAATGGATCGAGTGCCACAGTGGCTTCTGCAATGCTGCATTGCATTGCAGCGATTAAGACAGAACGCGCTGGCTGCCCGCATTGGCTGGCTGTCGATCGCGTCGCGTCGCCCAAACGCATCGGCAGACCGTCAGACAGAGGGCGTCTCCAGTGGAGACTTTCCACGTCCTCAGGAAGTGCCGGAGAACTTCTCCGAGAAGAGAGAGCTGCTGCGTCAGAACTGCTGTCGACGGCGAGGACAGCGTCAGGCTCAACCAAACACTGGTGCAATGGCGAGATCGAGAGAGAGCCGAGGCGACAAGACGATCGCTACTACATTACTGCGCTACACCAGCGTTTCTCATTTGCATCGAGCATAATCAAGACCACGAGTTAGGGAGAAGCAGTTGATGTCGATGGCGTAGCTAGTGCGTTGACTGTCTGCGAAGCCACCCGCATGCTCGCGCCACAGATCCGGCTTTTCGTCGGGCGCACAGATGCCTCGAGGCAGGCACGAGGTGGAGTCTGCGCGTCGTCGTGCGGACGACACGCAGACCGCAGCAATCAGCAGCGCTCGTGTTCCCTGCTGCTGCTATCTCGCGGTCATGCCACCAACCGATGCTGACAAGAAGCACACCAGAATCCTCTGCGTGAACCTGAATACATGTGCTATACTTCAAGCTCAAACGACAACGAGGCGGAGTGTATGGCGAGGCCTCTGTGCTTGCAGTGGAAAACGAATATGATGGCACCGTGAAGACCCTCGAGAGAGTCATCCAAGGGCTGCAACGTGGCATCAGCAACGAGAAGATGCTGCCTCAACGGAATCATGACGACGGCAAGTGTTTGACCCCGACTTCGAGTACTATCGCAAAGAAATTTACATTCTCCTGTGTCTCCCATCTCAAAATCAAGTAACGGGATAGCAATTGTACGAGCAATCAAGCGAAGCATTGAGAAAGTGGAAGCCATAATTCGCATTCGCACCAAGACTCGTACTATGCGACTCATTTCTCGCCACCTGTGGCTACGCAGCAGCAGGCGACGTGATGTCTTTCAATTGCCCGTTGCGTGCGAGAGCTACGCAGATTTGTTGGAGCGAGCGTTTTGCATGAGATTATAAGTGGAAATTTTTAAGGGCCGCCTCGTCTCGACGCTCAATGGGTAGGCGAGATTGGACCGAGAGGAATGGAATGTGGTGTCGATTCGTAAAGACCACTTGCCTGTTGTCGATCGGAAGTAAGGCATTTTGGAGATTCCTCTCGGTCTGTCGATGTTCCGGCTGCCTCACGTCACAGCCAAGACGCTGTTGTTTGCCTGGATAGATTCAAGGCAAACGACAGTGCACGAGAAGACATGCTTCGATCATATTCAGATCTGGTCGATGATAGTGCAAGTTCCGCAAGGAAAATGATCGTTGGGTTGGATGGCAATGACAGCGTGAGATCGCGTGTGGGGGCGTGCGTGGGCTCGCGTATTGAGACAGCGACTGATGAATTCGCCGTCATGTGTTGCGTTCTGCTTTACCTGGCGGCCCTAATCTCGAACGGATTGTGCTGGCGCCTGTATCCTGGGATGCAGTGACGTTGGCAGCGAGAGCGATTTGCTTCCTTCAGCAAGTTTCGTCGATTTCGAGCTGAGGAATCAGTAAAATTCATTCACGAAGGAGATCACACGTGATTAAGGCCGTTCCCATTCGACTGTGGTGCGCAGATCTATCACGCAGCCAGTTTTCGGTTTCTGCCGCGGCCTTCATCGAGTAGGTACTTCGCCAAGAACATCTTCGTGAGACCCCTCCGTCTCATCAGAGCTGTTATTCAGCGAACGCGGACTCTTCCGCGAAGCGTGCGACGTACGTTGTCGCCAAGACACACTCTCTGGGTACCATGGATATTGCTGCTGACTACGAGATCTTGACAGCGCCCAGCTCTGATCCTCAAGCAAACACATTGGCGGATCATAACAGCAACTGAGCCCGATCACACTCGATCACCTTGATACTCCGACGCAGACCCTGAAACGAGATTGAAAAGCGATGGAGAAGGAGGCAGGCGCCTTTAACGACTCTGCAGCTCCGCTTGCTTTGCTGGTCACTTCGCTCATCCGCTCGTGCCGTGCCCGTGTACCGCCTTCGCCGAAGACGTCGGTCCCTTTACCCGTTGGACATGGGACGCTCTGTGGAGGCGGAGAAGTTCACTGCGTCCATCTGGCCATCGACGTCGGCGTAAAGTTGACAGGGCTGTGGGGCCGTGGCAAGATCCCATGTTCAACGTTGAACGAGAACTTGGCAAGCGCAGCGACGCCATGGCAAGGTCCCATGTTCAACGTTGGAGCAAACGGCAGTAGCCACCGCCAGAGCTCACGAGATCCAGTTTCGGTCCGGGCAACAGACGGCTCTCGGCACGCGATGAAGTCTGCGCGTCCCTCTCATGCTGACGACACGCAGCAATCAGCGCCGCCGTGTTCCCTTCCCTTCCTCTCTCTCTCTCTCTCTCTCTCTCGCTCGCTCGCTCGATGTCTTGTCGTCATGCGATGTGCTCTGGGGCCAGACGCACAGTCGGTCAGGTCAGTCAGTCAGTCAGACACGCGATGAAGCGAGCGCCACGTTTGCCGGCGCCACGGGAGACGCGGCTCGCGTTCGTTCGTTTTCGCGTGCCGGATCGCTGGCCATGACTCGTAGCGCTCTGTGTTGGATCGCACACTCACCACAAAGAGCGAGAGAGCGAACGAGAGCGCGCTGCTTTCGGTTCGTTTTCTCCAGCACTGAGTGGCAGACACGAAGCGTTCGTTGGATCCATCTGCGACACCGTCGCTTTCAGAGCCCACGAGTGCCGTGTCCAACGTGACATCTTTCGAAGGGATGACATGTTGTACCATGCGACAACCAAAACAGGGTGAAATGCTCCAGACAGAGTATACAAATGGTTGGTTGGTGTGCTGACTCTATCAAAACAAGGTGATACGTTCGAGTGGGGGGTCGCCCACGCGGAAGAAACTGCGACGGCGGCAGCGCGGAAGAGGCGCGATCGACCGACCCAGCGCTCCTTTCCGACGCGCCATGCGGTGCGACGGTCAGCTTGATGCCGACCGCAGTGCCTCTACGGCCTCGTGAGTGCCGCCACCTGGTCGCCCACCTCGACCGCCTCGAGTCACAGCTCACGCAATTGCACCATCATCATCAGTCAGCAGCAACAGCGACAGCACCAGCACCCGTGGCTTGCTGCTGTTTTTCGGAGTGCGACATTGGTGCTCCAGCCTGACGAGTTGGCGCTTTTCCAATTTCTGCGACAAAAAACAACGAATTGACCATGGCCTAACCAAACCCACACGGGTGCTGCTGGCCCAGCCCAGTGACTGGTGCGGCAGAGTGGGTGGCAGCAGCGCCAAGCGACCGATCGCGGTCGGCGGCGGCGGGGGTGAGGGCATGGGGGCGGCCCGACCGTGAACACGATCCGCCGATCAAGCGATTGGGTGTGCAGAACGGAGCAAGGCACCAACGCCCGACTGGGTTTTGTGTGTGTAGTTAAGTTGTTGGACGAAAGTTGGCGAGTTGGTGGCTGCCGTTGGTCCGAGCGAGTCCAATGCATCCACAACACAACGTGTGCCTGGGATCATATGCGAGGCGGCCTGAGCTTCATCAGATGCGCGTTAACTCAGCGAGGAGATGGGTCTGTTGGTGGAAACATGATCCGCGAATTTCTTATGGAAGCTTCTGCTCGTCTTGCGTGCAGGTTCTCACGGGATTCTGTGTCAAGCAGCTCTTGGCATCCGCCCCCAATCTCGACTCGCCCGAGATCGCAACGACGTTCCAATTTCGTCGTGAGCTTCCAACACGCGATCCCCCAATCGCTGTTGCGTTCTGAACACATGCTGATGCCCAGTTCGACGGCCCGTCTGCTGTCCCCGTTGGAAACGACAACAAGTGGACCTCTTCATGTTTGTATGCTGGAGACATGTCCATTTTGAGCGCTGGGTGCTCCGACTTCTTCCCTGCGATGATACCGTACCGTATCAAGGTGTAGGGGTCTGTACGGTAAAGGTCGCTTCGATTCGTCCTTCCGCGACGCGACAACAACTGGAGCAATCTCCAGTCCATTACAACAGCTGCCCTAGCCACCCTCCAAACGACATGACAACTTGACCCCTGGCCGCGCACGCCCGTGCGTAGTAGACGGAGCAGAGGTTGCTCCGTGTGGCGCTATGATTGGGTAGCTGGCGATGCGGTTGGGGTGACTGCCCAGAGCCGAGCCCCGCACCGCCGTCTCTGGCGCAGGCACCCAAGCGATGAAACGCGCCCCACTCCACCATTTGCCGACAAGTTGTGAGCGACCAACGTTGGCGACAATCATCAGCCGTCGTCCCTCACAGACCAAAAGGAGTCGCTTCCAACAAGCGCCAGTGTGAGTTCCGCCATCCACCGCGCCCGCCAACAAACCAACGAACGCTACCAACACCAACTCTCCAACGTTGGGATTCGCGGTCGATTCGACCATCTCTCTGTCTTCCAACATGCGCCCGCGCACCAAGAGCGTCGTGAATGTCAGCGAGTACTTCCGGCATGAAAGCGCCTACGCAGGCGCTGCCGCCGATGACCACGTGGATGAAGACGACTGGATGGAGATCGCAGTGAACGGCAAGTCGGCTCCCACACCGCTGGAGTCGTCTCAGCATTCGTCGCACCAGCATTATCCGCTTCACCAGCTCATCCACAGCTACCCGCTCACCAAGGGACGCAAGCGCGTCGGCAGTGAATCGAGCATGACCTCCCGAGAGACATCTCCGAGTTGGGATGAGTCGGACCCCGATCTCTTCGACGACGACGATGATCTCGGCATCGAGCGCCTGCGGACATGCAGTCACGGCCGACGTATCTCGTTCGATGACGACGTCTCGGTCGTGACTATTCCGTCGCGCGACAGCTTCGACGATGAGTACAAGCGGCGTGTATGGTACTCGATGGAGGACCTATCACGTATGCGATCATCCAGCTGATCAGCAGTCGTGGCTCGCCATCCCGTCGTCCCCACGTTAGCGCATTTGCCAGCCACCACCCGACGGCCGCCAATGGATCGCGGCCGTTCTCCAATTTCGCTCGCTCGGTGGTGGCGGGGGCGACCTCCAGTCAAGC
This sequence comes from Pythium insidiosum, assembly GCA_022836835.1. Taxonomy (NCBI): domain Eukaryota; phylum Oomycota; class Peronosporomycetes; order Pythiales; family Pythiaceae; genus Pythium; species Pythium insidiosum. The sequence goes on along the minus strand of JAKVDI010000048.1, from coordinate 19,400 downwards.
ACCTCTAGCTAAGGCCGGATGGGGCCAAGAAGGAGAGACCGCCCCGCCCCTATTTATTCGTGAGCGCGCGCAGATCGAATGCGCAACGCCTCACCCACCAGTCGGGGACAGCCCCAACCCAGTCATGGCAATAGCCAAGGCAGTAGCTCAGTCATCACGAGATTCCAATACACTTTCGTTTGGAGCTCCTGACTCACTCGTAGTATATACACACTACACAACAACACTTTTTCCTTCATCCATCTCGTCTCCATCCAACATCTCCATTCCCTCATCATCCATCCATCCAACGTATCCCCAACATAACAACAAACAACACGGATCCCGCGTTTCGTTCTGCAGCAGAGCAATCTCCGATTTCGGTACATGTTATCCAGGAGCTCTTGCTCTTGCTCTCACGCTCGTGTTTACTGTTCGTCTTTCGTGTTCGGGATCGTTTCGATTCGCGACAGGTTTCAAGACAGGTGGAAGCTGCCTTGGCCCTCGCGGATACAAAACCGCAGGCGCTCGGCGAGGAGCTCCCGCGTCGAGTACTCGGGCAGCTTGAGGTAGTTGGTGCACGTGGACGCGGACGGCAGCATCGCGTCATTGTCGGCCGCGTCCGCGCCGTCCTCGCTGCCGCTGGACGCGAGCTTGCGGACGACCGTGAGCTTCGGGTCGAGCTGCCGCAGTCCGCCCAGCGGCAGGCGGTCGGCGCCCGTCACGAACCGCACAAACAGGCGCTGCTCCGCGACCGGCAGCGCGCAGAGCACCGCGATGAGGTCCTCGATGGCGCGACTCGAGGGACTGTAGCCGTGCGCGCACACCATGTGCTGGCGGAGCTCGTGGCCCTCGCGGTCCCAGAGACTCTCGGCACCAGCCGCGTCCGAGAACATGGCGTCGAGCTCGTCGACCGAGAACCCCGAGAGGAACGCGCGGCTCGCGCACTTGGCGATGCTCGCAAAGCCCTCGTCAAACGCCGCGAGCTGCGGGCGAATCGTCACGTCCAAGAGGAACGACAGCTGCAGCGCCACGTACTCGGCCAGGTTGGCACGCGTCACCGCGCGGGCCGCGCCGTCGCGGCACAGCTCGATGGTGGCGTCGCCCAGCAGCGTGAACGCGAGTCCCATGGCCGCGACAGCATCGTCGTCGTCGTCCGCAGCAGATTCAGCAGACGACGGCTGCTGGTGCGCCATCTCCCACAGCGACTGCAGCGACTGCGCGATCGCCGGATCAAACTCGCGGACGAACGCGATCGACGCGCGCGTCGACACGTCGGGACCCACGAGTCGCTCGCCACGCAGCGCGCGCAGCAGCGTCTTGGACAGCGGCAGGTTCAGCAGCCGCTCGTCCAGCCACGCCTGCGCGACGAGCCGCCCGAGGAACCGGAACCACGCGACGACCTGGCTTTCCGGCGTCGGCTCGTCCTCTTCCTCCTCCTCGTCGCCCTCCTCCTCCTCCTTGCCGTTCATTTCTTCCACCGCAGCCTTCTCCTCATCCCGCTGCTCTTGCTGCGCTTGCTCTTGACTCGAGAGCACGATGGGCCGCGGGAAAAGCCCAAACGGGGCGACCACAGCGTCCATCGAGGCCGCCATGGCGCCGGCGTCGCCCAGCGAGCTCAGCGACTCGACCTCGGACTCGAGCACCTCGGGACTCGCACGCACCGCCGACACGAGCAGCTCCACCGTCGGGCGCGTGAGCTCGACCGCGATCGTCCGCAGCGGTGTGCCCTCGCACAGCGGCGAGATGTGCTTGGTCACCGCGCGGTAGTCGCGCTCAAACATGCGGCGGCCCGTGCGCGCCACCAGCATGCGCTGCTCGCGGTCGAGCACGACGATGCCCGCGTCTGTGCCGGGAAAGTTCACCGTCTCGCAGTGCGCGCACTGCAGCACGGGATGCCGCAGCGTCGCGGTCGTGTCGCTCGGGAAGACCTGCGCGAGGTACTGCACCTCCTCGTCACTCAGGATCCACCACTGCAGGCGAGACGCGTCCGAGCAGTGCGCACACGTCTCGCTCGCGGAGTGCCAGTCCTGCGCGTCGAGGCATTGGCTGCACTGCGCGATGCTCGTCGTCGAGTCTGCGCGCTTCATCGCGCTCTTCTTTCCGTTTTTCTTCGCTTCGCTTGATGCCATGGAATCGTCTGACGGGGAACTCGCCTTCTTCTTCGTCGTCTTCGTCTTCTTCTCGTGGGTCAGAAGCACGTCGTGCACCGAGCAACGAGGCAACTGCAGCCGCTTGCACGACGCGCAGTGATACACCGCGACACGGTGGTAGCCGCGCACGGGGAGACCAGGTACCGACGACGCCGATGACGAGGACGCCGTCGTGAGCTCGTTGTGCTTCGCTACCAGCTCCGAGGACCGCTCGGGCACGGGGTCGTCGCTGCGCCACAACTGCAAGCGCGACGCCTGTAGCTCCTGGCACACGAGCGTGTAAAACTCGGTCGTCGGCCCGAGTCCCGTGCCGACTTCACCAAGAAACTCAATCTCGATCACCGCCTGCTTGCCGCCATAGATCGTCAGCAGCTTGACAGCGGACTGCAGAAGCCGCGAGCGCGCGACGCGGACCTTGAGTCGAGGCAGCTTCACCATTCGAGACAGCGCGAGCAGCGACGCCGTTCGCGTGGCAATCGACGATCGCCCACCAGCGCCCGTGGACGAGGCTGAAGTGTCCTCTCCCATGAGACGACGTCGTCGTCGCTCGCGAGTGGACACCTGAGAGCGTCCACGCGAGGTCGTCGAGGCGTCGTCTTCCGCTTCCTCGCGCTCCTCCAACACAGCTCGTTTCCACAGCGTGCGACACAGCGACTGCACGGCCGCGACGACCCACAGCGCGTCGCCGTCACAAACAGACTGCGCGTCTCCCAGTCGAGCACCTGCCAAAAGTCTTGCACGACGCGCATGCACCACTCAGGGAGCGCGTGCAGCACGACACGCCACGGCTGCGACAGCGCACGCGTCACCTGCAGCGACACCGCGGCGTTCACCAGTGACGGCAGCTCACCACGAGCCGTCGTCGACGACGACATCGCGTCGTACACGAGCGTCAGCAATGTCAGCAGTTGCCAAACATCGTCCCACCAGCGAGCCGTCGCTGCGGACGCCACCATCTCATCCGTCAGCGTGCTACTAGCTCCGAGCGTGGCCTCCTCCGTGGCGCCTTGCTCCGGTCGAGAGCGACGTCGACGCAGCACCCGGAAGACAAGCGAATGCGGCGTCGCCGACCACAGGCGTCGCAGAGCGACAGTGTCGCCCGCCGCTTGCGACTCAGAGCTGCCACCGACGTGTCCAGCCTTCACAAGCGCCTCGAGCACACTCATCTCCTTGGGCAGTCGGCGGCCGTGCAGCCAGACCTCCACGCGCGACGCCTTGCGCGGTCGGTCGTTACGCAGATCGTCGCCTTCTTCGGCAGGCTGCTCGTCCTCCGCCACGTTGTCGTCGCCGTCGTCCTCCAGTCGCTCCGCGTCGGTATCCTCTTCGTCTTCCTCTTCCTCCACGAGCTCATCATTCTCGGCTTCAGCCTCGCCTTCTTTCTCTTCCTGCGACACCGCGCGTTGCCGACGTCGTCGGTGGCGGTGGCGGTGCTGGCGCTGGCGGCCGAGCATCGTCGACGGCGGCTTGGCGCCAAACACCTTGTCAGCGATAAACTCCTCAATCGTCTCAATCCTCGCGAGCGGTTCGACCAACACGACAGTGTTGTGCACAGCATGACGCTGTCTCCATGAAGAGGACGACGACGATGACGACGACGCGTTACTCGAATGGCGGCTCCACCGACGGAACGAGCCACGGAGACTCGCGCCGCTCGACTGGCGACGCTCGCCACGACCCACACGGTCGTCATCATTCGGCGTCGTCGTTGCGGTCTCTGTCTTCTTTTCGTCACCAGCGTCCGTCTCGCCTTGGTTCGACGTTGCGCTTGTTGCGTCCTCATGCTCCTCCTCGATGCACACTTGGATCTTGAGGTGCTGTGTGAGCTGCTCCACGTCCGCTGCGATAGAGCCGCTCGTCGGAGCGAACGGCTGTGCGAGACCCCGACGATCCGCGTGCAACGGCAGCGCGAGATCCACACGGAACACGTCTCGTTCGGCAGCGATCGCGTCCTGTAGGCTCGCGAGGAGCGATCGCACACAGCGGAGCGTGGCAGCGGACGACGCAAATGTCTCTGCAAACAGCGCGCGACCGGAGGCATCCTGCAAGACGCCAATCAGCGCGAGCGAGAGCCCACTCGACGCAAGCTCATGCGCTGTTAGCCACACGTTTGTGTCTGCGGCGGCGTCGTCCGTATCCTTGTGCGTGTCGTCTTCGTCCTGCTCTTCCTCATGCTCACGCTCATGCTCAAACGCCTGCAAGCTCTGCAGCGCCGATCGCATGGCGGCTGCATCGCTGCGTTGCGTCGCTCGCGTGAGCGCCGCCGCGATCGCGCAGAGCCGCTCGAGCGACTGCACCAGCGCGCTTGTCTTGTCCGAGAAGTATGTCTGTGCAAGCGCCGTCGCCTGCGCGGCGACTTCGGCGGCACGCCGCTCGCTGTCATCGACACCGCGGATGGCGTAAAAGCGCACGGCGCGCGCGACGCCGTAGCGCTCAAAGAGCGCGCGCAGTCGCGTCGATGCCGCGGTCTGCAGACTCGCCGCCACCAGCTCGAGCGCCGCGTGTAGTTGCTCCAGTGCGGCGTCCGGTGCGCTGCGGCTGTCGGGACGCAGCACCCGCGCGAGAAACGACGCGAGTCGGTGGCCGTCAGCGCGTGAGACCGTCTCGAGCCGCCGAGCGGCGCGCAAGAGCACGCGCAGGCACTCGTGGCGCAGCGCGCTGCGATTCGTCACGTCGTAGAGATGCATGAGTCGTGGCATCAGCGCAGATCGCCAGGCAACGGCGGCGCCTTCATCGTCGTCTGGTTTGTCGTCAAGCGAGAGCAACGCGTCGACGATCTGCAGCGCGTCGCGCAGCACGTGCACGTCGCTGAGCACGGCGTCTCGCTCGAGCAGTCGCTGTAGCACGAGCGGCAGACGCTGGCGGCGCGTGGTCGCATCGAGCGACGGCAGCACTGCGACAAAGTATCGCAGCGCACTCGCACACGCAGCACTGGTCGTCGTCGCTGTTGAAGTCGTCGTTGGTTGCTCACTCTCGAGCGTCACGCGGTCGACAACGTCGAGCAGCAACGCAGCGATCTCGTCCGTGGCCACCAGCGCCATCAGTGGCTCACTCGCACTCAGGCGCTGGACGCTCACGCAGCCCGACTCGAGCACGTCACGGTCGCTGGCCCGCAGCAGGTTCACGATCAGTGGTAGCGCGGGCTCGACGACGGCAGGCGCCACAGGCTCGACGCACAGCGCCGCGACCACGCGCGCGGCTGTGCGTTGGATCTCGATCGGGAAGAAGTCGACAAACTGCAGCAACGCGACGAGACCGTTGGCCGCGAGCACGACGCGACGGTACTCGGGCTGCGCCAGCGTCGTCGCCGCGAGCACGACGCGGTCGAGAATCTGGAACGCGAGCTCGGCGACGTCCATAAACTCGAGCTCCAGTAGCTTGGCGCAGACCGCGGGGACGATGCCGTCGGCGACAGCACGCGGCACCGCGCTGGCAGGCAGCAGGTCGAGCATCGCGACGAGCGCACGCGCAGAGAGCAGCAGCACCTCGAGACTCGGCGGCATCTCGATCAAGCGCACGACGCGCGGCACGAACGCGTCGACCGAGAAGCCCGAAAGCAGCAGCATCTCGTCCGACGACGACAGCGAGAGGCTCTCGCAAAGCTCCGAGAGCGCCGACTGTGAAGTGGACAGTATTCGAGTGAGTACGGCGCGCGTTCGCCACGACCGCATGGACAGCCAGAGCTACGTACGAGTTGTTGGCCCATGGGAGCGTCGACGGCGAGTGACGGCAGCAGCCGCTGGAACCGCGAGCCACCGCTGCTGCTCATGCCGCCGCCTGGCGACAGCATCGCGCCGTGCTCCAGCATCTGCACGAGCGGCAGCAGCCCCGCCATCTTCAGTGCCAACACAACCGAGCCACCAGCCGTGAGTATTCATTCGTCTAGAAACGCCATCGATGCCGTGGGTACGTACCGCGGCGTCGCTCTGTTGAAGCTGCCCGAGCAGACCCCGCAGGGACGGCGGCAGCGCGTCGCCGCCACCGTCGTGCGCCGTGAGCGCCTCCAGCGCTTCCAGCAGGCGCGCGGCCTGTTGCTGGCTGCTGCTGCTGCCGGTGCTAGCGCTGCTGTCGCTGCGCGTGAGCGGCCGCCGCCGGAACAGCGCCGTGTGGTCGTCGTCGTCGGTCTGCGAGGCGCCGTCCAGGTTCTCGTGGCTTCGTGGAGAGCTCATCGTGCTTCGACTCCACCGCAAGAGAGAGAGAGAGACAGAGAGACAGAGAGACAGAGAGAGAGAGGATCTCCTTTCCTTCTTCAGGCTCTACGAACTGTATGGAGGAAGGACTGTGGTCTCCTCTTGTTGTGGTGTGTTGAGAAAAAGAAGGAACACCGCCGGAGACACGTGCACCAGAAGAAACCGATCGGATACCGGTTTCTCCTGAGCGACCTTTCTTGGTCGACGCAGCATGTGATACCGTATCAAGATGCCGAGATGACGATCCGAGAGCTCAGCCTGCGTGGACTCCTCGTAGACGACAGTCCTCGTCCTGCGAAGAAGACGCAGACGACAGCCAGCAGTGGACAGGCGGAGGAGAACGACGGCGGGACGACGGCGTACGTGAGTCTCGTGGATCTCCGTGATGACAGCAGCGGCGCGCTGTTGCTGTTCACCAGCGGGTCCGACTCGGAGCTCGCGCTGCTGGTCGACGCCACCGCACAACGCATGCAGCGCGTGCAGGACGTGCTCTTGATGCACATCGTCGGACTCAGTCTCGCGCTCGTGATCTGGGCGTGCGATCAGCTGTACTCGGGTCGCGTCTGCGCGTTGGTGGGAGCGACCCACGCGCGAACGTGCTCCGCTCTCGCAGCGATCGATGACTCGCGCGGCGCTCCCGATGCACTGCTCGTTGGACCAGTCGACTCCAAGAATGCCCGTCCTCTCATGTCCTTTCGAGGTACGTTTACTCTTCCGTGATCGCTCTCGAGAGTTGACGACAGAAATGCGTCGTTTGCATTGCTAGGCGGCTGGCCATTCACCAGTTCATTCCTACACATAAGCGTCCCGCTGTTGGTACTGCTCTGCGTGAGCTGCATGCGCGTGTCGTCGTCCGTGATCCATGACTCGACCGCATGGCCGTGGTTTATCAGCGCACTCCTGGTCTCCATGCTCAACGGTATGTGCACTTCGAGAGATGGAGAACAAGGAAACGACGGTCACTAATGGCTCCTGCAGACGCCATGATACTTGGACACTGGCAACGCGAGTCTTGTCCTGCACTCACTGTCGAGTTGCGCAGCCGCGTCGCAGTCTCGACCGCGGTCGATGTCGACAAGACGCTGGTGGGTGTACAGTGTCTGACCTCGACGTACGAGGCGTTTGTCTTTGTCGAAGGGCTTCTTGTCGTACTGCTGCTCGTGCTGTGCTTGCTGCGGCCAGTGCTGTGGGGTATTTTGTGCGCGAGGTCGCAGGCGGATGACAGAAACAATTGGGAGGAAGCGCTGGTTAGGGAGGACGACGGAGCGCAGGCGACAAAGGCGACATATCGAAGACTGTAAACCAAACACAGCACGATAGTGTCATAATGGACTATTCATCGCATTATAACGCTGGCTGAACACGATACACAAAGAGAAAGCAAAGTTGTGAAGCGAGGAAAGAGCGTTAAACTGCCGTTGCACGCAAAGCGAGACAGTTTGTCATCCCGAAGCAAAAAACAAAAAAAAAAAAAAGGTGAGAAGCGCGATGGTGCTTCGACGATCGCTGCGATCGCTCAGTTGTGCGCCGCGTTGGACGACGCGAACGCGCGGTTGCAGCGGTACGCGACGCACGAAACAGAGAGGATGAGAAGCGCGAGCAGAATTCCAAACACGATGAATCCATACGGCTGAGGGATGAGCTCGAGCAACGTCACGAACACGTTCACCAACGGGCCAGCGAAAATGATGAGAGCGATGAAAAGCACGCAAAGAAGTCCCGACGAGAATGCACGATAGTACTTGGGACCCATGAACGCCTCGAGGACGTACATCGGGTTCCACATGGCTGACAGCTGGAGGCGATCCGCGGGCTCAGCAAGGAATGGGAAGTTGTTCGGCTCGCTTCGTCCGAGACCGGCGGCACGAGCATTCGCCACACCGACGGGAAGAATCTCCACCGAGACGAGCAACTCTCCGGCGCGAATGCGATCACCCGTGGTCGGATCCCGGGTCGTGAAAGAAAGCCAGCTAGCGTCTTCAGGATCATCACCCATGCCAAGACGCTGCTTGATCGACTTCACAAGTGACTCGGCGTTTTCCTTGCGCTTCAACGACGGGTCCTTAGGTGGCCCCGAACGAGGCGCAGAGCTCGGAGGGAACTGGGAACGCGACATCGTCATCGAATCCTCTCCCTCACGAGGGGCGTCTCCCAGAAGCGGGCGCTTGAGATCCTCCATCACATTGATTGACACAGATCCGCTAGTCGGACCTGTCGGCTGCTGGCTCGTTGGAACCGATCCCGAAATCGGAGCACGCATGGAGGATGGAGCACTGTTAGTGCCGCGGACCCGCACCTCCTTCTTCTTGGCGAACACGTTCACGATGTCATTCGTCTTGTATGCTTGGCGCAAGAACACACCGAGGTCGATGACGCTGTCAGCAAGGCAATCATCGTACAGCACATCCTTGTCCCACAACTGGAAATGCAGGTAGCCCTTGTCAGCTTCGTTGTCATCATCCACAGGGAGTGAGATATCAAACTTCATGCGCCAGTTAAACGAAGCCTTGCCATCACGCGCACGCCAGTGTGTATCGGTCGTCTGTGCTTTGTCGTGGCGGCTCTGCAGCCAGCACTTGACAAACAAGTCACTGAGCTCCGTGAAGTCGCCTGGAATAACGTTACGCGCGCGGTACACGATCACTCGCACTTCGAATTGTCGCGGAGGCGGAAGTGAAATGTCCAACGGCTTGCACAGTTTCATTTCTTGGGGCGTCAAGATGTCTACCCACAAACGGATGCTTCCTTGTGGCATCGTGCTGAATGGAGCGTACAACGGTCGCACTTCAAGTGGCTTGTGCTTCTCATAGCGATCGGGGTGTGCACCGAGCTGCTGCCATCTGTGGCTGAACCAACGATCTTCGAGATCGATCAGGGTCGCACCGATGAAGTCATCTCCTCCGACCGTCGTTCCAATCGCAGTGAGACCATTGCTAAGGCCAACAGGGATAGTCGGAACCGCAAAGAAGTCATAGTCAAGCAACTCAATACGCAACTCGGAGGCTCCCGGCAGCTCTGACTTGAACTCATACATCTTGTGGAATCGCGGGTGCAACGTCTCCTTGCAATAGTGCTCGCGATCGTTGATCAAATGGTGGCGCTTTCGACCATCTCCAAGACTGATGCGAAGATAAGGGTCACACTTGTTGTTGTCGTCCTTCGGCGTCAGGTTCAATGCATCCAGAACGTAGACACGCACGAGATACGGCTGGGGCGTTAGGAACTGATCAAGATCGAAGAGCGGTGGCTCGTCGTGATTCTTGAGCAAACGGATGAGACCTTTAAATCGCCCAACAGCTCGGAATGTAGGCTCAAGCTTTCCTCCAGTGTAACGGCGACGCACGAGCATATCACCACGGAAAAGTTCATACGTCTCGAATGGAGGAGTCAGCACCACATCCTCAAGCGCACCATCAATCCGAGCACGATCCCTCAAGTAGTGTGGGGTATCCTCATCTTCATCCCCAATGTGAATCTGATCGTGATGACTACTGACGTTCGAGATTCCACGGCTAGCAAAACCCACTCCAGCGCCGAAGTCCGCACTCTCGCTCTTCGACTCCTCTCGGATGGAGCCAGTAGCGCTGCAGTGTGATGCAGTGCGATCACGCGATGGTGCCGTCACAGCATCACTAAGACGGTTTGACGTTGGTGGCAATGTGCTTGGGTACGTCGACAAGTCGATGTCTTTCGCCATGTATGGATTACCAGAAAGCCCGGTGCCACCAGGCTCAACAAACAATGGGTTGGGCTTTCCGTTTGAGAGAGGCATCTTGCTACTCAAATCCACCGAACACATGCCGAGAAGGGGCTTGTAGAAGCCACCGAGAAGTTGATCGTACACACTGATGTTGAGGCGTGGTGCGTACAAAGCATCAATTGGGATCTTGATGGGCACAATGATACGTTCCAAGAAGTTGGGGTTACGTCCACTTGGTGTTGACGACGGGTTCGTGAAGCGAGCGCCACCATTAGCGCTTGAGCGCGAGACCTCTCCAGCCTCAAACTTGACAAATGGCGTGTTCACCGGCATGAATCCGACCGGCTCAAGACCGCGGCAGCCAAGGCAGGTGATTTCAAGATAGCGGTCCTCCATCGGTGGTCGAATCGACTCAGGCGGGTCGATCACCAATCCAGGCATTTCCTTCCGCACAAGTTCGAGCGAAAGGAGCAACTCTCCCTCTGTATCACCAGGCGTAGCGTAGGCAATTGGGTACCACTTCGGACGCGGTGGTTTGTACTTCCCCGACGATCTTTGCTTGCTGTACTCGGACGAAAGAAGCTGGGGCACATCTAACAATGAGAAGCGTGCCGCTCCAACATAGTCATCAGCATCCCACTGATCCCAATCGAAGACTTGAACTGAAACCATCGGGAGGAATTTGCTTATCTGTGGAAGGTCAACATCGATGCAAACCGTCTCATAAAAGCAAGGATCTCGAGTCGCCAATCGCTTGCCAGATTTTCCTTGAGCTCCACCGCACGTCACCTTAACGTATGCATCCAGGGCACCGTTCGCATCAGCAGCTGGCAGACATTTGCCTTGGAACATGTGCGCGAAGAGAGTGTACTTCGTGTAGGTAAGCGAAGCCGTCGCTTGCTCACGCCAAGCTTGTGCTGTTTCACTCTCCACAATGTTCGTCTGCGTGTGGTTCAGTTGCAAGCTGAGCAAGACATTTCCGGTGAAGTCGTGATCCTTCAGCTCGTTGAGAACAGTATCCTCGCGGAAGCTGATCCACTCGGGATCAGGGACAACCTTGAGCTCCTCAGCGGATTGATCCTTGAAGACATCGCTCGCCTTGAAGCGAGCAAAACAAATGAGCCGGGTCTCATTGATCTTCTGGCGCACGAGGTGGATAAACACATCGGGAACATGTTTGAGGTCGGAGGGAAGGTTGATGTTGGGGATCTCGATGTACTGGTTCCAATAGCACATGCCGTTCACGTTCTCGACACGTGTACTGGCGACTTCGTGACTTCCAATCGACACACGAATTGACATTCGAGAGTTGCGGTTCCAGCTTGTCTTGCTCACAAACATTGGAATCTCAGTGCCATAGTACAGCGCCGCACGAAGCGTGTATGCCTTGGTTGGCGTCAGTGGCATGGCAGTGGTAATGTTACGGGTGTGTGGGCGATCGTGCACAGCCTTGGAGCCGTCTTCCACACGCATCGACAACAGCACGCGGCCTCGGTAGGTGCTGGCTACTGCTGGGTTGCGGAACATGTGCCTTTGAGCAGAAGACTCGCTGATGTAACCAACAGGAGGTCCATACAGATTCGTCCAGTGTGGCACAAATGAAGCGGGATCGCTCTGAAGACGCGCGAAAGAATATGGCGCAGTGTTTCCGATGAGCTCATCCGTGGTGAGGTCCCAATCCCACAAAGAAATTGCGATGGAGTTGCTCATGGTTGGAAGCAGAACTGGGAACCAGAGCTCCTGGTTGAACTCGACAATCAAGTTCTTGTTGCCCTTAACGGTCACCTTCTTCGTCTCGAGCACATCTTGACCGGCGAAGTAGACCTTAGCGTATCCATCAACACCACCTTTCTTCATCATGCTTTGATCCATGTCGGGGAGATCTTGCGCTTGGTAAATCGTGACAACGAGATAGTGCAGCGTCTGAATGACGCGAGGAGGCACCAGGACAAGAGAATTGATGTCGTCCTTTGTAACAACACGATCCGCAGGTTCGTCTTCATGGCGCGAAGGCGGCGGTCGGATGCGTAAACGATCTCCTGGGCCAAGAACAACAATCGACAGAAGCAGGTAGCCTTGGATCGAGTCAGCATTGGTCTTGTCATTGCCCACGAGAGCAACCCAACGGCGATTCAGTTCGTGATCCTTCTGGAAGTACACGTACGATAGATCAACCGAGAATGACCCAATGGTATCCGAGCTGAGACGTGCGAGAGATGACGTGCCAGGACCATCAGCATCCAGCACAGTCACCTTAATTGATCCTTGCTGCACGGTATCCTTGTCCAAGTGCTTGAAGCTGAAAATGAGGTGTTCGTCAAAGACACATGAGAGTTGTCTGGTCTTCACCATCGTATGCTGACGCTGGCCAAGACACTCGACGGAAACAACTGGATCACACGAACCGTTCAAGTCCATGGGCTTCAGATCACGAACTTCAATCACACGGACTTGGATTTGGTATTCACCGGATCGAAATTGCACTTCAGACAGCTCATCGAACTTCTTACGACGTTCTTCCTCCTGCTTCTTCAACTCCTCTTCCGTCTGCTTTTTCTTCTCTTCATCCCCTTCGTCATCATCATCGTCGTCGTCGTCGTTGCCGCCTTCAGGAGGCTGCTCGCCAGCTACATCTTCTGCACCTTCTTCCCCTTCTGGTGCCTTCTCTTTCTCCTCAGTATCGCCTTGCGACAAAGGCTCCGAGACATTACGCGCCTTCTGTGAGGCAGGGACAGCCGTCGAATGATCTTGCTCTCCCTGCTCAAGACTGTCAAACTTGCGCTCGATGTGGGTGAACTCGAGCGAAACGCAAAGTCGACCCAGTCCGTAGTTCATGTTGCGATCCGGGCTAATGTCACTGACTGAGAGATCACCCTCACCCTTCTTTGGCTGGAGAGCAAGCCATATCACACTCTTCTTGTCTCCAAACTGAGCCCGCCACTGCTGAACATCGACCGTACACTGACCGAGGAAGTCATTCGAGAACATGTCGTCATCTTCCACGAGGAAATCAACGACTTGTCGCGTCTCCGTCAACTGGAAGTAGAAGCGCTGGCGCCATTTGGCATGCAGCGACTTCTTCACCACCTTTGTCTTCTGCGACTTGTTCTTCGTGCACGTGATCTTGACAATTGGATCGCTCGTCGCCGCTTCACCTTTGCCATCGGCAGCAACGAGACCTTTCCCTTCGAGCACCGTCACAACCACGACATTAGGAGGACGACGGGGTGCCTGCGCTGCTGTGGTCGACGTCGGTGCAGCGGATGTAGCGGACACTGGAGGAGACGCGACCTTCTCACTCGCAGAAGCGGCCACAGGAGCCACGAAGTCCGGCTCGTACAGCAACTCCACGACGAGTTCACCTGCGGACTGCAGTTCCATCATTTCGTCAGCACACAACGCGGTGACGATGGCAATCTGTAGACAACGGACGTACCGACGCCGCGTCACTCGCGGTCGAGTCGGCTCCCAGCTGAAGCGGCAGCACGTGCTGCTTGCGCTCATTGCGAGCAAGCGACGACAGTGCGACCGACGCCTCGCCGAGACTCATGTCCTTGGCCAAGCGACCGTAGGCGTAGAGCTTGAACGAGACCGCGTCGCCGAGCGCCGTGCCGCTCGTGCCGAACGCGACCTCCTGGCGCCATTCGGGCGACGCCGTCTGCTCCTTCACTTCGGTCTTGAACGCGTCGCCTCCACAGCGCACCTGGCAGACTATTCCGACATGTGAATCCAACAATCAATCCAACAACGCGAAGAACCAACGCTCATGGCGCGGCGCTTCGTTGGAATTCTACAAGAGCTGGCGTTGGTACGTACAGACATCCGCAGGGACGACGTCGCTCGTGGCGGACTCGCGCGTGCCGACGTTCCGCGCCGAGACGACGAGGACCGTGAGCCGCGGGGTCGACGTCGGCGTCGCCATGGGGATGGCAAGCAAATCAGGTTGTGTTGGCGAGTGTTGGAGTGACTGACTGACCCACCACAGATGACACTGTGGCGGCTGTTGTTCTCGTTGTTGTTGGTGCCGTCCACAACGTTGGGGGCGAGCGACAGGGAAGATCGCGCAGTGACGGGACTCGGGACCAACGAGGTGTGGATGCGCATCCACACACGAGCCAGTGTGGCGATCTTCTGTGTCACGCAGTTGTTCCACGGATGGGAAAATACATCCGATACCAAGGGGAATGCAAGACCAGGGGGCGTACTTGAGGTTTCTGCGAAGAAACGTCGATGTATTTAAGGAGGTATTTGTATTATACAGGTGAACCATGTGGGCGAACTGCAGTGAATGGAAACATGTTTAAAACAAGCTATTGAACCCACCCATTGAGAGCATGTGACGTGTGAGAGCAGTCCACCTTCATGGCCAAGAACGAGAGGGGTGAAGGGAGGTGTGGTTGGCGGTCGTGTCTAGCACCGATCGAATGTAATCAAGCAGCTATTTAACATACAATTGACGGTCGTCGATGCGATGAGCCTCAAGGGCGATCTCCATCTCCACGCTATCGCGCGTCTCCACAGCTTTCGTTCAAGGCAACTTGGCTCTCTTTACGTTTTACGTCACTGTCAAAAACCTGTCTTCTGTCTTCCACCTACAGCACACCTTACCAGCCCATGCGCTTGCTGCACGACTGCATGTTGGGGTTCCACTGGCACCAGAACCAGAACGTGCACGAGAAGCGGTTCGAGAACATGCTGCAGAAGCCGTTCGTCGGCTGCGGCTGCGGCTGCGGCACCGGGGCAGGACCTGGCACAGGAGCCGGCACTGGCGCTGGACGGACCGTTGGCGGCGCCGGCACCGGCGCGGGGCCAGGACCCGGCGCAGGCTGACCGCACGCCGCCGAGGCGTCCACGAGCGCGCGCACCTCCTTGTAGCTCAGTCCGATCTTGGTCACCGCGTTGGCGTCCGGGCGGCTCGTGGCGAACCAGAGGAAGTCGGGGTGGTTGTAGCGCGACTGGCCGATCCACTCGCCACCGACAATGTTGTTGTTGGCGTCCAACTCCAAGAAGTACTCGTACTCGACGGTGCGCGTGTACGCGTCGGCGCGACGCGGGATGAGCCCGCCGTCCTCACCCGCCTCGACCATGTAGCTGAAGCGCGTCTTGACGTACGCGAGGCGCTTCATGTCGGCGTTGAACGGGTACGTCTGTGTGCCAAAGTACTGCATCGACGCCTGCGATGGGTCCACGATGCGCGAGGTCACGATCTGGTACGAGCGCACGGGCTGGTTCCAGACCTCGGCGCCGGCTGTGACGTCCACGACGAACGACTGCTTGAACTTGCCCATGATGTTGGTCAGCGCAATGTGGAAGTAGCCAGCGCCAATGTCGCGGCGCGCGGCGTCTTGGTAGCGACCGTACTTGTCGAGGTTCTTGGGCTCATCGGGGCCGTCGAAGCGCGCGCCCGTGAAGACGGTCGGCAGCTGCACGCCGTCGTAGACCGCCGTCATGAGACCCTTGATGTCGAATGGGCGGAAGGTGACGCCGTTCTTGACGACGTCGCACTTGGGCTCTGGCTCCATGTACGCGGCCGGCGCCCACGCGTGGCAGATGCCGAACCAGCCAGGAATGCAGTAGCCGCTCGACCGACCCTCGCGCTTGGCGCAGCGGCTGCCGTCGCGAAGCCCGCTGCACTCGCTGTCGGCCGAGCACTTCTTGCGGTTGGACCATCCGTCAATGCCGTTGTTGACGGACACGCGGTCCATGAAGGTCTTGACGTCCTGTCCGAACGCGCGCGCGTACTTCTCCGCAGGGCTGCCTTCGCCCTGCTTCCAACGGTAGTTGATGCTGTCCTGATAGATTGGCCAGTAGCTTGCAGGCCACGGCGTCGGGTTCACCTCGCCGCGCATGTACTGCTTCGAGATCGTGTCAAGGTTGCGCTCCATGGGCTGTCCAAAGTGACGCTCGAGCTTGGCTAGATCCGCGTTCGACGCCTCGAGCGATCGCCCCTTGGGGGCGCCGGCACCGACAAGCGCCGCAGCGGCGGCATCCGCACTCGCGGTCACGTTCACCAGCTCCACCGCGCTCGAGTTGGCGATCGTGAGCGACACTGCGAGCTCCAAGTTGGGATCTGCTCGCACCTCCGGCTGCACGACGTCACCGCGACGCGCGGCGCCGAACGCCGGGTGCGATGGGCACAGCGGCGCGTCAACCTCGATGTTGGTCACGGGGTTGTACTCGAGCGGCGCAGCGGAGACCGTCATGGCCTCCTGCGCCACGAGGCACGCGACCGTGACGGCGAACAACTTGCTTGGGGAGAACACCATCGTTCAAACAGAGACTTGATGCAGGGACTCGTCGCCACAAAGGGCAGGAGAAGAGGATGGAGCGGCGAGTGGCGGACGGGAGACTACCCGGAAGGTGGGTAGTAAGTGGGCTGGCGGAGGAAGATTTCCGAATGAGTGCTGCGGCGAGTCTGCATCCTGGCGAGATCCGCCGTTGCAGGCAGTCAGCAGGCAGGCAGTCAATCAGTCGGACAGGCCCATGCAGCCGCATCCAGCAGCAGTCGTCGTGGCAGCCAACGACAACCGCACCATCAGGCGGGGGACGTTCAGTTTCGCTGGATCGATGCGATGGAATGGCGCTGGTCGGTCCCCTCGAGGCCACACGACCCAGGCTCCATCTGACGGCCTTCCTGTTGCTCACGCCTGCCTCGTGTCTCGTGTCTCACTGCTTCGTCCACGCCCGCGCTCAATCGCCTCAACTCGGGTTGAGGCACTGCCTTAGAGGCAGCGCAAGCACGAGGATGCACAGGATGGGAACTGAGCCAACGGGACCCATGTGGATACCCGACATGTGGCGCACGACTTGAACGAAAAGCTCCGCTCCACACAGGCGGTGGGCAGCTGGTAAGTCTGACGCTCCCTTGCATCGGACACGAACCAGACGGAGGCCTTTACGTCCTCGAGGATCCAGTCGCAACGCCACGATCGGCGGTGGAGACTCTCCACTGCAGAGAGAGAGAGAGAGAGAGAGAGAGAGAGAGAGAGAGAGAGAGAGAGAGAGAGAGAGAGAGAGAGAGACCGACCATTGGTCAGGCTTGAACAGCTCAGCCTCAGGAGACGTTCGAGGAGCTCACGTGTCGCTTGATTGTCAAGTCAGCGTCTCCGTAGAGTCATGGAGAGACCGCCATGAATGGAGACCATCACCTCCATCATGCGTCTTGCTGGTCTCGTTGCGAAGGGATGTGTGTGTACTGTAGTATGCGTGTGTCCATGTTTGGATTGACCTAGGCGTTATCGTCGTGTGCTTTGGTCTTTCTCACTGCTGATGACGCCACCAGTCAGTCGGCCGAGTCGACAGTTGAGCATCCCCCACCTCAGGCGCTGACCGTGGAAACCAACTGGTTGACAGAGTACTGTACTCGGTACTCCACAGTGAGCAGAGGATGTGGCTCCAGCTGCACATCGCACTTCATCCCGCGTCCTCGACAGCGTGTTGAGAAGATCACCACCTCGGCCAATGGAATGGTATGGAGGCCGTCCAATGCCATGGACGGATTCGTCCTCGGTATCCGAGTGATCACTCAGTGGCCATTTCACTGCGTCCCTCTCAGTCTCCCTGTAGCCGGCTTCAAGCGAGCCGCAGCGTCAATCGTGACACTCAATGCTGCGTCCAACTCAGTCACTCCGCGTGCTTGCGCTGGTGGCGGTATGCTATCTCGCCCAGGACCATGCTGTCATTGGGGCTCCTCTGGAGCTGAATCCCTGCACTCCGCTTGGAGATGTAACGCCGCTTTGTGACGCCCATCCAGCGCACGGAGCGCCCCGACGTGTCGAGGTCGTGCAGCCAGTCTTCTTCGACGACTCGAGCGTGACCGACGCCGCGTTGACGATGCAGATCACTAACTCAAGCGCGTTGGAGCTCGTGAACGGCACGCAAGTCCGACGCCTCGAAGCCACCAACAGCGACATTGGCAAGCTGGAGCAGTTCTTCAAGCAGCCAATGGAGCGCAACTACAACACGCTTTCTCAGAAATTCAGTCGCGGGTCTGCGAACTCGATCCCGTGGCCGGCAAGCTACTGGCCGATCTATGAGGACAGCATCAACTACCGCTGGAAACGCTCGGAAGCGAGCCCGGCCGAGAAGTATGCGCGCGCGTTCGGACAGGACGTCAAGACGTTCATGGACCGTGTCTCGGTCAACAATGGCATCGATGGATGGACCAATCGCAAGAAGTGCTCGACCGAGGCCGACTGTATGAGCCTGCAAGACGGCAGCCGCTGCGCCAAGCGCGAGGGCAAATCCAATGGCTTCTGCATCCCTGGATGGTACGGCATCTGCCACGCGTGGGCCCCGGCTTCGATCCTTGAGCCTGAGCCTAAGTGCGACGTCGTCAAGAACGGCGTCACCTTCCGCCCGTTCGACATCAAGGGTCTCATGACGGCGGTCTACGACGGCGTGCAGCTGCCGACTGTCTTCACGGGCGCGCGCTTCGACGGCCCCGATGAGCCCAAGAACCTCGACAAGTACGGTCGCTACCAAGACGCCGCGCGCCGCGACATTGGCGCTGGCTACTTCCACATCGCGCTGACCAACATCATGGGCAAGTTCAAGCAGTCATTCGTCGTGGACGTCACTGCCGGCGCCGAGGTCTGGAACCAGCCCGTGCGCTCGTACGAGGTCGTGCGGTCAGAGCTGATGAACCCATCGCAGGCATCGATGCAGTACTTTGGTACGCAGTCGTACCCGTTCAATCCATCCATGACACGACTCGCGTACGTCAAGACGCGCTTCAGCTACATGGCAGAGGCAAATGAAGACGGTGCGCTCATCCCGGCGCGCGCCGAGACGTACACGCGCACCGTCGAGTACGAGTACTTCTTGGAGCTGGACGCCAACAACAATATCATCGGCGGTGAATGGCTCGGACAATCGAGGTACAAGCACCCCGACTTCCTTTGGTTTCCGACGCAACGCCCGGATGCCAATGCCGTTTCAAGAATCGGTCTGAGCTATAAGGAGATCCGCGCGCTGATCGACGCGTCGGTCGCGTGCAAGCCAGCCGTGCCAAGTCTCGCGCCGAGACCCAATCCTGCTCCAGCGCCTGTGCCAGCGCCAGGACTCACGACGCGACCGAACCCCGTTCCAGGATCCAATACGGTGCCGACGAACGGTTTCTGCCGCGTCTTCATCACCCGCGAGAGTTGCAACACGCTGTCATCCAAATGCCGGTGGAGCGAGTCGGCGCGCATGTGTGGCACGCGATCGTAGTTTTCTTCTGCGGCGTATGTGACTCATGTTTATTGCTTTGTCGTGAGCCTGGAATTGTAGCTGTTCGTCCGTTGCTTGGTGAACTGTCACCAATATTTTTTGGATATCCTAAATTGCGTGAAACCATTTTTCGATTATTGTCTTGGTCCGACCATCACTCCTTCGTGC